>VSDK01028146.1:261410-278835 GCA_009767595.1 Symbiodinium kawagutii
CGGGGCGTTTCTGTGGCTGCCATTGCTGGGGGAGTACAGGAGAAGCCTGGTTGTCTCCCTACGGATGCAAGTAAGTTGCAGGGTGAGCCGGTGGTGAAATCTCCTTTGCTTTCGCTTTTACAAGTTGATTTGGTTACCCAGCATACTTGCCAATTGTTATGTTCAAGCGCTCAAACTTTACCAAAGCATACATTACAATTGGGTATCACCCTGCTGCAGCTCCTGCTTTGTAGCCCACGAGATGGGCACTGGATTCGCCATTTTTTGGCCGTGGCTGATGGCGAAAATGTTCTCACGCCTTGCCAAAGGGATCTGTTACCGTTGACGGACTTACCCCCTTTAGGAGCTGTGGTTGAAGGGTTGCAGCTATTCCCCCATAATCGGTTGGGGCTAATTGAGGTTCGCAAACCCCCTGGATGGGGAAAACAGAAGCAACGTTGGAACAAGTTGGTTTCTGCCTGTGCTATGCAGGTGTGGCGGTTGTTAAGTCTTTTAATGCTGAACGGTGAGTATTGCGATTGGCAAGTCAAACACATTACTGCTAGGTGCGCTCTCAATGCTAGCCAGCGTATGGTTGTTGAAAACGTTACAACTATGTGCACACAGTTTACTAGGACCCCACTGGACCAGTTACCTCAAGCTGACTTTGCAAAGATACTTCGGAGTAAGACGGTTGATTATTCTGGTGATGAAGTTTCTTATGCGCTGCCCTTGAAAATTCCTGAGTTGCTGCCCGGCCTGCCTGATGCAGGTACAGCGGGTTCGCTTGATGCTCTGGCCATTGCGAGCTCTGAGGTGGGGGTGTGGCTGGGGAATCCCAGTGTTACACTCAAACCCAGGGATGAGTGGCCTGCTCGTGTGCCCCGTGCCCGAGTAAATGCTTCCCGTAGTGAGTGGAATGCTCTCTGCAGGATACTGGTAGATAGAAACATTTTGGCGCCCATTGATTATCAAGATATTTTCGCCGTAGACGGTGTTCCTGTGTTAAACGGGGCATTTGCAGTAGAAAAGAAAGGCATGCCAGGCCCTGGTGCTTGTCGAGTGACCCGATTGATTATGAACATGATCCCCGCGAACAGTTTTCAAATATTGCAGCGTGGTGATTTGCCAACGCTATCTGCTTCCCCAAACTGGTCGTCTATTGTGATGGGGCCCCATCAAGCCTTGTTGTGGTCAAGCGAGGATCAAAAAGGGGCTTTTTATGCTTGGAAGCTTCCTCCTCAATGGAGGCCTTTTATGGCCTTTGCTTGGCCCGTGCCAGGCCACCTTATCAACATGCCTGAAGTTTCCCAGGTCTACTTGGCTTCAAATGTGATACCTATGGGTTGGTTACAAGCAGTCAGCCTTTTTCAACACCTCCATCGTCAGTTGGGGTCAGAAGCTGGCCACGAACCGCAGGTGGAATGGAGACGGGATTTGCCATCACCAATTCGTCCGGGCTTTCTCACCACACATTGGGTGCAGTTCTATCTGGATGATTTTGATTGCCCGGAATTTGTACCTCTGCATTGCTGGGAAGCTTTCAAAGGTTCTTTGACCCCAGCTCATCGCCGTCAACGAGAAGCATACCAACGTGTTGGCGTTGCAACAGCAAAAGACAAGGAACAAGTGTCCGAGCCTGTCGTGGTGCGGATGGGTGCAGAGGTTGATGGCATCCTTGGTACCGTGCGGCCACCTGCCCTCAAAATGTTAGAGGTGGCTTGGTTTGGTTTGTGGGTTTTGCGTAAACAATGCCCCTGCAAGAAAGCGTTGCTTATGGTGCTGGGCCGCTACATTCGCTGCTTTGAGTTCCGCCGACCGCTGATGAGCTTACTGGAGGACTGCTGGCCGAAGGATGACGGGTCTCGGTTTAAACCCTTATCAAAATTGTGCGTTCAAAGCCTACTGCGTGCAGCTGCCTCCCTAGCACTTTGTTCGTCAAACTTGCGCGCCTCTGTGGATGGCAGGGTCACCTGCAGTGATGCTTCAGAGCATGGTGGTGGTCTTTGTATTAGTGCCGGGCTCACACAGGAAGGGGCTGCGTTGTTGGATGCGTTGCAGGGGCCCAATTACGTACAGTCACGCCTTTCGCCATTCACTGCTGCCGGTGCAATGCCGGTAAAGTTGCCCTCTGGCCCTCGCATCTTTGTGTTGTCATTGTTTGATGGGATCAGCGCTCTTATGGTTGCTCTTGGACGCCTTCCGTGCCAAGTGATAGCGTTTGCTGCTTCTGAAATTGATGCCGACTGCAAAAGACTAGTGCGCAAGCGGTGGCCAGGTGTAATGGAGTTGGGCTCCATCCTTAGCATTGATCACAAAACCATTGACTTCCTTTATCTTTGTGTGGGTAACCAGTGTGACCTGGTACTGGTAGCTGGTGGGTCGCCTTGTCAAGATCTTAGCGCCCTACTTGCTGGGGGTCAAGGGCTTCAAGGTGACCGCTCGGGTCTTTTCTTTGAGATTCCGCGAATTGTTGCCTTGCTTCGGTCGCGGTTTACCTGTCGTGTCGAAGTTTTGGTTGAGAACGTTTTCTCTATGACAAGTGACAATCGCAGAGAATTTTCTCGAGTCCTTCAATGCAAGCCATACCTGGTGGATGCCAGGTTTTTCTCGTGGTGCCGTCGGCCCCGGCTCTTTTGGATTTCTTGGCACATTGAAGCACAACCAGGTGAACAAATTCTTGATCAGGGAGATTTCTGGGAATGGACCTTTCGCGATCTTCGCCCTCCTGTAAGTGCCTGGGTTGATCCGGGGTGTGTGTTTGAGGGTACCGATTGGCTGCCCACTCTTACACGGGCGCTTCCACGAGCTCAACCTCCTCGCGCTCCAGCTGGGTTGGCCTCAGCATCCATAGCTGCAGTGAATCGATGGAGGCAGGATCAGCACCGGTTTCAGGTTTATCAATATGAAACATACAACTTGATTCGTGGGCCCGATGGTTTACGTTTGCCTAGCCTTACTGAACGTGAAGTCTTGATGGGATTTCCCCGAGGATATATCTCGCGGGCACTCCCCCCCAAGCTGCCCCCGAATCAGGCCTTTAACCTTGGGTGTTGTATGATCGGGAATACCTTCAATGTCCATGTTATTACCATGGTGTGCCATGCCCTGATTGCTGCGCACAATCCCGCTACACCTCAGCGTAACCACGTGGAGCTGTGTTCTTCTCCCCCTGATGCTCCTTATGGTTGGTCTGACTACCCACTCTTTGTGAAACATGATACCACAGATACTCGCTGCGAGCATTTGGTTCAAGAATACTTGCGCTTGGGTGACCGTGGTGGGACTGATATCAAGTTGGATTTGGGTATTCCATTCCGCTGCAAAGCCTATCCGCGTGCGGGATTGCAATCCCACTATTTCACTTGGCGCATCATCCAAGGGTGGCCTTGGAAACACAGCGCGCATATCAATTGTTTGGAACTTCAATCAGTTGTCAACTCCATTCAGTGGCGCTTACGACGCAGCTCGCACCATCGGAAGCGTGTATTACATTTGGTGGACAGTCAGGTTGTAGCGTCAGTTATTGCCAAGGGTCGCACCTCGTCCTTCCGACTCCGAAGAGGGCTCAAACGTTTGAACGCATTGCTTCTCGCTGCTAACGTAACCCTGGGAATTGGTTACGTCCATACTTCAGATAACCCTTCGGACATCCCATCAAGATGGGCGTCAAAGAGCGCAGGGAAGCTCGTCAAGCGAATCGCAAAGGGCTCACGCTCAAGGCCAGCATGATCACTAGCCCTCTACATTTGCGTTACTCTACAGCCTTGGTGCAAATCACCCAATTCTGGGCCACTGCTAACATTGTAGTGGCGACCCTCAGTGACGCTGATGCAGCTGTGGGATGTTGGCTTGAACATATTTTTAGTGAGGGTGAACCTAAGAGTTTGGCCAGTGATGGGCTGGCCAGCCTTCAGTTTCATCTTCCAGCGCTTTGCGGCCATCTTCGTTCCAGTTGGAAAATGGTTAAGACTTGGCATAGGCTTGAGCCGCCCACACGGGTGGTTCCTGTGAGCCCCTTGCTGTGTTTAGCTTTTGCAGGTGCTTGTATCCATTGCAACCGTATTGCTGAGGCTGCAGCTCTCTTGGGTGGCTTTGATGCCCTCTTGCGGCCTGGCGAAATTTGCGCCATGCAATGTCGGGATGTCACCTTCCTTAAAGATCATGCTGTTATCCACCTCCGTGATACCAAAACTGGTAAGCGAACGGGCACCGGAGAGATGGTGATTGTGGACAGTCAAATCGCAGTGAAATGGCTGCGGCGTGCCTTGTGCCGCCGTGCTCCTCATGAGCGCCTTGTTCCTGGTTCCCTGTCAGCTTTCCGGCAACTTTTTCATAATCTGGTACATCACTTGCAGCTTCGCGGCTTGTTTGCTCTCTACTCGCTCCGCAGGGGCGGAGCAACCCATGACTTTCTTACTCATGGGTCCCTTGAGCGCACTTTACTCAAGGGTCGCTGGTCTAGTTCCAGCACCGCGCGGATTTACCTGCAGGACACAGTTGCTACGATCAGTGAACTTAGTCTTGATTCTTTCCAAGTGGTTTATGCTCGCCACTTGGCCTCTTTCTTATAACTGAACTTGTCGGCTCCGCCAGTTTGGTACACGTGGAAGGGAACCCTTCTCCGGCTGGTTGCACCTAAGGACTCACTTTCAAAAGTCAACTGTTGCTGGTGTACCTGGCCAGTGTAACACGTTTGCTAGCGCTTGCTAGTGTTTCCTTGGATGTGTGATCACCAGCCTGTGCAGTTTAATCATTGCACTTTTCATGACCTAACTCTGGCGTGAGAAAACTTGACCTGCTGCTGACTACCATGTACTCATGAACAATTCAGGGTGTATGGTAGGTCTTGCGTGGGCAGTTTGTAAAGGCCGTTCCACTGTAGTTCTGTTGCTCCCTCCCATCCTCGCCCGTGGATTCAGTTCCGTCAGGTGTTGGGTGTGGAAGGGAACCCTTCTCCGGCTGGTTGCACCTAAGGACTCACTTTCAAAAGTCAACTGTTGCTGGTGTACCTGGCCAGTGTAACACGTTTGCTAGCGCTTGCTAGTGTTTCCTTGGATGTGTGATCACCAGCCTGTGCAGTTTAATCATTGCACTTTTCATGACCTAACTCTGGCGTGAGAAAACTTGACCTGCTGCTGACTACCATTCTTATGGTTCACTTGGAGAAAGCCCAAATCTTAACCAAGCAGTGATCAGTTTCACAACCATCATCTTGCAGATACAGTTGAAGGCGTCCCTTCCGCACCAATTGTGAGCCCGTCTTCGTTGGTTGAGGGCAAACTCTCACCAACCTGGACCCGCTGCTTTGAAAATAGGATTGAAAAGAAGCCACGCAGTCTAAGCTAGTTTTAAAGTACTGGTTTCTGACACATGCGCACGCAGAGCACAGCACAGGAGCAAATAAAAGGTCAGAAAGAATGCCAGAATGCCAGGTAGAATGCTAAATGTGTTATGTCAGAAGGAATGTCAGAATACATGGCAGATTGCCGGAACGAAGGTCAAAACACACGCAAGAAAGAATGTCAGAAAGGATGCCTTTTGTATGCTGGTGTTCTTATGCGCTGGTGTTTTATGGTATTTTGTATTATGGTTGGTCTTCTAACTGGCGTTTCGGTGTGCTGCTGATTTTTCTTGTTTTGTCCCTGTTGTTGTTTTTTTTTGTGGTGTTTTTGTGTCCTGGCGTTTTTTTGTTTTTGTTTTTGGTACTGTAAGCAGGTGATTTTGTGTGTATGTTTGTGTGTTGCTTGTCACGGAATCTTGCGCAATGCCTCTCAAAAGGGCTTGTGCAAGGCTCTTGCACAGGGACCTTGCACACGTCTTTCGGAGAAAGAGAGAGAGAGAGAGAACGATCTTGTGAAGCGATCTTCTGCACATGCTGTCGTCAGTGCCCGTGTAAAGCTCGTCTCACAGGATCTTGCGCAAATCTCGCAAGATCCCATGCAGGGCTCGCAGGGGTTTTGTACAAGTCCTTGGCAGAGCCCCCCCAAAACTCTTCAACAAATTTTGCGCAAACTTGTGATCTTGAGTCTTCTAAGCGAACTACAAGTTCTCTCAACCATGGAGCTCTGGCCAAGGCTCTGCTGAAAAACATAAGGCCTGTAAAGTGTACCCTGCCCACTGTTTGGGGTCTTGCCGCGACCGTTTGTTTTCAAAGTTGATTGAACTCTTCAAATGTTTTCTCCTTGCGAATTCGGTGTTCTGCAGCCCTTTGATGCTCGCATTGGAAGTCGTGACCGGGTCGCATTGGATGTCTATCCGGGCTGTTCATATCCCATAAATGACCCAACTAGTTTTTGTTGGGATGTTCATATACCTATTTCGGGGATGGTCAATGTCGACCCATAGCCCATAGCCATATAGTTGGTATATCTTTTATTACAATCATTTTTTAACATAGTTTATGACCCACTATCCACCGTTCTCCGTTCTGTGACATGAATATATTCATGAATCGCTTCTCAACAACTTTTCCCACGAAGCAACACGATGAATCTCAGGTTTTTCTGAAGTCGTGACATCGAATGGCGGTGATGAAAGCACAGCCGGGGACGACTCTCGAAGATGCAGACGCCTAGCTGGGCCCTCTGCGCTCCAGTCGTTAGAGGTGAGGCCGAGAGCCAGATCAGATGGGCCATTCTCGGTGCTTGGTTGGTGGATGTGGGTTGATGTGGGTCGGTTTGCCGAGGACGTTTGGCTTATGTGCATAAAGGTTGGTCGTATGGTGCTTGGTGTTTGATCTTCGTTGATTTTGGTTGGTTGTTTTTTGTCGGTTTCTTGGTTGGCTGGTTAGTTGGTTGGAGGGTGGGTGGGTTGGTTTTTGTTTGCTGGTTGGTGGGATGGTTCATATTGGCTGGCTTGCCTTTCCATGCCTTTGCTAGCGGATGCTACTTGTGTTGGATTAGTAGAATCGTTGAACTGTCAAGGGAACCATACATCAACATGTCATGTCCTCTGACAGCCTTTGGTCAGCACGCCATAGACCTTGAGCCAACTGACAACATGAAGGGAACCTGCCGTGCAAGGGACGGCCAACAGGTGCAAGCGCCTTCAAATGTAGAACTCCGCTGGCAAGGAATGACAGCGTCACGCAATGATCCAAGCAACATCCAGCAACGGCAAACTGCATCAAACTGCTATTTTTTGGTCCCACTGTGCAACCCCTAACGACGGCAGCAAACCCGAGCGCTCACAAAGCACAGCAGGCTCGTGCGTTGGCACAACTGGCACCACGCACCTTGAAACCCCGACCATGGACATTTGACGGCCACCGTTGCGCAATTCCAAGAAGACGGACATTTTGATGCTCACATGGCCCCTGTGCTTCCAGTTCCCAGCCAGTGGGAGGATACCAAGCCCAGCTACAATGGTAGAAACCAGCTGGTTACCACAATAGTAACTGGTTGTGCATAGGGATGGGCCTTTGTAAGCCTACGTTTTCAAGAAATTCCGCAAGATTATAACAATCCCAGCGGCGCAAGAAGTTCGTTGTCGAACTCCTGGTTTTGGGGTTGTCTCCAGCCCCCAGAGACACGGTGCAGGAAAACATTGAACAGGACCTTGAAGCTTCAGTACCAGGCAGGGAGAAGATCACTGTAGTGGTGCAGATCATTTGTGCCGCAAGGGTCCGCGGGCTTCCTGCAGCATTTTTTTTAGCCACCACAAAGCCTACCAAAAACTCCGAAAAAGAGTATCTTCCTGGCACCAAAACTCCGAAAAAGCTTAAACCCGCTTAGCCTTTGGGATTCAACTCCTTACGATTTGGCCGTCATTGTACCTCTTGTGCAGGTTTCAGCTGCCAGTGTCAAGTGTTGCTGCCATTTGACTCACCATGGACCTTCAGATTGCGGCAGGCGAGGTCGTGGCTGAGAATCCACGCCACCGTGAGCCTTCTCCTATTGCAGAGGCGACTTTGAGCACACGCGATCATTGGGGTTGGTTGCTGTTTTGGTTGGTGGACGCAGGTTGGTTGTGGTGGGTTGATGAGGGTTGAAGTGGGTTGATGAGGGTTGATGGGTGTCCGGTTTGGTTGGTTTGTTTGTCTTCGTTGCTTCAATTGGCTTCCGTGATGGTGAGCAAGGTTTGCTTGGTTTGGTTGCTTGGTTTGGTTGCTCGGTTTGGTTGCTTGGTTCGATGATATTGGTTTGTCCACGGCGGTCGGTTGAGGTTGGTTGGTGTTGGGTTTGTGCATGTTTGTTGGTTTACGCCGTTTCGTGCATGCTGGTTGCTTGGTTGCCGTTGGCTCTTGCTGATGCTTGGTGTTTTGTTCATTGGTTCAGGTGGGTTGATGTGGGTTGGTTGATGGTGGTTGTTTGACATTGCCTTTGGCCTTGGTTGGTTGATGTTGGTTTATCTTGGTGTTGATTGGTTGATGGTGATCGTTTACTGGTTGGTGCTATTGGGTTGAGGATGACGTATGATGACATTAATTTGTGGGTTGGTTGTTTCGCTGCTGCTTGATGGACGTTGATCAGTGGGTGGGTCGGTTGTTGGTTGTTTCGTTCACGTTTGTTGTGCGTTTTTTTGATTGATTGATTGATTGATTGATTGATTGATTGCTTGATTGATTGATTGGTGTTGGTTGGGTGAGTTTGGCTGATTTGTGTTTGTTCATGTCGTATGCTTGATGTTGGATGATTTTGATTGAGTGGTCAGCGAGTTGCTCGGTTGTTCAAGATTCTGTTGGTGTTTGATGGATATCGATGGGTGTTCATTGTGACCTTGGATAATTTGGCAACTGATGTTGAGAGACTGGTTGGGAAAGGATGACAAATGTAAATATGATTCAGGATATCTTGGTTAACGATCAGTATTACTTTCTTAATTCAAACTTGATGTTAATCACGATATCTAAGATAACCTATTTCAACAACTTCTTTTGGTAATCAGGTTTGGCTGGTGAATGATAGAATGGTTGGTAAATGATCGAAACACCAAACATTTGAGCCTACCAGTGGGTATAGAGCTGCGGGATCATTTCAAGAGTTTTTAGAAGACGATGAATTGGGGGTATCCCATTTTCAAGCAAAGGTTTTCAAACCATACTTCACCATTTTGGTGCTGGAAAACCCTGGAAAATCATCAGTTGAAATGGTGGATTTTCCAACCAGCAATGTTGGTTTACCAGAGAGTTACACAGCCAGTTGTTTCTGTACTCCCTAGCAGGGATAGTATGAATCAAGCAGTAGACAGCAAAAACCCTTGCATACCAAGGCAGCCAGGATGTGACCTCCAAAAGTGGGATCTAGTTCCAGTCACAACTCGACACAATTCAATGTAGAGTCGGCCAGAGCAGGTCTACTGCAGGAATTTGAGCGGACTCCCTGTCTGTTCTGGAGTACTGCCATGAAGCTGTTCGACATCTTGAGCTGCCTTCCCTCACTGACCTGGCGCTTCAGGAAGACATGGACTTCCAGCAGAACGAGATCAACCAGACCCTCAGTTCATCATCAGGCGGCGAAAGTTCATTGATTTCAAGTTGAGGATGATCACAGTAATGAATGCTGCAGACCATCATTTGTAATATTTGTGCCAGTTGCAAGGGCAGTACGCTGGGATGGCATTTCTTTCTTCGGATGGTGTAGTCACAAATTGCTGAAAAGGCCATCTAACGATAATCATGTCTAACTTGCAGTTACCCTAGTTATGAACCAACTTAGCCAACTACGGGGCCCACCTTGTATTGGTGGTCACTTCCTAGCAAGAAGCTGCTGATTTGTAGCCGCTGCTGAAGGATGCAGTTGATCCAGCCGGCAGGATTTGGTCACTGATGCGCCATGTGGTTACTATTGGATTGATCTGAAGCTCTATTGGATTTCACAGGTCCATACACCCCTATTGTATTTCACAGGTCCATACACCCCCGAGAATCTCTGGTTGGTGATTTCAAAGGTTTTTGATTTTCTCCATTATTTTGCTATTTCCCCACTATTTGCCCATTATTTGGTGATTTGAATATGCGCACGTCTCTGGTTACAAATAGTTGGTTGACAAGCGCGCATACTTTTCATGACGGGGGTGAAGCATCAGATCACTAACACCTATTATAAGTATAATCATTCTTAGCCAATATGAACCATTAATGAACGATAGTTATAGGGCTGGTGGTCACCAGCAAGCATTAAACACATATTAACCATTAATCAACCATAGTAAACCACTAGTACTAAGCATAAATTAGCCATAGTAAATCACCAGCTGCGTCGGTGCGAGCTGCCGCACCCGCGAGCGCAGGTCTCGACTCCTGTGGCGACCGACGCTCGCCTATACTGGAGTGAGGCGAGCCTTGAGGGTTGATGAGCCTTGATGAGGGTTGATCAGGGTTGACGGGGGTTGATGGGTGTCCAGATTGGTTGATTTGTTTTTCTTGCTTCACTTTGCTGATGTTGCTTGGGCGATGTTTGCCAAACGGATGATGCTTTGCTGCGCCGCTTGGATGTTGCTTTGTTTGCGTTTCGTTGACCAGGTGGGGACGAGTCCATTCGCGTCGCCGCATTTTCTTGTTGAATTTAAGTGGAATTAGAGGAAGAATAATCAAAAATGCAGTTATCGTTTAAGTTTTGGGATGTCTATGACGATTTATATCATTCTTTTGCTTTTTCAATTTCCTGCAAAGGGTTCCGAGAATTGAAAGACTTTTCCAAGGAATAGTTGTTCAGGATGCTTGGTACACCTTGCTATTTGATGGCCATGAGGGAACACACTGTTTTCAGCATCAAGACACAGGGACAGTTCCCACTAGAAATGTCGATCATTCTTAAACAGGAGGCAGGGTCTTTTACCTACCAGCTTTTGCTTGATCATTTCTCATATTATGGCTTGGTTTACAGGATTACCACGGAAAAATCATGTTGCGTTCCAGGTCATTGTCAAGTGCATTTTTTCATGACACATAATTCATCATGGCATAGTCAGTTTATGAATATGGATATAAGGGGCTTTGCATGTCAAGTATCCAATAGCCATGAGGTTTTAAACATGCTTCCCTGAATTTCTTCCCTCTGGTTTTTCTTCGTGCGCATAATTACTGGGCAAAATGCAAACGTTTGCTCCAAACAATTTGTAGGACTTGGTCGCAAAATTGCATCTGAACAGGTTCAATCAGGATCTCTTGTTCTCACCCTCTCAAGTGAAGCTGCCCTTGATGCAAGGAAAACTTGTCCTGGCTAATGTCAGCAAACATGTTCTGAAAATCCGTTGCTTGGGGTAAAACAGACCTTCCAAAGACACGCGCAAGGCTGGTCACATTCTGCCCTCTGGTCAGGCTTCGTGTTGGCGTGAGCCTGCTGGAAGTAGCTATGAAACCAAAAGCTGGAAATGATGCATGTTGATGGGTAATGATAATAAATGAATATACATGATGAATCCAAATGATAAATGATGGCGGTGAAATGATTCATGATCATGGATGATTATGGCAAATGATGGTAAATGTTCGTTAATGATGGCTAATGATGGTTGCTTTTGGGGTCATGCGCAGTGATCACTCATAGCAGTGGCCGCAGGAGCAGCTTCGATCAGAGCTGAGACGGCCAGCCATCTTGTGTAGCAACTTTTTCGTGATGAGATCTAGCCCAGGCTCAGACAATGATCAACACTATACCATTGATCCTCTTGAAAAATGACATGCGAATTGCTTAGTGTATTGTTTTTTGCTTGAATGAGCAATGTGGGATTGCCGTACGCTGCTAACACCAGCCGTGACATGTATTCGCAAACTAAGTTTTAGCGAATCGAATACAATTGACCCAGGATGCAGCAAAGCTCAACACTGGGTCTAGCATCTTTGGGTGCTCAACCATGGCAGCCCTGTAGCTGTGTCGTCTTGCGGTGTCAACACCGGCGGCATCGCATCGTGGCGGTTCAAGAGCTCTTGCCTGCAATGTGTGACGTCAATCACGCATTTCACGTTCACCAATGAAAGAAACATATGAATCCTGGGTATTGCCAGCAATCCCATGGGAAGGTTTACAAAGTATATATATATATATAATTATACACATTTATATCTTATGATTTTTGCATATAGGTATTTATTCATGTACTGATTTATTTAGTGAATAAATACCTTATTTCTCTATTTTTATTTCGGAACCTCGTCCTTCCACTCTCACTCTCGTGCCACAGGGAAGAGCTGGCCACGCTCGTTACTGTGACCGCGGAGCGACTTGGGGCTTTCTTGAGCGACCAGGGGACCCCCAAAAATGGTTGGATGACTAATGACAAATAGAATGGGCTAACGCCCAGGTGCCGCCGACCCCCTTTCATAAGAGCAGGTGTGAGCAAGGACTGAACCCGGTTTGTGGCAGCTGGCGTTAGCTCCGTGAGTTGCCTTGGAAAGCCTCAGCTCCCATCTCTGCCACAGCAAGCCCAGGCTCTTACAAAAGGGGGTCGGCGGCACCTGGGCGATAGCCCATTCTATATCAAACATCAACAGGTATCAAAAGATCAAATCTCAACGGCGCGTGCGGGCGCCGTGGTAGTGGATTCTTGGGGGATTGCATTGCTGTTGGCTTGCTGCTGTGCCGTTGCCAGGGTGCTGACCTGCCTTGGGAACGGGTGCCCTGCGAACGCGGTGGTATGCGCCTGCTATGGCATTGCGTTGCTGTTGGCTGGCTGCTGTGCCGTTGCCAGGGTGCTGACCTGCCTTGGGAACGGGTGCCCTGCGAACGCGGTGGTATGCGCCTGCTATGGCATTGCGTTGCTGTTGGCTGGCTGCTGTGCCGTTGCCAGGGTGCTGACCTGCCTTGGGAACGGGTGCCCTGCGAACGCGGTGGTATGCGCCTGCTATGGCATTGCGTTGCTGTTGGCTGGCTGCTGTGCCGTTGCCAGGGTGCTGACCTGCCTTGGGAACGGGTGCCCTGCGAACGCGGTGGTATGCGCCTGCTATGGCATTGCGTTGCTGTTGGCTGGCTGCTGTGCCGTTGCCAGGGTGCTGACCTGCCTTGGGAACGGGTGCCCTGCGAACGCGGTGGTATGCGCCTGCTATGGCATTGCGTTGCTGTTGGCTGGCTGCTGTGCCGTTGCCAGGGTGCTGACCTGCCTTGGGAACGGGTGCCCTGCGAACGCGGTGGTATGCGCCTGCTATGGCATTGCGTTGCTGTTGGCTGGCTGCTGTGCCGTTGCCAGGGTGCTGACCTGCCTTGGGAACGGGTGCCCTGCGAACGCGGTGGTATGCGCCTGCTATGGCATTGCGTTGCTGTTGGCTGGCTGCTGTGCCGTTGCCAGGGTGCTGACCTGCCTTGGGAACGGGTGCCCTGCGAACGCGGTGGTATGCGCCTGCTATGGCATTGCGTTGCTGTTGGCTGGCTGCTGTGCCGTTGCCAGGGTGCTGACCTGCCTTGGGAACGGGTGCCCTGCGAACGCGGTGGTATGCGCCTGCTATGGCATTGCGTTGCTGTTGGCTGGCTGCTGTGCCGTTGCCAGGGTGCTGACCTGCCTTGGGAACGGGTGCCCTGCGAACGCGGTGGTATGCGCCTGCTATGGCATTGCGTTGCTGTTGGCTGGCTGCTGTGCCGTTGCCAGGGTGCTGACCTGCCTTGGGAACGGGCTTTGGGAACGGGTGGGGAAGGTTTTCCAGGCGGGCAAACGCAAGGGCTGAGCCCCCCATAACACCTGGTGTCGGGGTACTCCATGCAAGGTCTTGGCTGCCCGTTAACACCTGGTGTCGGCCTGCTCCGTGCAAGGTCTTGGGGTATTGGCCTGCTGTGGCATTGCGTTGCTGTTGGCCTTCTGTGCCGTTGCCAGGGTCCTGACCTGCCTTGGGAACGGGCTTTGGGAACGGGTGGGGAAGGTTTTCCAGGCGGGCAAACGCAAGGGCTGAGCCCCCAATATAACACCTGGTGTCGGCCTACTCCATGCAAGGTCTTGGGGTATTGGCCTGCTGTGGCATTGCGTTGCTGTTGGCCTGCTGTGCCGTTGCCAGGGTGCTGAACAGTGCGCGCAACGGACCTGGCGAGTGAAAGAGCAGGCGTGAAGTACAACCACGCGGCTTTGGGAACGGGTGGGGGAGCGCAAGGGCTGAGCCCCCCATAACACCTGGTGTCGGCCTACTCCATGCAAAGTCTTGACTGGCCGTAACGGCGCGTACGGGCGCCGTGGTAGTAAATTCCTGGGGGATTGCATTGCTGTTGGCTTGCTGCTGTGCCGTTGCCAAGGTGCTGACCTGCCTTGGGAACGGGTGGGGTTGCTGTTGGGTTGCTGCTGTACCGTTGTAGATGCCAAGCCAAAGCCACAGTGAACATTCACGCCTACGGCGATCCCAGGCGCCGCCCCTGCCATGGTTGGCATGAGCAGGGGTCGGCGGATAAACTGAGTGTCATGAGTCAATTAGTTTCATTGGTTGGGTTAAGATTGACTGCTATTGGGACAAAGTAATTTATGAAGAAACAATGACTATGATGACTTGGATGATTTGGGGATCCCCTATTTTGAGAAACGCCCACTTGGCCCCGCGTGATTTTAAGCCTTCCTGGCGACGTGAAGATTTTTCGAGTCTGATGCCGGATTTCTCGGAGACCTGATGTTGGAAGCACAAGAACCACTTTCTGAACATTCTTGGTGGTGGTCAATGATGGTTTGTAATGCTGAATAAAACGATTATCAGTTTCACAACATTCTTGGTGCTGGTCAATGATGGTAATCTCGTTAATTATTTACTGATCGCTAGCAATGGTTAAAAGAAACAGCTGAGAAGAGTATATGATATGATGATCAGTATAGCTGCCAGCAAGAATCACCATTCAGAGTTAACAGGTCAAGAGTCACCAATGCCATTAATAGTAAAACTTGGTTAATGGTTAACGATGCCCTGAGAGGTGGAACATGGATATGGACATGGTGCGATCGATGGTTACTATGGTCACTATCAAGTTGTGTACCTTTTTCTGATATGGGTGCTTGTCAAAATAGGGAGACCGCCAAATGATCGATATTTACCATTTAGCAACCATTTTTGGGGTCGCCTGTGGCTTGAGAAACCACCATATATGATTATATATTCCAACATTAAAGTGATACAGGTAAAGGGTATATTTAGATGAGTTACCATAGAATTGTGGTCACTATCAATGTCTTTTTTAGTGGCTATCAAGATATTGATTTAAGAAGGTTTCCTCCAACAAGAAATTCTCTAACATTATTATTGCCAGTGATGCATGCTGCATGCCCGGTTATTAGCTTCACCAGTTGTTTGTTGATTACTTGATTCTTGCCACTTGATGATCATTTGAATATTACTACTTGTTGTGATATTGATCATTAGGTTGATTTTGCATGTCATGACCTCCGTTGTTGTTGATGACATTTCACTATTGAACAATTGGATACAGTCAGTGTTTATTATTGCTTAATTGATTAGTGAACAAGCAGCTATAGTTATTGTCTATTAATTATTGATTATTTTATTTTAGTTGTTATTTGTGATTGATCATTTGATTAGTGAACAGCTGGCCATATTTTCATTTTTTTTGTGACCAATGTTCAAAGCAACAATTTTCAAATCGATATTTAGTTCTCAGAAACAAACTCTGAGAAGTCCAATTTTGGTGGGAATATGGATCATTGGATTGTCATTAAGCATTGTCCCGTACAAGGGTTCTTATCTATTGTCTCCTATCATTGACAGTTGTCAACCAGCGATGCACTAACTATGATTGTGGTTGGGCAACAGTTTGTTCATAATGACAACTACAAACAATTGCAATGGCTATTGATTACTATAATGGTAAATGGTTACAAAATATACTTGTCAATCAACTGGTTTGGTCAATGATTTTGATTGTAATTGTGACACCAACTTTGATGATTTCTACCATTCTCATTATTCTTGCTTTGATGGTCATAGCTGGTTTCATTCTCATTTTTCAAGGCAACATAGCTGTCCCATGCTGTTTCGCAGTGAAGCCAACGACTACGCCCGCTTCACGTCCAGCTTTCTCAGTGGTTTCGAAGCGTAGGAGTGGAGTGCAGCCTTGGTCGGATGACACGGTCACCAAATCATTTTCTCGAATTTTTGTGCTGGACGTGTTCTGAATAACCAACATGATTAATGACTGATAAATGACAACTGAATAAACTGATAAATGATTAATGACTGAATAATCAATAAATCTGATTATTCTCATAGATAACAACATGATTGATGACAGATGGTAGCGTCATTGCTTCCGAGCGAAAGCTTGATCGACTACCATCAGCCAAGCATGATGATTTATCAAGCAGTGTTCGGTGAATCTCGTTGAATCATCTCTCAAACATCAACCACCGCGAAAAACCATCGGCTTTGTCATCCAGGTGACAGTGACCGTCGCCCCTCGTTTCCACCCATGCCTCGTCACTGAACAAAATCTTTAACTTGCCCTGTGCACAGCCGTGCAGGCAAGGGTGCTCAGGCCACGTTACCAGATCTCAGTTTGGCTGAAGAAAGGGCGACCAGTGAGCTTGGCAGAGTGCAGGGCAACGGGTCATATGGCAAGGGTTACGCTGGACAGAATCATGGCTGGTGGTCAAAGGTGTTGGGTTTTTGGGTGTTGGTGAGTTGGATTGGATGTCCACCAGGTTGCGGTTCAGAAGCATGCAAATGAAGCTCATGAAGCTATCATGAGACGCATCGACTCGACTTTTTGCTTCGTTCAAATCGTGGTTGCGACCGTCAAAAACCATCAGAAACTGCACCCAAAGTTGAGTCATGACACAAATGGGTCATGGCTAGGTAAGCTATGGCAAGGTCTATATAGTTCGTTATCTCAAGACGAGAAGGTATCTTGTGACCACAATCGTGCGTAGGAATCACCAGCAGAAATCTGTATCTAAAAATATTATTCAGCAATTTTCTCCAACAATTCTTTCAGATTACCTGACAGCTGGTAGAAACCCAGAGCCAAGATTTGGAAGTGCCTGCTGTGGAGGCAATGGTGTGCTGGCACCTGGATTAGAAGAGGCAGGACCTGGCAGTGCAATCTGAGTACCCAACCATGAACTACCAATAGCAAGCTGATCTATAGCTGATGAATAGTGAGTTGATGGTTGATCAATGGTTCCGTAACGATTGGTTAGTGGTTGATGCCTAATCATTGGTTCATAGATGGTTCATTCATGGTGGATTATGGTTGATGGGACCTCCCAGGCTTATTAGCAGGTGATTTGAGTGACAGCTGGATGCCTCATTGTGATAAATCAATATATTTGACCATCAATTAACCGTCAATTACGGATAAACTAACCACTAGCAACCACTATGAGAATGGCTCTGCATGTTCCATGAAGGGCTGTCTTACAGTCCAGTCTTTGGTTTGCCAGATGTGGATGGTATTTTTTTCAGGGAATACCATGCAAAAGTTGGCTTCGATCTGTCATCCTTTGTCCAAATACTCGAGTAACATGTGGTCTAAGCAGTAGTAGACCCATGAGTTCGAGTAGAAACTGGTCATCTTGAGGACTGCTGAAC
>VSDK01028146.1:278859-326709 GCA_009767595.1 Symbiodinium kawagutii
CTTGAGGACTGCTGACCCCAGCTACCCGGCAGTCCGAACTGACCCACCCATTGTGAACAAAGGCTGCGGCCGGGGGTACACCGCTCACAAGTCGCAGGTTCGTTTAGATGTGTCCTTTCAGCAGGCCCCAGAGGGCAGTGAATTACAAAAGTGAAAAACAGAACAAGGCAGTTATAAATTATAGATTACAAGGCAATTATAAAGTGAAAAAAATTTAGAATTAGATCCGAGTTATAAATTTCATAAAAAATTACAAAAGTTCCACAGGGGCAGTTGAAAAATACTAATTCTCTTTTACAACAGACGAAGATAGAAGGAACACTAGGCCGAAGGAACTTGGATGAATTGTGCCCAGATCTGGAACTGCAAAAACCATGATGTCTTCGCCGAGTGATGTAGAGCAGAGGATTTGAAGCCTCCCAATCTTCCATGTACTGGTTGAACTGCAGCGGTTTCAGGATTGCAAGTAGAACCTGCAGGAACATGTCACCATGTGTCACCAAGTAAATTCAGTACCCTCATGTGGGAATTACTTGCCATGGATAGTTATCCTGAACAAGGATTCTGTGAAAACTATTTTGCTTCACTGAGATGCATCTGTCAGAAGCACATGAGTAGGAGTACTGAGAAGCAAGTAGAAGCACAAACGGGTTGCAATACGAAGTTGTGATGTTCACGTCTTTCCTTCCCTGGCTTCCCGATATGGAGCGCCAATGCGCCTGCTTCGAATGGTCGGCGCTAGCTGCGGAACTTGTGAGCAAGAGCTTGGTGCTGAAGGCCGCAGATCGTGAACAAGGACAGGGTCTATTTTTTCCCTGGATATGATGGTTTCTCAAAATTGGGAACCCTGAAAATGGTTGGTTTCTGATGAACAATGATTCTGAATGGATGATTTTGCGGGACCCCCCTATTTTGAAACACCCATATTTCAATCTATTCAAATCACATATGCTGCCCTGCAGTCTTTTTTCAATTTTTTTCCACATCAATTTAGTTCGGGCTTGGGGAAATGAGTTCAGTCAAACCTGCATAGCCGGAACATCTCCACACTTACCTCGCTAGAGTCACCAGAATCTCGCTCCTTTTTGCGATGGCAATATTCAAAGGTTCAAATGTGAAAGATTGAGCTCGTACAGAATTCAACAGGGTAGTCATGTTGAGGTGTTGCTAAGCAAGCCCACTATTCTTCTGAAAATTTGGATGGGTTAGTCATACCTGCCACTGTAAGTCTAATTGGATGGCCACTCGGCAGCTTCGAAATTGCTTTCGACGTGGGCTTCGAAAGAAAACCCAGGTGGGAAGTGTTCAACTTACATCTGGCATGTAGCGCATGTAGCTGCAGCGACCTCTTGCGAAACGGGGAATGAGCCCGAAATATGCCCTGGAACAGAGTGATCAGATGTCAAGCTCTTCGGTACGGCCGACAACACTTTGAAGCAACATATGATAAGGAATATTCTGAATTTTCGGTAAGCAGAGACCCTAGATGGCATAATAGATTTCAAAAGCACAGTCTGTGAAAGCGGTCGAGTTTTTTTGTAGGCTCGGAGGGACAAGATTGTCAAACACGAAAAATCATTATTGGTGCAGTGAGTGGCTAGGAAAGCCCCCATGCGCAGATTTTGCATTCACAGTGTGCGAGCAGGCCGTGCAGCAGTACCCTCTTTGCCAAAGCACCTGTAGATGATATGAGAGCTTAGTGGTTTGATGGTAAATATTGAGGGCTCATCAAACCACCATCAAGCATCATTACCCCCTAGCAATCAATAAAATGCCTTTTGTGTGGAAAAAGCTGGCCGAACCTGTTGGTCGTGACGAGTCAACCAAAGTTCTCACTGCACTTAATTACTGTACATTGATTGTCAAAATCAAAGTTTGACCAAAAACATCACCTTTAGTCAACATAGTTGGTCATTGCGCTTGCAAAGTTTATCGCAATTTGCGTGCGCTGGCTGTACCTGGTCAACAGAAATTGTTCAGACAAGTAGCACGCATTAACAACATGTGCAAAACAATCCGAATCCTAGTTGTCCACACCCAACAGTTTGGGTGAACACGTGCAACGCAAGTCGTGCCAAAACTGACCAGACAACTCAAGTGAAACATCCATGGATCTTCCAGAAATCAAGCATCATTTCTGAACGCACAGAGGCTGGATGTCTGATGAGTGGAGGTTCTGCGAAAGACAATTTTGTTGCTACCAACATAACAAGGAAAGTCTAGAAAGCTGATGGTTGGACAGGTTGAACGAAGGAAAAAGAGTGCCTGGCTGGTTGGTTAGTTCTTCCAAAGTCCTCGTTTGAACTCTTGTTTTGAACCCTTTGTGCTGCCGTTTTAAGTTCTGACTTCTTGAACCTTGATGTGGTTTCCCTAGTTCGAGCTGTTGCTAGCTTTTGCTTCTTCCCCTTGATCTTGCGCTGGTTTGAGCTTTTGATTCAATCCTTGAGACCGCTGTAAAGCTCGGCTTTTTTCAGCGACTTCAAAGTTCTAGGCTTCCAGGGTTTCCAAGTTCCCAACACAATTTTGTCAAAGGGCGGCAGATAGCATTTTTCTTGATATAACGCCTCAACATTACATAGCATTGATACGCTTGGAAAGCCTCCCAACAAACTCCAAGTTGCGAAAGCAACTGAAGGCCACCAAGTCTCTTTTAAAGCGCTAGAAGTCCAGAAGTGTGCGTGTTTCGTTCGGCAGAGTTTGGCGCTACTTTTGACAGGTGCTGGGCTTCTGTCCGGGCGAAGAAAGATGGTAGAAAGAGTTGCCAAGGGCAAGAGCTGTGGAGAGCAAGAGCTGTCAAGAGGAAGGGTTGTCCAGAGAATCAAACGTCAAGAAAAAGAGCCGTGAAGAGTAAGAAACACGAAGAAATGGCTGCCTTCGCACCTTTGTTTGAGTCGCCACAAGCGTGGTCGAGGTGAGCAAATTTGTCAGAGATAGGGCTATACGAATCGTGATTGAGGAAAAGGCGAGGGAGGAAGAGGAGGAGGCGGGAAGGACAACACACAAAGAGGTTCGGACGTCCGCGGCAACAGCAGTATCCCACATGAATAGCAGCAGCAACAAGAGCAATAACAGCAGCAGCACATAAACAACAACGACGACAACAACAACGACAACAACCACAACAACCAAGAAAAATATCCGATTCAACGAGAACAACGTTAATGGTAAAAACAAGAAAACCAAAAAGACAATACACCTGTGTTTTTCCTTTCTTCCTTGAATATTGGAGACCCTTCGACAATAGACCAGTTGTTGGTCCAGACGGCTTTTCTGCTGAGCCCAACATGATCGTCAGTATGGACAATTTTCATGCCGACTGGCAAGTGTCCATGGATCACTGGGAAACCACATGATTCTTGTGGAAACCACAGGTCCTTTGTCTTTTTGTTTTGAACCTAGATCACCAAATCCATTCCACAAACCATGTTTGCAGCATCATGCCTTTTGTAAACAGATCTGAGACTGCCCCAACTCATTGCCCATTCATGAAAATCCAACTGACCTTGCCAACAAATTATTAAGTGGGATGATCGCTCAACTTGCATTCAAACCATTCAGCCCTGAGACCAAAACAACGACATCATTTTGTGCCTGGCACCCCCTGCCCCGGAAAACGACTGCAGGTCCCTTTTTTTGCTCTTCAAACAACCAAAAGTCAAACAAGATCACCAATTTGTTTGCTTTGCTAATTGTGTTGTTGCTGTTATTGTTGTTGTTGTTGTTGTTGTTGTTGTTGTTGTTGTTGTTGTTGTTGTTGTTGTTGTTGTATTGATGCTGCACAGTAAGAACCAAAAACAATCCTTCCTTGGACACTTCCTTCTTGCCCATCACTTCTTCCTGCACTAACCAAAACAACAACATAGGTAACCTTTCAGCCTGCTCCCAAATGGCCCGGGGTTAAGGGGTCTTTTGTCATAGACTGTTCAGGGTGCAACCCTATACATTGATGGGTCCTTTGTAAAAGGTTCTACCAACAACAACGATTACAACCATTTGCTCTTCCTCTATGTGGAGCCCCCTGGCAGGCTGTTCGGACCTCAGCCCTACAAGCTGTAATGCTGACCACAAGAAGACAATCATCAACAACAGAAACAACAGAAACAACAGGCAACAAAAAGATGTTCCGAGATCGCTTCATGCATTCTTCAACCGCTGTCCTTTGAGGAGCTTGCAATCCCAACAAAGAAGAGTGGCGAGGCGTCGCAGCTTCTGTACATCATGGAATAGACAGCTGTTCGTTCGAGACGTGGTAGCCATTGACAAAGGGCCCAGTTGATTCTTGGCAGAGACCTGCTACACTTTCCGAGATGCTGGTCTGGTGGGCTCAGCGTCATGACAAAAATGCCTTTGGTGATACTGTAGTGAAACACACCGTCAACGCTTCTGGCTGCCAGCATAAAAGGAAGGCGTGGTGCCCTCGGAAAAAAAAAGTGACAGGGCTCAGCGCAGTGCGTGCACCGTTTCCTGCTTTGTTGCGCAGAGCTCACAAAATCCAAAATGCGTCAGTCGATTCTGCGAAGGTAATCACAAACCTGTAGCTCCGAACGACCAATAGATTCTGCTCGTTTTGCCTTTCTTCCCACTTGGAAACTTTCAGGTCGATCTGTCCGTTTCACTTTTCCTGCCGTGTTTGTCGTGGATGTCAACTGCTTGCGCTTCAGCTTCGGTAGCCAGCGAGAGCGACATTTGACCCTTGATGGTGTTCAACCCCTTCTCCAAGTCTTACAAGGTCGCATCTACGGATCACATTGAGGATCATTGAGGAACTAAACCCTCGGATGGCGGGGGAGAGGTTGGGCAAGCCACTGCCAGCGAAAGCCTTGCTAACGATCCAATTCTGCGATCATAAACCCTCGGATGGCGGGGGAGAGGTTGGAAAAGCCACTGCCAGCGAAAGCCTTGCCAACGATCCAATTCTGCGATCAGCCACAGGTGGCACCAGCTCTGACAGTCTAAAAGCAGAGCTTGCAACTTGCGGCAAACTCCAAGTATCCACCATTGCTTGACCAGAATGTTATAGGGTGTTGTCGCTGCTGCCAAGCTGCTTTTGCTGGGAAGTTTTGTTTAGGAGATGAGGAGCACGAGCAAACCAGAGTGCTTCGCTCTCACTTTCGCTCTCATTGTTGCTTGCCAGCAGCGTCACTCACGTGTCCAGAGTTTACCTGATGTCTAGATTTCTGACTGAATCTGATCAGCAGCTGTATAGTTGAGAATTCCTGGCAACATTGCTTCAGGTTTGCCCAGTGGCACGGGCTCCGACAGTCCAAGAGCAGACTTGGCATTGTGCTGCAAGTTCCAAGTATCCCACATTTCTAGACCAGAATGTTAGGGTGATGTCGTTGTTGCCATGCTGCTTTTGCTGGAAAGTTTTCTTTGGGAATGAGCATGACTAAACCAGAGTGCTTCGCTCTCAACGTTGCTTGCCAGCAGCGTCACTCACGTGTCCAGATAGTTCACCTGATCCTTATATTGCTGAATGAATTTGATCAGTAGCTGAAGCTGTGTAGTTGAGAATTTTTGGCCACATTGCTTGAGGTTTGTCAAGTGGCACCAGCTCTGACAGTCGAAAGCAAGAGTTTGCATCGTGCTACAAGCTCCAAGTATCCACCACAAAAAGCAGAGTTTGCCACTTGCGGCAAGCTCCAAGCATCCCACATTTCTAGACCAGAATGTTAGGGAGTTGTCGATGCTGCCAAGCTACTTTTGCTGGAAAGTTTTTCTTTGGGAATAAACATGAGCAAACCACAGTGCTTCGCTCTCAACGTTGCTTGCCAGGAGTGTCACTCACGTGTCCAGATAGTTCACCTGATGTCTAGATTGCTGACTGAACTGGATCAGCAGCTGTATAGTTGAGAATTTTTGGCAAGATTGCTTGAGGTTTGTCAAGTGGCACCGGCTCTGACAGTCGAAAGCAAGAGTTTGCATCTTGCTGCAAGCTCCAAGTAACCACCACAAAAAACAGAGTTTGCAACTTGCTACGAGCTCCAAGCATCCCACATTTCTAGATCAGAATGTTAGGGAGTTGTCGATGCTGCCAAGCTACTTTTGCTGGAAAATTTTCTTTGGGAATGAGCATGAGCAAACCAGAGTGCTTCGCTTTGACCGTTGCTTGCCAGCAGCATCACTCACGTGTCCAGATGGCTCACCTGATCTCTAGATTGCTGACTGAACTGGATCAGCAGCTGTATAGTTGAGAATTTTTGGCAACATTGCTTCAGGTTTGTCCAGTGGCACGGGCTCTGACAGTCGAAAGCAAGAGTTTGCATCGTGCTGCAGCCTCCAAGTAACCACCACAAAAAACAGAGTTTGCCACTTGCGGCAAGCTCCAAGCATCCCACATTTCTAGATCAGAATCTTAGGGTGTTGTTGCTGCTGCCAAGCTGCTTCTGCTGGCAAGTTCTTTTTGGGAATGAGCATGAGCAAACCAGAGTGCTTCGCTCTCAACGTTGCTTGCCAGGAGTGTTACTGACGTGTCCAGACAGTTTACCTGAAGTCTAGATTGCTGACTGAATTGGATCAGCAGCTGTATAGTTGAGAATTCTGGGCAACATTGCTTCAGGTTTGTCAGGTGGCGCGGGCTCTGACAGTCCAAAAGCAAAGTTTGCATCGTGCTGCGAACTCCCAGTATCTCACCTGTGCTTGACCAGAATATTAGGGTATTGCCGTTGTTGCCATGCTGCTTTTGCTGGGAAGTTGTCTTTGGGAATGAGCATGACTAAACCAGACTGCTTCGCTCTCAACGTTGCTTGCCAGCAGCGTCACTCACGTGTCCAGATAGTTCACCTGATCTTTATATTGCTGAATGAATTTGATCAGTAGCTGAAGCTGTGTAGTTGAGAATTTTTGGCAACATTGCTTGAGGTTTGTCAAGTGGCAACGGATCTGACAGTCCAAAAGCAGAATTTGCATCGTGCTGCAAGCTCCAAGTATCCCACTGTTGCTAGACCAGAACTTTATGGTGTTGTCGTTGGTGCCAAGCCGCTTTTGCTGGAAAATCTGCTTGGAGAAGTGATGAACATGAGCAAACCAGAATGTTTTTCTCTCATTGTTGCCTGCCAGCAGCGTCACTGACGTGTCCAGACAGTTTACCTGATGTCTAGATTGCTGACTGAATTGGATCAGCAGCTGTATAGTTGAGAATTTTTGGCAACATTGCTTGAGGTTTGTCAAGTGGCACGGCTCCAACAGTCCAAAAGCAGAGTTTGCATCGTGCTGCAAGCTCCAAGTATCCTACCCCAGAAAGCAGAATTTGCATCGTGCTGCAAGCTCCAGGTATCCAACCATTGCCCGACCAGAATGTTATAGGGTGTTGTTGCTGCTGCCAAGCTGCTTCTGCTGGCAAGTTCTCTTTGGGAATGAGCATGAGCAAACCAGAGTGCTTCGCTCTCACTGTTGCTCGCCAGCAGCATCACTCAGGTGTCCAGAGGGTTCATGGGTTCCCTTGACTGAATGAATTTGATCAGTAGCTGTGTAGTTGAGAATTCTGGGCAACACTGCTTCAGGTTTGTCCAGTGGCACCGGCTTTGACAGTCCAAAAGCAAAGTTTGCATCTTGCTGCAAGCTCCCTGTATCTCACCTGTGCATGACCAGAATTTTAGGGTATTGTCGTTGTTGCCATGCTGCTTTTGCTGGGAAGTTTTCTTTGGGAATGAGCATGACTAAACCATAGTGCTTCGCTCTCAACGTTGCTTGCCAGCAGCGCGTGCCTAGATAGTTCAAGAGATCTCTGGATTTCTGAATGAGTTTGATTAGTAGCGGCGGCGGTGTAAAGTGTAATTGAAATTTTTGGCAACATTGCTTGAGGTTTGTCAAGTGGAGCCGGCTCTAACGATCCAAAAGCAGAGTTTCCATAGTGTTGCAAGCTCCAAAAATCCCGACATGCTCGACCAGAACGCTACAGTGTTGTCGTTGCAGCCACGCTGCTTTTGCTGGAAAGTTTTTTTGGGGAATGAGCATGAGCAAACCAGAGTGCTTCGCTCTCATGGTTGCTTGCCAGCAGCGTCACTCACGTGTCCAGATAGGTCACCAGATCTCCATATTGCTGATTGAATTTGATCAGTAGCTGAAGCTGTGTAGTTGAGAATTTTTGGCAAGATTGCTTGAAGTTTTTCCAGTGGTGCCGGCTCTGACAGTCCAAAAGCAGAGTCTGCATCTTGCTCCAAGCTCCAAGTATCCCACCATTGCTTGATCGGAATGCTGCAGCGTAGTCGTTGCTGCCAAGCTGCTTTTGTTGGAAAGCTTTCTTGGAGAAGTGATGAGCAGGAGCAAACAGGAGTGCTTCGCTCCTATTGTTGCTTGCCAGCAGCGTCACTCACGTGTCAAGAACGTTCACCTCATGTCTAGATTGCTGACTGAATTTGATCAATTGAAACTCTTGACAACATTGTTTGAGGTTTGTCAACTGGCGCTGGCTCTGACAGGCCAAAAGCAGAGTTTGCATCGTGCTGCAAGCTCCAAGTATCCCACCATTGTGCCATGCTGCTTTTGCTGGAAAGTTTTCTTTGGGAATGAGCATGAGCAAACCAGAGTGCTTCGCTTTGACCGTTGCTTGCCAGCAGCATCACTCACGTGTCCAGATGGCTCACCTGATCTCTAGATTGCTGACTGAACTGGATCAGCAGCTGTATAGTTGAGAATTTTTGGCAACATTGCTTGAGGTTTGTCCAGTGGCACGGGCTCTGACAGTCGAAAGCAAGAGTTTGCATCATGCTGCAAGCTCCAAGTATCCCACCACAAAAAGGAGAGTTTGCAACTTGCGGCAAGCTCCAAGCATCCCACCGTTGCTAGACCAGAACTTTATGGTGTTGTCGTTGCTGCCACGCAGCTTTTGCTGGCAAGTTTTCTTTGGGAATGAGCATGAGCAAACCAGAGTGCTTCGCTCTCAACGTTGCTTGCCAGGAGCGTCACTCACGTGTCCAGATAGTTCACCTGATCTTTATATTGCTGAATGAATTTGATCAGTAGCTGAAGCTGTGTAGGTGAGAATTCTGGGCAACACTGCTTCAGGTTTGTCCAGTGGCACCGGCTTTGAAAGTCCAAAAGCAAAGTTTGCGTCTTGCTACGAGCTCCAAGTATCCCACCATTGCTTGACCGGAATGCTACAGCGTTGTCGTTACTGCCAAGCTGCTTTTGTTGGAAAGCTTTCTTGGAGAAGTGATGAGCAGGAGCAAACCAGAGTGCTTCGCTCTCATTGTTGCTTGCCAGCAGCGTCACTCAGGTGTCCAGCTAGTTCACCCCATCTCCATATTGCTGATGAATGAATTTGATCAGTAGCTGAAGCTGTGTAGTTGAGAATTTTTGGCAACATTGCTTGAGGTTTGTCCAGTGGCACGGGCTCTGACAGTCGAAAGCAAGAGTTTGCATCATGCTGCAAGCTCCAAGTATCCCACCACAAAAAGGAGAGTTTGCAACTTGCGGCAAGCTCCAAGCATCCCACCGTTGCTAGACCAGAACTTTATGGTGTTGTCGTTGCTGCCACGCAGCTTTTGCTGGCAAGTTTTCTTTGGGAATGAGCATGAGCAAACCAGAGTGCTTCGCTCTCAACGTTGCTTGCCAGGAGCGTCACTCACGTGTCCAGATAGTTCACCTGATCTTTATATTGCTGAATGAATTTGATCAGTAGCTGAAGCTGTGTAGGTGAGAATTCTGGGCAACACTGCTTCAGGTTTGTCCAGTGGCACCGGCTTTGAAAGTCCAAAAGCAAAGTTTGCGTCTTGCTACGAGCTCCAAGTATCCCACCATTGCTTGACCGGAATGCTACAGCGTTGTCGTTACTGCCAAGCTGCTTTTGTTGGAAAGCTTTCTTGGAGAAGTGATGAGCAGGAGCAAACCAGAGTGCTTCGCTCTCATTGTTGCTTGCCAGCAGCGTCACTCAGGTGTCCAGCTAGTTCACCCCATCTCCATATTGCTGATGAATGAATTTGATCAGTAGCTGAAGCTGTGTAGTTGAGAATTTTTGGCAACATTGCTGGAACTTTTTCCAGTGGTGCCGGCTCTGACAGTCCAAAAGCAGAGTTTGCATCTTGCTGCAAGCTCCAAGTATCCCACCATTGCTTGACCAGAATTTTAAGTTGCTGTGGTTGCTGCCAGGCTGCTTTTGCTGGAAAGTTTTCTTTGGGAATGAGCATGAGCAAACCAGCGTGCTTCAGTCTCAACGTTGTTTTCCAGCAGCGTCACTCACGTGTCCAAATAGTTCACGCAATCTCTAGATCACCAGCTGTGTAGTTGAAAAAATTTGGCAACATTGCTTCAAATTTGTCAAGTGGCACCGGCTCTGACAGTCCAAAAGCAGAGTTTGGCTGCAAGCTCCAAGTATCCCACTGTTGCTGGACCAGAATGTTAAGTCGTTGCTGCTGCTCTCGAGACATCAACCAATGATTCAGCAGTGAAGACCCACAGCATTCCCCAGAACTCATGTGAGCCACGCTGAAAACCATGCTGCTCATGTTTAGCGAAGGCCCGGCAACAACGACAACTGAAGTAAGCCAAAACGCAGCCTGCGTAAGCCGGCGTAAGCTCTTGTCTAGGATTCCAGTCGCACAAGGCTGACAGAAGTTCATGTTTTCATCCCAGATGCTAATCAGACATTTCTGAACTGCGCTTAAAAGGTCTTTCCTTTTGCAAGGCGATAACAAAACACTTTTCTTGGTGAAGTAAGCTTCTGCTGTTGATTCACCAGCGGTCCCGTTCAGCCATCGAGCAAGCTCCAGGTGTCATCAACAATAATTTCAAAAATGGAAGACAGCATCCTTCACTGATTCACAGCTGCTTTGCATCGAGCAGCACGCCCCAACAGGTACAGTAAATGGGTTTGTGGCCCACGAAAGTTTTACTTGGACCACCGGAAGAGCCATGCTCAAAACCTTGTTGCTCATGGTCAGTCAGGGTCCAGAAAAAACGACAACTGGAGTAAGCCAAAACGCAGCCTGCGTAAGCCGGCGTAAGCTCTCGTCTAGGATTCCAGTCGCGAAAGGCTGACGTAGCTCAAAAGGTCTTTCATCTCGCAAGGCGATAACAAAACACTTTTCTTGGTGAAGTAAGCTTCTGCTGTTGATTCACCAGCGGTCCCGTTCAGCCATCGAGCAAGCTCCAGGTGTCATCAACAATAATTTCAAAAATGGAAGACAGCATCCTTCACTGATTCACAGCTGCTTTGCATCGAGCAGCACGCCCCAACAGGTACAGTAAATGGGTTTGTGGCCCACGAAAGTTTTACTTGGACCACCGGAAGAGCCATGCTCAGAACCTTGTTGTTCATGGTTAGTGAGGGTCCGGAAACAACGACAACTGGAGTAAGCCAAAACGCAGCCTGCGTAAGCCGGCGTAAGCTCTTGTCTAGGATTCCAGTCGCACAAGGCCGACAGAAGATCATGTTTTCATCATTTTCATCCCAGATGCTATTCAGACAAGTTCATCCTCAGAATGCGCGTAAGCTGCGCGCAAGCCGCGCGTAAGTTGCACGTAAGCTGCCCCCAAGCGCAGCTCATGTTGAAATCCAAGCTGCTCCCAAAAGTAGTCAGTGCTGGCTTGCCAGAGCCCTTCCCTGTAGCTCCAAACCACCAATAGATTCTGCTCGTTTTGCCTTTCTGCCCGCTTGGAAACTTGCCGGTCGATCCGTCGGTTCCATTCTTTTTTTTTGCCGCGTTTGTCGTGGATCATGTCAACTGCTCGCACTTCAGCTTCGTACCCAGCGACAGCGACATTTGACCTTTGATGGTGTCCAACCCCTTGTCAAAGGTCTTAAAAGGTCGCATCTACCCAAAGAGGTTTGGAGTTGGCAATTACCATGCGTATGACTTGCGAGAAGGAACACACTGAGCAACTGAACCCCCCGATGGCGATGGAGAGAAAAAACATGGTTTTCACAGCACTGCAAAGGTTTCATAAGATTGAATTTGCCAAGACCACTCAAGGCAGAAATCCCAGTTTGTGAATTTGTGTAAGGACTTGCACCCTTTTGATGCGTTTTGTTTCCGTGTGCGCAGGTAGTTTGGGCACCAAAAAATAGTGTTGTCATGAATATCATGAATTGTTGCGCCCAAAATCAGTGTACAGATGATTGTCCATCATGCCTTTCAGTGTGTACGTTTCAAACCCAGGATCTCATACCCAGACCTTGGCCAGTGTAAGACTGATCCAGAACTGCTGAGGTTCCCAAATGGAAGGTGAAGGTCCACGACTTGGCATTCCAAGCAGCGAGAATGGAAGGAAAGTACTCTTTTTGGTCAAATAGGTCGGTTTCATTTTTGTTCATTCGTTTTGACAGAAAGTGAGTCAAAGAACCAAACTAGCAGAAAATCTTGCCTGGGCGGAGGTCCAAGTCCGCATACCGCGGAAGCAGTTATGGCGCGCCAGTGTTTAGCTACCACCTGTGCGCAACGTCTTCTCTGGTCAGCAAAAGTGTCTGTGTTTCGGCTAGCCATTCCGGGCGATGCGCAGCTGAGTGCTGTAACGTGGGTGCCGTATGTGCCTCGAAAAAATCTTTCTGGAATGTCGGGACTATGTTGCATGCCAAGAAGATCACACTTGAAAAAACCATAGATCACAATCGCAAGCTGTAACCGCGTGCGGAACTTCACCACGCAGCCTTCTCGCTTCAGGAAGCACGATGCTTGGTCTTAGTTGATCAACTTTTTTTGATGCAGCAGAGGGCGGCGTGGAGTAGCCTACTAACTACTACATGCCAGCGGGATGTTTGCCAATAGGCTGTAAAAGTAGCATTGCAGATGCTTGGCCCAGAGTTGGGCCATAGATTCTTTTGTCGACCAAATCAAACATGTACTGTAGCCGTGACCGGATGATAGATTTGGAAATAAAGATTTGTAAAGAAAATCATTTTGGTACTTGTCTGTCGATGCTTTGGAACATAATATGGCTCAAGCACTGGCACCGATTGACTGTGTCTTGCTGTTTTGTTGGCCAACCCGGGCGCTCAGGACTGAGACTCTGGAAACTTCGGAGCGGTGCAAAGATGCCGATGTTTGGGACATTTTCTTTTTCAACAAGGAGGTGTGATGCGGCAGCATTGGCGGCGCAAGTTCCAAAAGGAACTGCGCAGCAAGCAGGGCATGAAATTTAATGCAGCATCTGTTTGGTTTGAGATAGCCTTAATCAAATGTTGATCCACGGTTCCGACTCAAAGTAACGTTGGCATGAGCCAAGGGCAGAATCAATCAACAACCAGGCAAATGTTGAGACAAAATGAATTTATCATGGGCGGTTTTCAGAATGATTTTTGAGAATATGTTTCCAAAGTTTTGGCCAGACCAGGCTTGCCAGGGCCAGGGCCTTCCCATTACGAATTCATCACCGTCATCATCGTCACCATCACCATGCCGCTGCAGCTCTCACCCCAAATCGAGTACGAGTTGGGACTTGTTGAACCACGCTAAGATGAACTATATAGATATCATGTCTGTTGGGTCCATATTTGACGAACATTACTTTGATGGTAGTAAATACTAGTTGTTGGTATGCGAAAATTGGATAAGCTGATTGCTATTCAGATGTTGCATTACTTAGCCCACTCTTTAGATTCTTCGGAATGTTCATGTCAATCGATGAATTCTGATGCGTAAAAAGTTATGCATGTAGCGAACTCTGGCTGCATTGAATTGGTCGAAAGGTTATATCATTACTAACAATCACGCATAACCGCATAACCATTATTCGCCAGTTGCCAGCCACAAAACAACCCGTTTTCAACCATGAATTAACGATTAACCAGAAGAGATTTTGCAAGGGTTTCCACCAATACACCATGTAGCCTGTAATTCATTATGGCATGCAAAGGAATTGTCCCAAAATGGGATTCCCTATTTGTTTATTTTGCTTTTTTGTTTTTTTCAATGAGTTTGAGCCTGTGGGGCACATATGCTTTTACAAACCAAGTGATCTTTGATAGTCATGGGTTATGGTCGGTGGCTGTTGACAAATACTAATTAAAAATGGCGGTCACGAAATGTTTGAAAGAAGGAACCATGAAGTTAATAATGCCAACTTTGGATTCATAAACCCCAGATTGCTCCGAGTTGATGAGTCGGGGGTATCGTTTACTAGTCCAGGGTCGGGATTAACGTTGATAATGGGCAGTTGATTCATTTTTGAAAATTACATCATAGTTCGTCAGCACGCTTGCTGCGCAGCCAGTGAAGCTTCCGAATTGTTCACAGTGATTAGTAAATGATTTTGTCCAAAATTGGCGTAGCCCCTTGAAGTGGTTGGTTTCCCTATTAGCAATGGCTATTATTGGATGGTTAGTAGGTGCCCCTATGGCTATGGACAGCCCCAAATATTTGTTAGCCAGTGATGGTCGGCAACGGTTTGTAACGCTTGAGATGACAAAGCCACCATAAGCAACCACTCAAAAAACTTGGAATAACAATTCTTTTGATGATCGGTATGAAATAACAAACCAACTATCATGATCAAACCGACAATGCTCGGAATAACAGTACGAATAACCACCAACTATCATGACTATAATGACTATAATCGGCTTCACTATCCTACAATGACTATATATAATCATATGGGCTTCAAGGCTTCATACAATGACTATATGGTGAGCCGAAATCCTGGGGTGAACCCATCGTTCACGTCACTACGCATCGACACGGCCCTAACTTTGCTTCGTTCAAATCGTGGTCAGAGCACCCAGATGATCCATATCCATTCTCAACGTGCCAACGGTCAGTATCCAATGGTGACACTTTGATAAACAAACCTGGTGGCGTGGAAAACCATCCGTTTAAAGCTGCTTCATCTGTCAAAGTGGGGATTTCTGGCGTTGAGTTTACCAGAGGGTAATATGATAATACTAATAGATAATGTTAATATTAGATAATAGTAGTATACTGACCATAGTTTGTTTGTTAAACATCCCAATGCTGGTTTGTTAATATCCCAATAGTTAGTATAGTAAATATGCTATCATTAGCTGTGATGGAACATCTATTATCCTCTTCATTAAGCATCTATTGTGACAACCATAGCTAGGTATAGCCGTTCCCAGTATAGCCACTACTCAGCATCCCATTGGTCGTACCCGAGTCTTACCAAGGGCTACGGGTGCTGACGACTGCAAGCCCTGAACAGGTTGACGTCCTCCAGAAGGTCCTAGCAGTGACAGGTGCAAAAAAAATGGGGAAAATCTCCAGAATCGGCTTTTTTGCATTCCAGATTCTGTTCAGATTTTTTTTGTTCCTTTTCAAAGCTGCAACAGGTGCAGCGAAGAGCATGCTGAAGGATGGGAGGATGGCAAGTCAACTCACTGGCCATTGTCCCATCCTCCATGCGAGCAACGCAAGTCTTGGGCTCCGGCAGCCGAACTTGATATGAAATTGACGAAGTTGCCTCGTAGAAGTTAACGCGTGACCTGCAAAAAGACCTGCATTTTGAACTGAAGTTTTCGTTCAAAGAAATAGCTATGGGTCAGTTCACCCTGTACCCATAGCCATCTTCTGGGAAAAAATGTTACTTGTTTTATCGAGATCCACAACACACACTGCGATCGCCGCGGATGGTCCTGTTATAGCAATGCGGTGGTTCAAGTACGCCTGCTGTTGCGTTTCACAGCGCGACAACGATTCGTGCCCCAGTGGTGGCAGGATTCAGTGGCCGGCCTGGGGCTAAGTATGACTATATTATATATAAAAGTTATGACTATAGTTATGATGATTAATTACTGTGCTAGTTACGACTATACTTATGGCTGAGTATGACTATGCTGTTCACAATTGGATACGACTGTTCTTTGGTAGTGCGATTAGCAACGTCAATAGGATCCAAAAGATCATCTCCAAACGTTGGATTATGTTGAGGACGCGTCTCGTGGGAATGACGCTAGCACCACCCACAAAAATACATGGGATCATTCTAGCCATCAAATGAATGGGCTGGTTGGTTGGTAGGGCCTTGTAGGGCTGCCAACACTGCCCCTGATAGCCAACCATGTCCTCTACCATGAAGCAAGGTTAAGCCCGTCGCCGTGCCGTGCCATCGGTGCTGATGCACATCTCAAGTGCCACCAGGACCATGAAGTGGATGCACACCATGGTCACAACTGTTGAACTTCAACGGCTAACACTCATCCTTTAAGATGATGTTTGTAAACGTCATGATATCAACTGTCTTCAATTGCTCAATGGATTTTAGGCTAACATGATATTGGCAACACATGGTACGGAATCATGAAATATGATCTAACCATCCACTCTTAACCATCATGATTGTTAGTATCAACAACTTAAAGATGCTTAACAATGGTTGCATTAAAATTAGTATGTCAATGATGATGATCCAGTCTAAGCACTAATCAGCAACGACTACTGTTCGCAAGCATCATGATCTATCTCATTAAGCATCAGATTAAGATGATTAAGCCTCAGTATGTCAATCAGAGTCAATGATCATGATCCACTTATCATCTGGTTGGTGGTTTGATTCACATTTGTTACTTTCCCCAAATTTGATTATTCTCCACTGGTTGCTTGACTTGCACGTATTCATCACAGGCTACCACCAACCACTTGTTGATTTTCAAGATCTCCAGAATTTTTCTCTGAAGCAAACGGGTGTTTCCCAATGATCGTGAGTCGCAAATGAGTCGCATCTTCCGAATTTTCAGCATTAAATTGCTTAGTTTAAGCATCCCATTTTCAGCAGCCACTCATTCAACTGGGTCTTTCCCAAGATTCAGAACATGTCAGAGATGCACAACTCTTTCAAAATACTTAATCATGAGTGCAATGCAATGTAATGCATTAATTTAATGTACTTAATTAATGTTTAAGCATGACAAATTGCATCAAATTGCATCGAATTGCTCATCTCACCGAGTTGCTGATCGAAGCTGTCTCGTGCGCCCCGCCATGCTGTGAGACGCGCCGTGGAGACGGGTGCCGTGTAAGCGCTGCCATGGCTCGCTGGCGCCGCTGGGCAGCGCAGTCGTTGCCCGTGCGGGGAACGTCGACTTGAAGGGTCCCAAGGGTGGTGCAGATGACTTGGAACGAAATGGGCTTGGAACGAACCCCCCGGTGATTTCTGTGCTGAACATGTTAGCTGAAGCTTGATACAATTTTAGGTAGATGATGGTAGATGTATATACTTTTATATAACTTATATATGTTTCTTTTATTTATCGTTGTTTAAGAACATAGGTTTATTGAGAGGGTACAATGTTCAATGAGAAACCAATGTTGACCTTGGTATATAATTAGTTGGTTATAGTCGATGTCTGAATATGTCTATGTCTTAATGTCAGAAATATATAGTAATAGTTCATGGTTGGTTAATGGTTGGTTAATGGTTGGTTGATGGCTGGTGGTGAATGTGGTTGATAGTTGATACATCATAATAGCTATTGCTGGTTGATGATGGGTATTAATGGTCAGTGGTGTTAAATGACTCATGCCGAATGATCAATGGCGAAGCCGGTTAGTGGTTGATAGTGGCTGATACCGTAGGAGTTGATAATAGCTAGTTTGGGGGATATACTCCAATGATTTGGCGGGTCAAAACTCACCACCGTAAGAAAAGGTGTAGGCAGACATTCCGACAGCTCGACTAGTAATTGGTCATTGAGATGATGCGAACGGCTGGGTAGAAGGGTAGTGACCCAGAGCCATGAACTTTCCTTTGGGTGTTTGGAGCATGATTCATCATCAATCAGTAGCGGTCATTAGCTCTTAGCCGTCAATCATTCAGATAGTATGGATCCAACGGTTACTAAGTATTGATTAATATCTATATGACGTATATATATATATATGTGTGTGTGTATATATCTTTGTTTATATATATATATATACGCGTAACATATCATGTATTTTTGTATTTTTGTACAGTATATTGATTTATTGATGCTGATCCAACCGTTACAATATATGTATTCATTGTCCCTTCCCCACCATTTGCCTCAACTTTTGTCGTCACCTGAGAACTCGTGGAGGCAGAGTCAGTGGCACGGCAAAGGTTTGACCATTTGAAAAGTGTCCGGTGTCTTTTAAGATTGAACAAGGAACTAACAATGGTCAACTAGCAACTAACCATGCTTAATTCAGTCAAACATTGAACAAGGTCGCTTGTACCTGACCCTTGTACCAACAATGGTTAACTAACAATTGTTGATTAACCATCATTAGTGTGGACCCAACGGTGATATTATATAATCACACACAAGAACCAGTCGATATACTTCCTTGATACCAGAAAATGTGTTTTTCACAAGTTCGATTTTCAAAAAAATGATGGTATTTTTCAACATTTTCTACTTTCAATACCAGTGCTTTCCCATATTTTCAACATTTTCTCGGGTATTTGGAGTGGTTGACTTGCCCATCGTGGAGGCTCCACAAAACACGACGTCGTTAAAGCCATCGATGCCATGGATGCCATCGGGCGTCACAGATTCTTTGACGTTTGGTCCGATGGGGTCCAGAAACGTTGGCAACATTGCAAGGCAACATTGCAATAGTAGATATAAATACTATAGTTTAGTAGGTAGATGTATAAACTATCAGCTATGATAAACCTTTTATACGGTTATAATCTACTGATAGTTATAACATTGGTTTATAGGTATTGGTTATAATACCGTTTATATTATAAGTTAATTAATTTATAATCATCAGTCATGGTAGATCTACATGCTCACACACCCCCAACCAGAACAAGACTTTTCAGCATCATTATCATATTGGGTGATCTTGTAAATAATTGTATAGTTAGTTCTGTTTATGATATGATTTATTCATTCATTTACTTTTAGATATGACAGATAAAATATGTTGTAATATGAAATGCCATATTTTGTATGCTTAAATTGCGTATGCACCAACTCCTAAAATGCGGGCACCAGCTTGTCATGGATGTTTCGGCCTGCCTGAGGACATGACGATGGATATGCTGAATGGGAAGGCGCCGCAGCGTTTCGCGGGGTACTGGTTGCGTGTATCGATGATGGCCGTTCGTGGCGCTGGCGTCCGCCATCTCTCACCCTGTCAACTTGCCCTATGCTTTGAATCATGTTTCATGGTCGTTTGAGGCTCATGGTTTGCAGCGGCTGATTTGACTTGTTTCTTGGCTCACAACCCAGTGACAGTACAACTCACTACACAAATCCGTCTTTTTTAAGTTTCACCATCCGAAAGCGCTTCAATGCCGTCGGTTTGTGATGAATGCCCCAGCAATGGGGGAGAAATGGGAACTTTTCGGCATGCCATGGAGAACCTGGAGAACCTTCACAAGGAGATCCAGACATTGCGTGCTGAGCAGCTGCAAGCCACTGCTCGGCTGCTGTCAGGTCTGTCAGATCTTCGCATCCTGGTTGAAGCACGGCCAGAGCCATCCGGAAGTGCAAACACTTTGCAGGAGATGGACTCAGCCCGTGATGCAGCAAGGGAGCAGAGTTCAAGTCAGAAATTGCCACCTTCATCAAGGTCCCGCGCAAAAAAGAGAGGCAGCGCCACTGAGGATTCCGCGTGGTCCCGCCAGTCCCGCCAGTCACAAAAGTCCCGCCAGTCCCAGCAATCCATTCCTGAAATCGCTGACCTGGAGAAGACGTTGTGGGAGTCATCAATCACATCGGGCCCACGATCCAAGATGCGCTCCAAGGTTCAACCAGAGCTGCACCCAGTGCTTCAAGCAGACCCGCAAGGCCCGCAAGCACCCAGGTCTGGACCTCCAAAGTTAACAGCTTTGTCCAGGAGAGGCTCTGAATTGAAGATTCTTGCTCGGGATTCTGAGTCTCGAATTCTGACGCAGGCATCTGGCAAAGCATTTGCATGGAATGTCTTTCAAGAAAACATTGGAGTCCGCATGTGGCTGAGCTGGAGCAACTTCATCAGCGTTTTCATTGTGCTGCTGGGTTTGATGTACCTGGTGCCAACGACGGTCTTACAGGTTTGGAGACATCGGCCCGGTGAGCACTTGGCTGCATTTGGGCTGTTTATGTACAGCTTTGTGGCCGTCCTGTTGTTGCAACGGGTGAAGCGATCGCTTCGCTCACAAGGGTTGAATGCAGCCTTGCAAAAACTGGACGAATATGTTCATGACTGCGGTCACGGACTTGATTGGCCAAGCGTGTCCAAGAAATCTTGGCGCCGATCCTTGGCTTTGTGGCTCCTGGTGTTGCTGGTCTTCGTGGTCCAACAAGCATTGGAAGTGTGGAAGACCGGGGGCTTGGCACTTGATCAATCGTTTGGGAGCTCTGCAAATCTGCAGATTGTCAAGACCTCCACAAGTTGTTTGCTGTTTGCAGTCTGCAGCGCTGTGGTCATGAATGGTGCCTATTGCCAAGTCACCTTGATGCTTGGCTTGGGGAAGACGCTCGACTGCTGGTGTGCAGACATCATGGAGGATCAAGACTTCATTACCGGCAGGAAAAGTTGGAATTGTCTACAAGCGCTGCTGAAGGTCGTTGGACGAGAAACGACACCCTCCTTTGTGGTCCTATATGAGCCAGAGACAAAATTATCTACTATTGCATTTAAAGTAAGCGTTACATGGAGATCGTTTTGCTGTTTTTACACGAAAAACGATAGGGGACGCCCTAAAAACGATACCCCAACGAAAACCACCAAAACGTGGAAAACGATAGGGGACGTCCTAAAAGTTTGGTGAATACAGCCAAACAAATATAATTTTGACGCCAGTTCATATCTGTTTGGATATGCAGGATTCGTATCTGCCGTGGTTGGCTCGATCAGTCTCCTTCTAGATCCAAATTTGGATGGTGCAACAGTGGCCCTTTACGAATCTGCCTTGCTTCCCTTGATTTACCTCTTCCTCCTCTCTGCGCAGCTTTTCGCTGGAGGAGCAGGGATCAGCGAAAAGTGCCATCAGATCCCTGCTTTTGTCAACCAGCTCAGTTGTGGCCCTGGAGAGTCTGACGTTGACCGACAGTACCTGGTGCGATATGTCTCTGACAGCCGGGCTGGTTTCATCGTCTATGGCGTGAGGTTATCGCAAACAGCTTTGATGAAGCAAGCGCACGTTTTGTTTGCGCTTTGCTCTGGCATTGCTGGAATTCTGATGCGCAGATATCTGTAGGCTCACTGAGACCGGCCTCAAGAGTGTGCGGCTCAGCCGCTCAACATTTTTAAAAAATTCAGTTTCCTAAGTGCAATTTCTCCATTTGTACAGCTGTATTCTCTTCGTGCCCCGTGACTCAGAGGCACGACGAGCAACGATGTACCTTAACATGGCGGCGCCTCATCCTTCACGAGTTGTATTCTCTATGCATCTTGATAAAGAGGCATATGAAAAGAGGGATCTTGATAAAGAGATGCCAAGAATCAAAAAGGAGTTGTCCTGGGGAGCTGTTGCCTTGGCGACATTTCCGCATGGGAGCCAAGGCTCGCATAGGTTCGTTTTTCAAGCTGTTGATGTCGCGTAGACAGCAAGCGGGTTCGACATTTCTCAACCAATATACACCATCATTCAACCAGTATCAATCAGTAAGAAGAACCATTGACAATCATATGATCATTGCGATGGTGATAGACAACAGATATTTGACATCATTAAGTACTAGTGCCAGTCGTTGACCGTGATACACATGCAAATTGCTGTAGACAGAAGCAGTTGACACCATGAGTGCCATTCCGGTGCGTTCATCAAGGTTGATTGCATCAGTACTCTGTATACCTGGCTTTGGGTCAGTTCACCCTTGTACCCCTGGTTCCCCCATCATAAACCATTGTCTTCCCTGTTATTATTGGTGGATGTTGGTGGTTATCCCCCATGAGTTGGTTGATGAACTGTGTGACCCATGGCCACAGTCGTAGGTTGACGCTGGTCACTGACTCAGACCCCCTTGGCATACTCCTTGGCATCTCATGGTCGCGATGGTCGCACCCCCGTGCCTCAGATTGGGGAGGACAACGTCTCGACGTTCCGCTGCCATGTTTGGCGTCGCGTCTGCGGCACGGTTGCGCCTGGAATTGTTCCGTGCATTCACTGGGTCACCCACATCGAACGACACCCAACGACATCGAACGACATCGACCAACCATAACCGACCAATTTAGCAAATGACCAACAAACCAATTAACCAATGAGTCAACTAACCAACGAGCCAACCAGACAACCAGACAGCCAAGATGAACCCGACCAACCAACCGACGAGCCGACCATAAAATTGGAAGTTCACATCTTCAAGTGCGGCTCACTTGCACTTGGTCAATCAGTAGACTATACCACATGATTGACATGACTCTTTTCAGATCATATCGCTGATTAACATTGATTAACACTTTCAGATTTTGCTTAATTGAGTATCAGCTGGTCATGTTGATTATTTCACACTTGAGTGACATCTAGTGGTTGATATTGTACAAATCAATGACAAGCCCCCTGCAGTTCAAAAGAATGCTGAATGAGAGCAGTACAATCCTTGTACAGGTGGTTTTGTCCCATTTTCTTGTTGGTCATGATCCCGATTGTCAACCGCTAACCAGCAACTTAACTACTAGTTATCAGATAACCATCCGTGTTCTCCCCTAGTAACAACCCTAATGTCAATGCTTCATCATTGAATGCCAATTCTTAAAGAGCTAGTTGGCCAGTACTAGTATTTTTTTGATGGCGAAGCCAGCCACCAGATTAGTTGCTAACAAAGGCCAACAATTAACCATGAGCCATTAACCATCATCAAACATCATGGACCAGTCTCTAAACCATCATAAGCCATCAATCATCCAACATTGGCCACTAATATTATCACAGTCATTAGCCATCCTGAGCCAATTTTTAAACTATCATCATGAACCACCATTAGCCATAAATGCATCACTAACCATCAACTAACCCAGCTGGTCACATCATCCACCTCCATTTGCGTATCGTGAATCAGCTTTCCAGCGGGCCAGGGCAACTGGAATTCCAGCTGGCCGCGGCCACCGGGGTGCCCCAGCGACCAGGGCTGGTGGTTGGATTGGCGCTGGCTACTGTTCACCACCCAGCAGTTCAGTGGTTATAAGCCATTATATTGGGAGTTATATTGGTTACATGCCATTCTATTGGTGGTTGTAGGCCGTTTTTTGCATCTGAGGGCATATCACCAACCATTTACCTGATTTCAGTATTTCCCAGGTATTTGCGAACACATAGCATGGTTCTCCAATCAAAAGCGAAAATGGTGTGAGGCTTGTTCGTTAGTTTCCTGATGAGTTCGGACCTGTGGCCGCACTAGTTCCATAGAAAGGTGCAGTGAGCACAAGGAAGTGAACTTTGGAATAGGCTTGTTGATGCTCGAAGGGGTTCCATGCCATCATCCACTATGGGCATCATTTTTTTCATGTGTTTAAGTCAATGTACGTGGGGCGTACCGGTTTTCACCACTATTCAATTAATCTTGGACGACTCCATCATTTGGGGCCGGTTCCATAGCCAGTTGTAGCAAGCAGATTTGTCAGAGTATGTAGCACAGTAAGGAATCAAGCTGCGGTGGATTATCATAACAACTTTTTTTGCTCAAGGAGTGTTCCTGACTATGGAGGGATGGAGGGCATTCACAGGCCTTGGCCTCAACAGAAAACCCAGCAAGTCTCCAGACCGGGAACGAGTCAGGGAACGTCACCACTGGGGACACCTTCACTCAGAATAAAGTGTACACTTTGAAACTTTTTTCTAAAGGACTTTCAAAAGACTACGGTAAGTTTCAAAAGACTTTACCCAGCTGTTTTTCTACACACAGTCTTTTGAAACTTTTTTTGGCTTACTCAGGGACGAGAAGGGCAAGGCACATGGCTATTATCAAATATTTTTCTTGTCCATCAGATATTTGAAGTGGCGCTAAATTCTGACCATTGATGGACATTTCACAAGTGGGCATTAACATTTTTTGACCCCATCATTCTAATCTCAAATCTGTTTGTAATTACTATCGCCAACCATCAGTTAGCCATGGTTCGTAACCACGAGCCATTAGTTCAATGGACCAGCAAGCAACCACTGGGCAACCATAGTTATCCGTAGTTAGATTCATTAAAACCCTTATTTGATGTCCATAGTCAACACCATCCCTACTTTTTGAACCCCGCCACGACCATTCACAAGTAGTTACAACCATTTCCGTTGCAATTGCCAACCATACATTAACCATCATCAGCCAGTACTAGTCACTGAACACCACCATCAACCAACATGAACCATTGATTTAATCCCATATTACCCAGCCATTGCCTGACCATCAATTTGCAAGCAGCATTGAGCCGATGTTCACATCCAGTAAGCCGATGTCTTAATCACCACCATTACGAATTTGCAATTAATACTACCATCCATCCATCCAGAACTGAGCAATTGATTAGTGATGGCTGATCAGCCATGATTGTGAAACCTTTTCTTCTTAGCAAATTATATGGTTATTGACCACAATGATGGTTATTGCGGAGTATCAACATTCAAAGTTCTATTAACACCTCCTGACTTCTAATGATGGCCATCATGATTTATAATGATGGTTGATTTATAATGATGGTAAGTATGATGGTTGTTATTGACAACTGCAGCAACAACCATTTGATGGTTGACCAAAGCCTGGTTATTTGACTTTATGATGAGAATGATGAACACCATTGCCTATGTAGTTATTATGGTCATTGTGATCTATTGGCAATGATCATGATATACATTACCTAGGTAACCATGGTATATCATGATGATTCCCTGTATGTTGTGGTTGCCACCTATTGGCACCCTTTATCGACCTCCAGATTCATCCGCCACCACAGTCCTGCGACCAAGGCACGGAAACTGGCGTGCCACCGTTCTTTGGCGCAGAGATCTGGTATCGATGCCGAAACAGTTTCTTCTACGTCTAGACTTGGTAATGAGTATCTTCTTGTGAATTGCCATGTTTATATATGTTTATATGGTATAACAACCGACAACCATTAATGACACCGATGGTGAGTATCTTCTTGTAAATACTAGTGGTGTTGGGTAATGGAACAACCAAACAACCGTTTTTGGGCGCTGAAAGGGTTTCTTTGACATCTATAGTTGGTTGTGTGATGGGGGATAATAACCACTTTAAGCTAAAATCTCTCAGAATAACGATGAATCTCTATTTGATGGTGCAATGATGGCCACAATCTCAAAAGGGCGAAACTTGATGGTGAAACGGAGTTTTTACCATCATTAATCATTCCATAATCTCAAGGCAAAGATAAGAATCTCTAATGATGGCTCAACGATGGAGAACCTGGTGGTTAAATGATGATTTATGATGGTGGAACAATGACTGGTCATAACCGTTATTGATACAATCATCTTGGTTGGTTCATCACGATCCATCATACTTAACCTGACGGTGAAACGGGTGGTTTGATGATGACTAAGGATGGAGAAACTGGTGGTCGAACAGGTCACTGATGGCCGTTGATTGATAGAAGCCAACAAGAACTAGCTGATGGAATTACCGAGTGCACTTGTCATGGCCCGACAGTGATGAATTGTATGTAACGTGGAACACGGTAGCACTGAGGCTTTCTATATTGTTTAGCAATCATTCAGGTCCATGTACTGCTGTGACCAGTGTTCTCATGTTTGTCTTGTGTTTTTATCTACATGGGCGTGCTGCTACTATACCCGACATCCCCATACAACATATACATACACTTACACATGTATACATATTTCGGTACCTTTGTGTATAAGTATTTTTTAATAAATTGACATCTTCATATACAGATGAATGCACTGGTACACCGATGCACACACAATGGAGAAGGGGTGTGAGCGGTCAAGGTTAGCCCCAACCCTCAGGACTCGCCAACAATGTCCATGTGGAGACGAGTTGTATGATCGGCTAGAGTGAAGCACTGGCGTTAGTATATGGCGAGCTGGGTCAATATGAACCATCAATGAAATGGGGGATATCTTCACCAACAATAGCAGTGGGAAAGCAATGGTTAATGATGGGGGTTTAGAGCCACAGCCACTTTGCATATAGGGGGTGTCTTGGAATAGGGCACCCCCAAAGTTATGGATGGTTTATTACTGGAAAATGGTTCTTGTTGGATGATTTGGGGTAACCCCATTTTGAGAAACACCCACGATTTTACGATTACTGTGAATATCTATTATATAGCTACGGTTCTTTATCACACTACCCACTTGAAATTTAAGTGCCGTTCAATGATCACTATGAATATCCATGATTCACTGGTTGTTTTAACCAAATGAAGCCTTCACACGACCAACTCGATTTCTGTACTAGTCGAGCTATCTGATTAACTACTTTGAATATCCATTTTGTTTCTTAACGGTAGTGACAACAACAAATGTTTAATCATGATGGATATTTATGGTAGATATAAGTGGTTATGACCGGGTACTGATGGTTGTTAATGGTAGTCATAACTGCCAACAAATGTTTATCTCTATGGTTTGTTGATCCGCATGGCACATTGTAACTGCTTGCCTCGGTTGACAAAGGTGAGATCGTCGCCCGGTCGGCAGCTGAGATATGGGCGCCAGTGATTCTCTGGCCGCGATAGCTTTGATGATGGGCTGCAATGATGGCGAGCTGCGTCAAGCAGTTAAGCGACAATTTCATGGGGGATAAGTTCGCCAAATATAGTAATGGGAAAAACTATGGTTGATATCGGGGAACCAGGGGTACAGGGTTTTGACTTACGGCCACATCAGGGTTTCATTGGTGATGATTTGAAGCTATTAGATTCCTGGATTAAAGGTTGCCCATGATTGAAAACAAGCTGTTGATCCTTTTTTTGGCTATATGTCATTTGAAATGGCATGGTTTTGATGTCAATGATGCGCAAGTCATGGCATTTAATTCATGGCATTTCATCACAAGCCGTATGGATGGTTTATTATTATCAATGGTTGATAAGCTGGATGATTTGGAGGTCCCCTATTTTGAGAAACAAGCATATGCTTAGAAATCATTTCTAAATGGTCTATATGTGATTTAATTAGTATTTAATTGATATAATCGTATAGACCATTTATAAATGGGTGTTTCTCAGAATAGGGGTACTTTCCAATCATCCATGAATAGTCGTTCATGGTAATAAACCAACCATAACTTTGGGGTTCCCAAGTCCTGGCTTGAGAATCCATATATACTTGCCAACCAGCCAATTAGCCAGTTAAAGGGTACCACTAAATAGAACGAAGCACCGTAAACCACTATAGCCATCATTAACCATCATTAACCATCATTAACCACTACAATAGACAGCTGATTCATCGGATGACTTCATTCATGTCATGCGATGCACACGGCCGGCCGGGGTGCCGTCGCGCGGCCACGTTGAGGCGGAGAAGGTCGCAGAAGTCCGCCAGGTGCCGCGCGCCGTCGCGCCGTGTTGTCGCCACGTGGGACCAGCGGCAAGGGGAAGGGGTGACCAAGGGGAGATGTTAATGGATGGTGACCATATGTGACCATCGCTAATGGATGGTTGAGAAATTACTAGGTTGAATTAGGTTTAACATCACCAGTGGTCAATGGTTGAGTAATGGATGTTAATGGTTTGAAACTGTTATATGATGATAATCACTGGTTAATGGTCACCTAACCAAATCACTGGTTAATGGTTACCTAACTAGTGGTTAGTGGTTTGACATTTAGCTTGTTGGTCAATGAATTGGCTTGTTATTTTTTGCTTAATGGTCGGAAATGGTCAACGCAGTGGTTCGCAGGCCGATGGTTGGCGAAGGGTTGATGGTGCAGGGCTATGTTTAGGGTTGTACAACGGGATGCTTGATGAGTCGGTGATGAGTGCTGTCGGGTGAACCAACCAGTGAGATGTTGATAGTGATGATGATTGGTCACCGAGTAATAGAAGGTGATAATAGATTTTAACTAGTAAAATAGATTCGATTGGTAACTAAAAAAACGTCCATCTATTAGTAATACTAGATTGAGTGATGGTGAAGACAATAGTTTTTTCATAGGGGTTCTGTAGTGTTAGATATTCAGAGAATGGATGGTAATGGTTAATGACAGTCATTGATATGATGGTTGATCAAAATTAGTTTGCGATAATTGATGAACCAACGATGCCTAGTGATTGAGAACGATGATTGTACCTAGATCGACGTACCTAACGATATCTAGTGACACGAACAACGGCTTAGGATGCTGAGTGTTGCCTTGTCGTGGCTGATGGAACCGTAGCTGGTCACGTGAAAGGACCAATTTTCATAGCGCATTGGGGGCGCTGGTTGATCCTTCCACAAGGTCGAAAGTTCTATCAATGTAGGTCTAAACTTCGAATCCTATGGACTGTAGGTCTAAATTTCGATTGTTTTTTTCCATGATTAGTAGGTCTTACTATCATGGTATAAGCCGATAGTAGTTTGGTTCATCAGGTTGATCATTGATTGATGGACTGGTCATCATCCACTCACGATCTCAAGAAGCTCGTTGATCATTGTTTGCAATCGTGGATTTCGAATCTGGGTTTTGGGAAGGAGCGGTTGGGAAACCAGAAAAACCCTTGAAAAGGGGGAGCGAGGCCAGGAGCTACCAGGAATCTTGTAACCAAATCTTAGGAATGGTGCTGGTTGCTGCTGGTTGCTGCTGGTTGCTGGTTGAGAAGTTCTGCTTTGCTGGTCTAAGCCTTGCGATTGTTGTGGTTTTTCTATGGCTGATATTAGGTTGATAGGTGGTTTAGAATCAAGGTTGAAAACAGTTGCCATAGTTGAGTTCTACCCCATAAATATGTGTGTTCATAGATGTGTTTAAGAAACATGGAATGAGCATGAATGATTCTTGCACCAAATTTGTTCAACAACTGCTTAGAATTGGCTATTGAATGGTTTACAACAGCAACACGCTGAATCGTGGGAACATTTTTAGCAGGATTCAACTGAGCAGTGATGGGATAAGCAATGCTGAGCTGCCTGGGAAACTGTAAACTTCGCAAATATCAATGGATGACAGTGTCCCAATTTGTAGCAATGGTGAAAAATAAATCACAAACCTGCAGGTTTGAAATCATGGTGGTGATTAGGAACTGGAAACAGATGGAAGTCAACAAGAGCAACAACTGTATTAAAGCACCAACAACCATATATGATGTCATAAACATTGTCATTGTTGCCGCTCGTATCCCTACCACCATCTATGTCATCATTGGCGTCATGACTGGCCGTGGTACACTTCCAGACGTTTATACCAGCAGTGACTGGAAGAGCCGCACCATCGTTCATGCTGGTCACCTTCATCACCATGAACCCATCATTGAGCACCTACCATGAAGAACCACAAATCGCATGGTTAAGCAATCGTTAAGCATTAGGCAACAATGAGCGATCGTTAAGCAGCCATGAGCCATCAACAAGAAGCAATCCTTCATCATTAAGCAACCACTCACCCACCATGAACAACCACAATTCCCAGGGCAAACATTGCCTCCTCCTTGTCGTGGTTTGGCAGAAACGTGGCGGCTGTTCGGTTCCCGCCAGTAGGTTTGAATGGAAAAGGCGGCAAGAGCAAAGGCGGGGCCCGGGCGGTACGCCACCAGCGGTGTCCAGGGGTTGGGGGGGTTGGGGGGTTGGACTTTGGCCGCTGCTGGTATCGACTCAGGCTGGTGCTTGTGGTTGATTTTGTCGATGCGAAAGTGTCAAGTCCAGGAGGTCAAAAAGCGTGGTGCTGGATGAGATATGATTAACCGTCAGAGTTACCCCCAAGTCGCCATTATGATCTATGAACAACCGTTATCAACCTCGATTAGGACTTATTAACCACATATTAACCAACCATACATGCACCAGCTAGATATTGACAACACATTCACCAAATATCTATTGACCACACATTCACCATACATTAACTGCATATAAACCATGTAAAGCGTTTTGATTATCCTCGACGAAGCATCCAGCAATTATCAGCCGCAATGATCACGAGTTGTTGGTGTGTTGGGGGTGGCGCCGCAGCCTGAGTAGCCACTTGGGGGGTTCCGGTCGTTGCCGTTGCGAACGATGCGACTGTTGATGACCTGTGGCTTCGTCATGGGTAAACAATGCTTACCCTCCAGGAAACTTCGACCCTACCAGAAGGGTATCCCAAGGGGGAACTAATCTTCTAAGCCTAAAAAGTTGTTTCACAGAAACTGTGGTAAGGTCAAGCTGTTAGTTTCCGGGAGTGTAAGCTAGCTGTTGATTGGGTGCCAGCTATTTGGAGCCAGGGGTATTCCATTGCCACCCTTTCAGGCGCGAGGCCAGGAGCTACAAGAAGTGGTATAACCAAATGGGAGTAACAAGCTGGTCACTGTTGATAAATCATGCCGATTATTTGATGCTTGTTCTTGCCAATACCGAAACAGCAGCCAACCAGTAACAAGCATAGAGACAAACAACAAATAACAAGCTGCTTGCTATCCTGCCTTCTCAACCGGGGTCACGAATTTGTGTGTTTCTTTTGCTGAGGCAAGGAATGGGAAGAATTTGATGATTGGATGCCGCAAAGGAAAGGGAAAGGAGCTCTCAATAAGGGGAGCTCCAAAGGGAAGGGAAAGGAAGGCGGAAAGGATCCTCTTGGTGGAAGCCGAAAGGGTGGAGGATTGGAAGGCTCCAAGGGTGGATACAGAGAGAATGGCGCACGAAGCAAAGGAGGGTCCACCGAAAAGAGCAAAGGAAGAGGAGGCAAAGGAAGCAAAGGAAGTAAAGGAGAAGAGCGTTGGGAAAGTATTGGGAGAGATGGCAAAGGAAGCAAAGGAAGCAAAGGGCAAGGAAAAACAGGACTGTCTGAAACGGAGAGAGCATTGGGACATGCGCCAGTTTGACGTGCCACTAGCAAATGGTTGGAATTTTCCTGCTGGCTTGTTTACCAGAGGGCAACCAAATTAAAATCGTCCGGATGTCGGCATGACAGGTACTTGTATTTCTGATCAGTGGGTCCATGATTTGGCGTGGTGCGGATGAGTATCATTTATAGCTGGTTTACCTACTGAACATGGTGATTTGTAACTTCCCATGAATGACCACAGTAGTCGTCACGTTGGGACACTCTTCCATGAATGGGGATCGCTGATGACAAGTCCCCAACGGGGCATCCCAAGAGCTTGGCATTGCTTTTGTCTATATATTTTGTTTGAATAGCTTTGCCGAGTTGTTGAGATCACCAGCTGTAATGTTTCTGATGCTTTTTTGAAATATTCTTTACCCATGTGTTTTATTTGGTTTACCCATGGTTTTGCACGTTTTACCCACGGGTGTGTGATTTTCGACCAAATCTTGCTTTGGGTTTTTGAACAGCTTGGCTTTCTGTCCGCCGAGCTTCGTTTGTTTAGCATGGTTTTCCATTTTTTCCACGTTTGTATCTTCTAGCAGCTGGTTCACTCTTCGGTCGGTTAAAGACAAGATTTTAAGACCCCAAATTAAGCAACTGGCAATTGATCTTCTGCCAGCTGTGGTTCAAGTTTCTGATCATTCAACCATAGCTTAACCATGGTTTTTCCAGAATTTTCTGTTCAACCATAGAGAATATGTTTTCTAACGCCATCATTTTACTTCAACCCTGGCCCTAGTCCTTAAACCAGTGTCAATAACCTGGCAACGGAAAATCCAGCATTTACAGCAAGATTTTCCAGGATGTCCCGCAGGAAAATGGGGATTGTTCATTGCCAGGTTGGTTTTGCCCAGAGGGTAACCAACTGAGCTTCAGGACGCAGCGGCGAGTGCCTCGAGTGGAGTTGGGGGAAAGGTCGATGTTGGTGAAGGGTGGTACGGTTAAGGTTGGTCAAGGTCCGTGAGTGACAGCCAACCGTGGCAGGATATGGAATCAGCAGTACGATGTTGATGGTCATGAACCTATGGTTGTACTGTTGGTAAATCCAACCAGCCAACAATCTGTGGCGCTCAAGTTGGGGTAGCCTCCAGTTGTCATGAAGTTCCTCACTCATTTAAATCATCCAATCTTATCATTTATAGTAAGAAACTCCAACCATATCCAGCCATAACAACTTGGGGTACCCAAGTCCGGGCTCGGTACCGCCATGTCTGGTTTCTTCGGACGCCATGTCCGGTGGGCCTTTCGGACCACCGTGATTGATGGGAGCACGGCCTTGGAGGTGGTTTCCGTAGTCGAAACTCGACGCCAGGATTTGGGGTCCCAAGTTACGGCTGGTGGATTTGGCTATGGGTCAATAGTAAGCAGCCAATAATGGGGAATATTTTCACCAACAATAGTGATGGGAAAACGATGGTTAATGATAGGGGAACCAGAGGTACAGGTTTTTGACCCACTGCCATTTCTACAAAGGATGGTTTCTCAAGTCATAGGGGACCCCCCAAATCATCCTTCATCAACCAGTGATAGGAATGAACCAACCATAACTTTGGGGGTCTCCCTATTTTGAGGACCCAAATGGTCTATTTATAGGGGATAATAAGGAATCTTGAGGCCAAAGGGGATATTGATCAGCTAGAGTGGTTGGTTTATTTCTACCAATGGTTAAGAATGGATGTTTTGGGGGTGCCCTTATTTTGAGAAACACCAATTTATTGCTCTGCCAGAGGAGGTTTCTGGGTTTTCTATGGCAACCGCTGGTTTCTCAAGCCAGGACTGACCCCAAAGTTATAGATGGTTTATTGCTTGAAACGGCTAAACTGGATGATGAGTGGGGTTACCCCTATGACTTGAGAAACACCCAGAAAATGGTTTTTGGGCACAGAGCTTTACGTGCAGTTGTTCTTTTTTTACCAATGATGAAATAGAACATCTAGTCATGTTCTTACCAATAATGTAAATACAGTTTGATGGAAAATCATCATGTTCTTACCCAAAAACAGTCTACCAAAAACATTTAGTTCTTACCAGTCGTTGGTATATGTTGGTATGGTATGAAACTATAGTTTTTGGTCAGAAACGCATGCTGTAGTTGATGATAAAAAAGTATAGTCATCAAATCTTGGCAATTACCAACCATAACTTGTAAATGATGGACATAGTTCTTCCGAAAGGTATTACTCCAATGATGGACCTGATGTTTTTTTTCTTCCCGCCTGCCGTTGTTGCCGTTCGGTGCAAGTTTATGCGACCCAACTGATTTCTCTTATGCGGCACTAGTTGAGGTCACCATGGAAGCAGCAGCATTGGATGCCATGGTGAGCGGATAACCAGCTGGCATGCTCTATGTATCATTAATTCATATATCTATGGTAAAGATATGGTCACAATCATAATATAATCATGATTATAGTTGGAATCATAATCCAATCATATCATATCATTTCAATACATGTCAGCGGTTTGATTATCATTGACCGTTTTAAGCACCTTATGATTCCTGGTTCTGAGTAGAATCATTGCTGCCACTGGTTGTTAGTGCAACAAACATGAACCAACGAGATTCGAGTACCAGGAATCATTGGTGCAACTGGTGATTCTCAATCATGATTCTGAACCATTGATTAGACATTGATTTTGATCATTGTTGAAAACTAGTACCCATGAGTTGTTTGCCATTGCTAATCATGATGGACCATGTTTGTCATTAACCACTTGGATGACGGCGCCTCTAAAACCGCCTTGTGGTTCGTCCATGAGTTGTTCTTTATTTTCGCGACTTGTTCTTTACCACCATTCGCATTCCTCAGACTCATCAACCAACAGTTCACAATCAATCTATCATCAACCAACCAATGATTCAGAATCAATGAACCACTAGTTGACCATCAATAATCCAAATGCATTTCTCGCCATCCAGGGGTTATGGTTAACCGTTAACCACCATCATTCACCATCAGTCAATCAATTAAGCATGAATCAACTATCAGTTAATCAATTGGCCATGGATTCATTGTCTTTAACCCATTTGATTCAACCATCCAAATGAACCATCAAATCACCATCATCAACCCTGAATTATCATCATTAAACCATCCAAATCCCTTCAATTCTCATCAATCAACCACCCATTAAGCATCTCATTAACCGCCCATAAACCACCCAAAAACCACCAATGAACCACTCATCCGACGCTGCCGTGCCGAGGGGACCCATTGGTTCAAAATGCCCTGCGGAGCCCATCACACGACCAGGCGAGCGAAGCCGCGAAGCGGGCAGCGGCACTGGTGAGTTCAGCCTGGTGAAAAAATCCATGGATTGAACTGGACTCATTTGGGACTCATCTGGGACTCATCTGGGACTCATCTGGGACTTGGCTGGTGAGCGAGGCCAAGAGGCGTTGATCCCTGTGGCCCGGCTTAGTACGGAGCGAGGCCGCTCCCAGGAGTGGCCGTTCACCAAAGGGTGGGGAGTTAAACTTAGTTTATGATGGTTGATGGTGAGTTCATCATGGAGTTTATCATGGCTGATAACTATTAATTCATATCGTTAAAAGATCAGATCGAAAGATCAGCAACGCACCATTATGATGGTTTATCACTGATAGTTTCAGTTTCGCCATCCATATCAATCATCAAGTCATCAAGCATCAGTGAACCATTTGAATCAAGCGAATCATGGCACACATCACTGTTAACCATCATGAATCGATCATTAGCCACTATCCTATCAGCATCTATATGAAACCACTGCTGTAAACCACCATCAATCATTAACCACCACCATCATCCACTAAACCACCACTGGACGTGCACCCCAACTGCTCCTGACAGGTTGTGTCATACATTTGGTGATCGTAAGAGGCTTCACGCCTGCGCTACCATGGTGATCCCAGGAATCTGAACTGATCACCAGCTTGTCACCATGACAAGCCATGACGTGGTTCCTGGATGTTCCAGGTGATTACTGATTCTACTTCCAAACCAATGGGTGCCAAAGATCGTGGGAGCCCCAAAGCCAATGGTTTCCATTCATAAAATGATCATTTATTGGTGGGGCCCATTGGTTACACTGTGGCTCGGCACATATCCTAATGATGAGGTTACTGGATGACCTGGTTACAATAAGGTCAATGAACTTAATCTTAGCTATTGCCATGAGGTTAATGAACCGAGCTGGTGAATTCATGGTGATTATTGCTGGCTAATGATGATAGTCCTCGCAAAGTTTAAGCAGCTTCCTTGCTATCATTGAAGACCATTACCCATCACTAATCATCAATAGTCATCATTAGTCATCATCAACCATCACCAATCAACCACCATGAACCACCATGAACCACCATGAACCACCATGAACCACCATGAGCTACCAGCTTGCCATCGTCCACCGCAGGCGTCAATGTGGGTCCATGGCAACCGTCGTTGACAGCCTCCCGACTACCAGTGGGTGCTCGGCCACAGGACAGGGCATGGTGAAGGAGGCTTGCACCCAGATATGGCGTCAAGCAGTGAACGGACCAGTAATAGCTGGTCAATGGTTCATAATAGGGGATGATAATCAACAATTAAAGAGGAGATATACCAGCTATATATGGCTATGGGTCCATATAAACCAACCAATAGTGGGGGAGAATAACCAACAATAGTAGGGAAATCAATGGGTGCATGTTGGGGGAGGCAGGGACGCGGGCTTTTGACCTGCCGGATATGGGTGTGCCAAGCCACAGGGTAACCAATGGGCCCCACCAAAAAATTGGTAACCCTGTGGCTTGGCACAATGGAAACCATATTTTTGAATGGATATATGGTTTTTACGAATGGAAACCATTGGTTTTGGTGGTATCAGTATTTCGGCACAAACCCATATGGAAGTCGCTGCGTTTTCTCTTTTTTTGCTGCGTCTAGGAGGAGAAATTTTCTGAAACTGCGAACTGGGGACGAACTGCACTGACTTTCATGTAGCTGGTGAACCTGAGGAGACTGGTGGTAGTAGGGAAAGCACTTGGTCAATAGCCAATGGCTGGTGTTGGTGAATGGTGTGTTAATACACTTAATTATTGATGCACCATGATTCAGGTGGTTAGTAGGGGTAGTCCATCCATGGTTAATGGTGGTTAATAGGGATTAATAGAAGTTAATTCACTGTGGTTGTAGGGGTTAGTTCACCTTAGGTGGCCATGATGGTTCATGATGGTTAATGGTTAAGAACCAGTCAATAATGGTTAATGGTTGGTTAGTGGTGAAACTGGTGATGAAAAAGGAGGGGGATAATGCTTGGTCGTGGTTGGTTGATAATGCTTTGTTCATCGTGATCAATTTTCTGGTTCACACGGACACAGACTGAATATCGGAAATTTTCATGCTGTGTGTGTGTGTGTGGCTGCACTTCCGATTGGCAGGTTTGACGTGAAATCCTGCGGATATGTTCCGTACGTGTGCCTGTGCTGAGCGGAATGTCACGGAAACAATGTCCGGATACAGCGCTCTCCCCTCTTGCTGTCATGCTTGAACCGTATAATTATCAAAGACATTCCGTTTTCCTACATACACTGTCCGTGCGCGGGCCTGTGTTGGGCGGATTTCAGAACTAAACATTTCAGATGCAGCGCTTCCATTTTTAATTGTTGTATTTTCACGGTAGGGTTATCATAAACCCCGTAAATTCTGTTGTAATTAAGTATGGTTAATCATTCAGTAATTATATGTATAATCATTCAGCAATTGTCTATCATCATTGGGCATAAAATACCCAGCATTGAACCATTGTCTTTAGCCATCATCATCATCATCATCATCATCATCATCATCGTCATCATCATAATCATCATCATCACCATCATCACCATCATCACCATCATCATCATCATCATCATGATCATCATCATCATGATCATCATCATCATCATCATCACCCTCCTCGTCGTCATCATCATCATCATCATCGTCATCATCATCATCATCATCATCATCATCATCATCATCATCACCCTCCTCGTCGTCATCGTTAATGACTAGTAACCATCTAGAATCAATTCCATTGGCCATCAGCATTGACCATTGTTCATCATCAAACGTTTTGCAAGCACTATGCAGTCATTACCATATCAACTATATATCAGTGCGCTGGTTTACTACCATCATCAACCATCATTTTAGCTGGGTATCAACTCTTTTTACTGTAGCTGGTCATTGACTATGTAATCAATACCATTCATTATCCATCATGCATCATGAAACGAAGTAACCATAAACCAACGACAAACCAACCATTTTCCCCAGCATCACCGGCTCAGGTGGTTGATGACCAGTCTCCATCTTCACTTCACCACGGCCATACGGCACCCACCACGGCACCCACGGCCGATGCCAGGACTACCAAAAACCCAAGCCCGGGAGAGACGACGGAGCGGAGATTGGAGCGGCCCGGCAACCTCACCGTGGGGCGGTGCAGGGAGAACCAGGGAGAACCAGGGAGAACCAGGGAGAACCAGCAGCGACTGCAGGGTGAAACGGATGAGTTTTCTAGGGTGAATGGTTTGTTGGAGATGTTTATAGTGAAATGGATGAATTTTCTATGGTGATGTTGGTGATTTTTGTTGGTGATTTCTATAGTGAATTGGTAATTTTATTATGGCGAATAGTGATTTTTGTGGTTGATGTTGGTGAAAGGTGATCCATTAGCGATCAGTTAGATTGTTAACCATATGATTTCTTTGGTACCCGAAGAGATTATTATCTATGGTCAATTGTTGTGGTGAGTGGCAGCGTTGGGATGGTTGATATAATGGTTTATCAAGGTCAAGATGGGTTGATAGTGGTCAAGAATATTGGTTCATTCGTGTTGATTCTAGAAGGGTGGATACTTGTTGACAATGGTTGTGGGTGTTTGATGGTTGCATGACGGTCATTGTTCAAGTGATGGTTGATGATGGCAATTGTCGGTTGAGGATAAGAACGGCCAGTAGCGTGAACAATGATCGTGAAATACGTCCAGTTTGAGGGAAACATGCCTTGATACATGGCGGCTGTTCCAGCTTTCCAGGACAGATCCAGAATGGGTGGTTCCAGTATGTTCCAGTTGTCTTGCCCGTTGCCAGCTGAAAACCAGTTGCTTGGTGGCCATAGCCATATGATGATAAGCATCCGTAAGCAGCCAGAATCATAACGCACCATAATCATCCATAATGATCTAGTTGGTCAATAAATGTTGATAGTAGACTCAAAACAAATTCTTATTACTTGATCATATTTATGGTCTGCTCAAACTGATTGATCATGCTGGATTGACATTGCTTGATGTTTGGGAGTTGATCATTCTGCTTTGCATGCGCAAACTCCCTTCATGGTTGGGGTCACCAGTGGGGTGCTTCAAGGATGTCCCTGCCCTTGCAACCAGGATGTTTCAGCGGAATCAACTCCACTGTTTCCAGCATCACTGCCATGAGTGGTCTCTGGAAATCTTTGCTGTTTCAGCCATGATGAACTGGCTGTTGGGAATCAGCGATGAGCTGCGCCAGGGGTATCCCCATACCCTTTGAACGGGGGAGCGAGGCCAAGAGCGGCCCCGGGGAGAGCCCGTTCACCAAATGGTAGGCTTAGACCGAAACGCGAAGCTGCGCGAAGCTGTCTGGACTTCTCCCTGCCAAGGGTGGAAAGACCACGCCTGCGAAGGGTGGAAAGACGACGCCACTCGCAGTGCAGTTGTGACGCGTGGTGGTAACCTTTGAGTTGGTGAATGGTAATTGATGATGGTTAGTGATGGTTGCTGGTGTTTCACAAACTGGTTAATGATGGCCAATGATTTCTATTTGAGATTGTCTAATGATGATTCGCGGTGAATGATGGTGCATGGTTACTGATGGCTGCTGATGGTGGTGAACTATCATCACGATCATCACTAGATGGTCTCCCGGTGTGTCTGTTTTCCCGTGGTTGCTCGGACCGGTGATTTCTGGCTGCGAATTTTGAGACCGCTTCGCATTTCGCATCAGATGAGATCCTTGTGGTGGTTCCAGTGGTTCTGGGTTCACTGAACTTCTGGGGCTTTGTTGATCAATGGTGTGGCCTTATGTCCACTCCTGTGAGCGGTTTCCCCATGAATGTTGACCCGGGATGAATAATTCCTAGGATTTTTAATTGGGTACTATTTGAATGGGACACCGAGGCTCTTAGGGAAACCCCCAAATCAACCAGGGGCTCAGCTTCATCAAGGGTTGGCATTGTAAACGGCCAAAAGTTGTGGGGTACAGAATGGACCCTGAGAAAGCCTGTTTGATTCACCTTATTGACCAACCCAACGGATCTAACCAGCGATTTTTGTTGCCACTCACCATACATCTTGCATTTTAGAGCCACCAATCAATTTAGAAATTCAACTGTTGTGTACTATCACAAGCCATGGTTGACCATAATCAATCAACGTTTAACAAAACGAAGCAATTTTTGAAACATCAACTAGCCGTCACAAGCCATCAGTTCACCATCAACCGTCCATTCACGATCATTTCACCATTAATTATCAATGATTGTGACTTGTCATACATTGAGTAAACCATGCCTGCTACCGGTCAATTGAATTCATCATCATTGCCAACTGTCAACCACCATTGACTCACCACCGGCATAGCATCCATGGATGTGGAGACCGATGACACAGACCGCGCCCGATGTGGACACCGATGACGCCGTCCAAGGAATGGAGTCAGCAAAGCACCAAGAAGGCGTTCGCTGAACCATGATTAGTGAAACATGGCGAACAAATAATAGTGGTTAAGAAGGAGTTAATAAGGAGTTAATAGCGGTTGAGAAGGAGGGTACCCCCAGTTATCATCCAGTTTATTCACCATTAACAATAATAAACCAGCCACAGCTTCGGGGTCCCCTATGGCTTGAGAAACACCCATATGATGCAACAGGGTCCCATTGGTGGGTGAACATTCCAACACTTAGACAAATCTGGTCAGGGGATGTGAACAGTGGGGGTACAGGGTGATATATCATCCATCATCATCAAGACAGACTTCGCCGTCATGAACTAACCATCATCAAGCAGCTCACTAACCATCAACCATCATTGAGCAGCTTATTGACACTACCCTCAACTATAGCCACGAACGATGGTAGCTTTATGTAGCTTTGAGTCGGATGATTTACTGATCTTTGAGAGTTGTGAATTGCCATCCACGGATCAAGTGCTGACAGTATTGACTATCAATAGCCTTCGTTGCTCATCACCAGCCATTAACCAACCATTGATCACCGACACAATTGACCATCAGGCTCACCATGAGCCAATCATTCACCAGCCAATGAACACCAACCATTCACCAACCATTCACCAACCATTCACCAACCATTCACCAGCCATCTTCATCTTGATGATCCTTTGGATGGCTCGTCAGGTGAAGCTGCACACAGTTACAGGTGGCAAAAAATGGCTGCGGAACTGCCTGGAAGTTGAGACCACCGTGAACAGCTGGTTGGTAGCGAAAGCAGCTGGCAACCAATGAATTGTTAGTTACTGTTAGTTGTGAGTTGGTTGCTGAAGCAGCTTTGTTAACCATAGTTGTGAATGCACGGAAGACCTCTGCGGGACATATATGGATATCCGAAGCAAACGGATTCAAATTAGTTCAATAAGTATCAAGCTGAATCAGACTATACGCCTGCAGAATAAGTTGAAGCACTGCAAGATGTTCTTGGAGACGTCAGGTCTCTGTATCGGACTGGCCCCCGTTTAGACAGCCGCCAAGAGCTTTTGTTTGGAATTTTCTGTCGGCGTTTTTTTAAACAACGGATCCACACTTTGACCATCTTTCAACTCCTTGGTAGCTTTCCAAAATTGATATCACAAATTGTTATTACCATCCATAGCAAAGCTGCCATAGCTATATCAGCTGCACTATAAGTGGCACGTCATTACATTGCCAACGAAAGAATATGAGATGTAGTGGAAGTGAGCTGTAGAATAACTTGGAAGTGCAGATCGTGCCTGTTTCAAATCTGGTCGTTGGTCGTCTGGGCTTGTCCTATTCTTCCGCGTTCATTTTCGTCCATGTGCCGCAAATTCAGCAGTTTGAAGCTCTCAACCGTTGGTTTCTAAAGATCTTCATCGGCATGCAGATCCAGGTGCGCTCGATGGGTTTCTCCAACGATTGAGTGCAGAAAGGGGCTGAATGACTTGAACGCTGATTTTAGATATAACATTTGGATACATCTTTGTCTATAACAGTTTGACATATTTCGATACATTTCTGGTATCGCTTAAATTCAGCTTCAGATTAGTTGTCCGTGTGGGTTTCAGATTCTGGACTTTTAGTGTCACAATGTCTGGAAAAGCATGTCGTGACAGTTTACTCGATTGACCTTCTCATGCCGTAACCACGCCCCTTCCATCCCCTTCCGTCGTATCGACGCGCCTGGCAGGCGATTCTTATCTTATTGGGCCCAGTTTTGGTGCGGTGCATCCGCCGATCAGAACGCCAGAATCTGACAGATCTCAGCCTCACTGATGTCATGGCAGACGATTCAGAAAGTTCCATGGGTGATCTCTGCAGCAAGGGCATGGTCTTCGGATGCCAACCTTCCACCATTTGTGAAAGTGACGGCCGCTATTGCATGTTGAAATCTGAGCAGGACCTATTGGTGGGTTTCGATGAAAAAAAGTCTGCAGTGGTGGCAGCTGCTCAGGCCTACAAGGAAGACCAGTACTTGGCAGATCTCTGGGATTATGTGAACAATCTTTGGGATGTGAGTCTCTACAGCAAGGCAGTCCAGGAATCCGCCGGTGAATTGTCTCAGCTCATGTCAACAGTCAATGCTTCGGTTCGAGACCTAAACACTGCGGCCATCCGAATCAGTGATGGAATCTCAGCAGGACTGGTTGCTTGAACGTGTCTCAACTTATATAACATATGTATTTATACAATTTATACATATATAAGCATATTATGTGTATATTTATATTATAATGTGTGTGTGTGCTGTTTCTTCATTCCAGAACATTCAGCAACTGAAGTTTATATCAATGTATGAAATGGTAAGAAATCTACCTGACTGACAGAGAGATTGAAAGTGACTCTAAACTAACAACCCGGCTTTGGTTTCCTTGATGCGTTTTTTTGCTCCCTCGATTGTTTTCCGTCCTTGTAGTGTAAACCCCCATAGCGACAGTGATATCTTTCGATCTCGATCGAGAACCAAAAAGCCACAGGAGGCCGAAAAATGGTGGATCTCCGGGCATTTTTTCTTTTCGTGGAGGAAGCCGAGCGGCAAGCCAAGACCTTCAGCAAAGAAGACCTGTTTCAGGCTGTGAAGAAGATGATCCCAGGATTGTCCTCTCAGGAAGTCGAGGTCGGTGCGGAGAAATGGGATGCAGCCCTAGCACAGGTGGGGAATGGGGTCCAAAACTGATCAGAATTGGATGGATCCAATTTCAAGCAGCCTTGAATTTAAAAAGACCCAGTAATGTTTAAAACCTTTTGAACCCACTCCTGGGTTGGAGCGCTGCCACTGCTGTGCCACGGCAGGAACCCTTGTGCGAGAATCCGCTGTCGTTCAACTGCAGCAAAAAACTGCTGCGCAAGTTAGCTCCAGCGACCTTCCAGACCGTCGCAAAGCTCTACAGTGAGATCAAGTCGCAGGACAGTGGGGTAGGGCCCGAGAGGCCAACTTGTTGAAGTTTGGTTCAGGTTGGTTCAGCATGATTCAGTACAATAGGTAACATGGCATAAGGTGGCATAGCATGGCATAGCACGGCATAGCATCAAGTGGCAGGTGCAGTAAGGTGGCATCAGGTGGCATCAGGTGGCATCAGGTGGCATGCGGTTATAAGGATCGGAGAGGGCTGGAGTGGCGTGGGCCGAGTGGCGGGCCAGGCACTGAAGTTGGCTGGTTCAGTGGTCGTCCAATTTGCGAAAGATTGGATCAGGTGCGAGGTGGAGAAGTTCGTCTCAATGGTGACCATGCTCGTGTATGGCATGCTGTGGCCATTGATGCCGGTCAAGGGTTTGTGTTTATCATGTCCTTTTGTTGCAACAGCTGGACTGATCTTTGCGTTTCTTGTGCCGCTCATGCCCTGTCCGATCATGCTCCTCACGATGGGCCCGATGGACAATTGGAAGTAGGGGGAGATGATGAGCAGTGAGGACTTCTGAGATTCGAACAGCAGCTGAGTCACTCCTGGCACCGTAGCACGATGTGCGAGGCTAAAAGTGAGACTTCCATGCACAGAAGACCTTGGCGTTTGGAAATATATTTTGCATTGGGAAATACAACCTGATAGTACCAAACATATTTTTGCATCAATAACCATCAATACTGGTACCATCACCTACATCTGTAATCCGACCGCATTTTGATGCTTTTCGCTACGAAGAAGGACCTGTTGCCCACAATGCCTTCTATGCTGCTACGTGCAGTTCGGTTGGTGCCCACTCCAAAGTGCATCACATTTTTGCTCCAGCATCTCCGAAACACGAGCGAATCAATCAGCAGCATGCTGACGCTAATGTGGTTGCTAGCGCAAAGGAATGACCCGGCTTCATCTGGGAGCATGGTGTTTACTCAGCGAAAGATTCAACACCAACCCCCGTTGATCATGGTTGCCCAACCTGGAATGGCCACAAAACTGACAAGTATAGCCAAGAAACTTGGCTCACAAGAACTTCAACTCACGATCGATATAACTTAAACACGTAACCCCAACATGTCCCAAGTCACTGGGAACCAACGTGGACATCGTAGCGACATGCACCAGACATGTCGGGCCAGCTGGCCTTCTTCTGCGCCGAATGGCGCCGCTTGCGGAAGGTGGGCCAGGGATGGGCCTGGGATGGCCTGATTGATGCGGATTTTTGATGCTAAATTGCTGCTAATTGATGATTCATGATGGTTGATGATGATTGATGATGGTTGATGGTGAGTTACCATTGGATAAGACATCTTGGCAAGTTCAGGATGGTAGATTTGCCTCCAGGAGGCAAGAAAAGAGCCAATTGGGAGCCGTGTCTAGATCCAAGCCCTGATGGGCTGAGTGATGTTTAAGTCGTGGTGAGTCGATGGCAAAAGGATGGTGAGTGGATAGTGAGTGGATGGTAAGTGTCGGGTGAACGGATGGTGAATGGACGGCAATGAACGGTTGATCATGGTCGCTATTTGGCAAACAATTGAAGCCGCCGAGAGTCGGCAGTTGAATCCGGTTGGTGAACTCCAGTGATTTCCATGGCGGAGTTTGGTAGCCGAACGATTGGGGACTTCCAGAGGGTAGCTGATGATTGATTTTCATTCATGATTCAGCCAGGAGTTTGGCAGGTGTCACTGTGATCACCAGTGACCACTACCCTAAGACGAACCCTCCTCAACCAGCATCGGAAGTTGAGAACCATCACCCACCTATCAACCCATAGACTATCGAGTAAGTGTTGTATGAACCGTTCAAAAAAAGCAGTATGTTTACGCTCATCAGTGTTTAGTGTGAACCATGAGCCAAGATGAACAGATCGACGATTAGTAGATTTGGCTTATTCACAAGTTATGATCATCCAAATCAAGTTCTATCATAGTTTGTTTTAAATGATTGTTCTTTGTTGAATGATCAGACGGTCAGATGGTTTATCTTATGGTTGATCACTGCCAACATGCAAAGACCTGATTCACAATTACCAACCATCAACCATGACTGTCCATTACATTCCATTACTAAGCATCATCAATTCATCATGTGCTGATCCATTGACTGTTGCCCACCAGCGATTACGCATGAAGTAAGCATTAATCAACTATTGCTATTACTATTAATTGTTGCCAATGAACCATTATTGAGCCATCAATTATATCTATTATTGACCATAAATGAACATGATCATGAATTCACAATCAATTGAGTATTGTTGTCAGTCCACTAACTGTCAATTGATCGTTACTTGACCCTGTCTGAAAATTATTTTCCATGAAGCAATGATTCATCCTCACCTATACCCATGTGTTTGAAGCAATCAAATAACTATACCCTTAACTATACCCATGTATCAACTGTTAACTTGGTCCCACCACGCTTAATCCAACGCATCTGGTTGTCCACCTCCCGCCAGGTGCTGGCCATCGAGGAAGATGTGTCTCGCTTGGCGTACCATGTGGACCGATGGATGCGGCATGGATGCGGCATGCAGATGCATGCAGTTTGATGGTGAATTTGATGATGATTTTTTATGGTAAATGATGGGTCATGAGGGTTACTGAGCTCATGAATTGATTCTGAGGGTCAGTTGATAAATGATTTATGGTTAACGCTAGTTAAGCCTAGATGCCCATGAAAGTGACGATTGGGTGATTAACAGCAGGATGATAATGTCTAGCAACGGTTCCGGTTGAGAATGCTAAGCACCCTGACCTATGAGATCACAACCCCAGAGCTACCGTGCTACCAGTTTGAACACATCGTCCATGACTCATCATCGTTGCAAAAGGTTTATGTTGGTCAATGGTTGGGGTTTCGATGATTTCGACTCGGCCGCCACCTAGTCATTTGATCAGACTTTCTTGGGCGTGGTACTATCAACCACCATTTAGATCAAAGCTACCGATCCTTTCAACACCACTGAAATTCATCGGTTTTTGCGAAGCAAGCATGATCAACCTCAACTACTTCACCCGCTTTTTTCTTCAGCCTTGACTAGCTTTTGGTTAGGAGGGGGCCGAGGAGCTACAAGGTTTGGTGTAATCAATTGGTAGTTAATGATTTTCGCTACCCAGGCCATAACGTTCAAGCACACCACCATTACTGTTTACCATTACCATGATTGTCAGGCATTCATTGTTCGCAGTGACCTAAACCTGCTCTTCATGTGCCAGTTGTTCATGGGTCGTCATCAACCAAGCATGAACCCCTCACCATTGATCAACAATTCACCACTATCGACCCCATTCCCCGCAGCCATCCTCAGTCACCAACCATGAATCAGCGGTTGACCACTCATTTAACCCTCAAAATCATAGCCACCAATCCACTGATGAGCCATCAGCCATCAATACGAAGCATATTCATCAGCTGAAACATGATCCCTAAGCATCACTATGTCACGACTGGCCATCCCTTAGCCATCGCTCGAAGCATCACCATGGGGTGCACGTCACCAGGCGCCACCCGCTCCCCACGACATCAGAAGCATCGAGGGATTCCCACGGCGCCTCCTTCGCTTCGCCGCGCGCTGAGTTGCTCTACGAGTTCGTCTACACGGCGCCCAGCTGGGAGCACGTGCCGGTGGACTCCAGTGCTGTGGCGGAAGGGCGGGTGGTGAAGGGGTGGTGAAGGGGTGGTTAAGGCGGGTGGTGAAGTATGGCTAATGCTGGTGAAATAGTGGTGAAGTGGTGGTGAAATAGTGAAGTGGTGGTGAAATAGTGGTGAAGTGGTGATTAAGTGGTGGTTAGGTATGGTTAGCTGGTTGAGGATGGTTTAGGGTGAGATGTCGGTGCTGGTTGATGAGGGTGGTTGAATATAACGGTTGATAATGGTAGTGATGGATAGGGATTCATATTGGATGGCTTACTGGACTATTCGGATTCATAGTTAGAATGCTGGTTGATGATGGTTTATTGCTGGTTAAGATGGATGAATAGTTGCTGGGTCGGTTGTTACGAAAAATGGGTGGAAAAGGGTGAGTCATTAACTGATGATCACCAGGAGTTGTCAATTGATGGTTTTTTGGAGTACAGAGAAATAATCATGGTCCAGTAGGGATTGGCGGTAATTATTAATAATGATTTGTGATAGTTCTTTTTTTGATTCAGAAGGATTCATTGTTGGCAAATAATCGCAAATGTGTGGGTGAATGATTTACAGTTGTATTAGGGTTTAACTAGTTCCTCATTTTTTAACCGATGCTTCATCCAAACAGTTCCTTAATGTTGTTAATGTGTCGGTCCCATTGATTATCATGACTACCTACTTATATCACTATAGTGTAAATCTTCGTTTAAGACTAGCATTACGGGTGCTTATAGTAATCATCAACTTTCTCAAAATCGCTATTCATATCTAGATGTCGTTTATTATTTGTAAAAGCGCACCACATAAAACCCCTGTAATATATATGCATACATCATTGCTTACCTTTTGCCTTAGCATGTGCGGCTCAAAAAGACCTCTAGCTGCTTGCTGTGGGGTTAGCTGCACTAGCTTAACGGTTATTCATTTTCTGGTTAGATATTACCATCCGGTGATTGATACCTGAAAATTCAGGTTATCAGCCGTAGTCTCTACCACGCAATGGCGACTGATGGTACAATGGTTCCTGTCACCTCTGGGAGTGTACCGGCTGTGTCCTCAACCGCCGGGTTACCTCCTGTGCCAGCCGACCCGCAAGATCTGGATGTGGAGATGCAGAGTGCCCCAGTTGCGGCGTATTTCCAATTCATTCAACAAAACATCAACATGGTTCAACAGGGAAATGTTGAAGCGCTGATGGCGATGGCTGAAACCAGGCATAGAGAGGTCATGGAACAGGTGGTTGGCAACATGAAAGCCAAAACCAGTGCCATTGTTGCAGAGATGGAAAAGATTCATACTCAAATGGTATGTGACAAAGATCTGGAAATCGCTAGGTTGACCCAAGAAATGAAAGATCTTCGCAGCACTCATGCAGCTGAGTTGGAAGGGTATAAGCAGTTGGCATCCGGTGAACATCACAAACTGCTCGAGCAGCAAAAGATCAAATTGACCAATGAATTCAACACCGTACTTGCTGAAACTGTCGCGAATGCCGAATCCATCGTTGAGAAGCTGAAAGAGGATAATAGAAAAGAGTGCGATACCTTGTCAGTTGATTTGCTGAACCTTCAGGTGTCGACGGACAGAAGCCTCGATGAGGCAGCGAGACAAAACAATGCGCTACAGGAGCGGGTGGATGAACTACTAGAGCTATTGGAACTGGAAAAGGCAGAGACGAAAAGGCTCAATGCCGGCTTAGTTGCCGAGCCCGTAGCCGGAAAGCCGTCTGGAAAGCCGTCAGAACCAGAGCAGAAAGAGAACCCAACAGATCCGCCAGTGCCGGAGCAGCCCAAAGTGGTTGAAATTAAAAC
>VSDK01028162.1:0-59358 GCA_009767595.1 Symbiodinium kawagutii
AAGTTGACCATGAAAGAGATGAGAGACTTTACTCTCAAGACCCGCAGCTTGGGAAAATTGAAATCAAGTGGCCCAATTTGTTCAATGTGGATGTTTCAAAAAAATCAAAACAGCCTTGATGCTGAACGTTTTTGCATGACAAGACCTGACAACCTTGATCGTTGTTCTCAGCTCTTCGTTCTCAGGGTCTCATTTTCATTTAATGACCTTGGACAGGTCTAAGTCTTCAAATTGATCGACAATCACCTACATAGTTCATCTTGGAAAATGTGGTGAAGAAGTGTTGTTGGATAAGTCGCAGTCTTCAAATTGTTAAAAGCCCCCTTGATATATTCAAACCTTTATCTGGGAAGATGCAGTGAAGAAGCTTTCTTGGACACGTCCAAGTCTTCAAATTGTTGTAAAAACATCCGCATATCTCCCAGACTCGAACTCCATGGCTGCTCAACTAGGACCAGCAAATGATGACAAACAAGATGGTTGATGTTTCTGGCTCATGGCCAATTATGACGATGTTGATGATGATGACGATGATGGTCGGTGATGGGGCGTGAATGGAGGCGATGATGTTAATTTCCAATGGCAAGAAACTGTCGGGTTTCAATCAGGTGGGGACGGGGGGTATCCCCATTCTCCCCAGAAATTCCGCCTGGACACAGATTCCGGGACGCTTCGAACCTTGTCTCCCGCTGTTTTCCAATTGGTTCTGGGAACCTTGGAACCTTGGGAGACGAATGGATGCCAAGTGGAAGACGAAGGGAGACAAGGGTCCAAGACACGATTGATGGGAGGCAAGTGGAGACAAATGGGAGACGATCACTGCAGTAATCTACAAGGATGAAACTGAACAAATCTATGGACATGTCATTGGAAAAACCTACAGACATGAAACGAGGCAAAATATATGGATACCGAACATGTCGTTGCTGCTGCTGGATTGCAAAGCCGAGTTCATGAGGATGCCGGTGACGATCAGGATAGTGGATTCGAATGTGCTTGATAATGGTGCAGCTGATAGTGATGTTTGATCATGAGGGTGATAATGATATTGTTGCCGTGGCTCATGTCGTTGACATTGAGTCGCCGCGCCGGCTGAGAAGGAACACGTTTCCGCGATCCCGTATAATCAGCTCGCAACGGTCAAGGTCCTAGTTCAGGTGCAAAAACCACGATGCCACAATGACTGTTGATGAAGTTTGGAAATTGTATTCAGTCTTGATGGATGCCACAAAGACTTTCTCGGAATTTTGGGAAACGTCTTCCCTCCTAGCCTAGTTTCCCTGCCTCTCAGCTGAGGAAGCTGCACAGAGGACGATATTGATGATGGCCATGGCGATGTTCCTTAGATTCCAATGTCATGGGGGCCTTAGCTCAATGTCAACTAATGTCAACTAAGATACAATCAGAGACCTCAAAATTGCAACGGCCCCCTTTCAGAAGGCTCTATTATGTTCTACTACTAACTCATAAGCATCAGCTATCAACCCGACTCAAGCTACCTAAATGACTGAACCACTTGACCCTGCTGCTGCTGACCGTGGCAATTCTGAGGCTGGCCGATTGTTCCTGCCATATAGTATGAAGGCCAGTGGCCTTGAACAGAAGCCAATAAAGAGCCATCCCCCAAGCAATCCCTCACTTCAGAACCTTTTTTCCCATCGGTTGCAACTGGCATCTAGCAAGGCAGTAAGCGGCCTAAAAAGGCAAGCAGGATGCTATCTGCGTCGCCGCTTCGCCCTGTCTTCTATCTTTGCCTGATCCTTGCAATCACTGCTGCAGAACTTGGATCGGGGATCCAAAGATCGCCCATATGGTTTCATACCCCCGCAGTGTTCACATTCACAACAAGCCGCCAGATTGGTGATGAAGTCAAAAGAATAATTCATCTGCGGCTTCGGGCAGATCCCCAGCCAAAATTGTAGCAAATTGCGGGCGCGGAGCCCGTCCTTGCCTGTGGCGGCGTCTTGCCGACGCCTTGCATGGTTGAGGATTTGCCCTCGTAAGGCCTGCAATGCTTTACCTGTAGAAGGTAAGCGGCGCAGTAAAAATACTCGCGCCTGATCATCGTTTGCACACAAGCCCTCTTTCTGGAGCTCAAGGAGGACGCAGCGGTATTCACACAATGTCAAGCACAAATCTGCCTCATCTATGCAATTCAATTGGGCCCGGGCCCGTGAAGCGTAAGTAGACGCTATGACCACGCTCAGCACTAAACATGCTTCCTGAGCATCTTCCAGAGTGGAGATGTTGTGAAGCGCTGCAGCCTCTACCACGTTCTCGTGCATGTTCAGGCATTTGTGCCAGCATTGGGCCGTAAAAGACAACGCAGGCAGCCCCAGAGCCAATCGGCATGTGGACAAGCTCCGGGTGAAGTTGCATGATCGCGTTGTGCCATAGAAGGGCAACCGTGAGGCAATCTGCAGAACCTCGCCAAAGTCTGCAGTGGGTCTTTGAAAAATACCGAAATTGGCCAGCTCATCAAGGGCAGAGTTGCATTGGTCTACCATAGCCTTTCCACCTGCAAGCACTCTCCCGAGCCATGCACAGCCTGTCATGGTCTTCGACAGATCGGTAAGTTTCATGCTGTCTTCCTTGTCGAGCTTTTCCAAAACTGCTTGCGCCTTTTTCAATCCTGTCACGGTGAATCGACAGAAATGCTGCGGCTGTTTGCGGACCAAAGCACCGAGCGCTTCAGCACCTTTCCGTGCGAAAACGACATGGGAGAAAATGGCAATGACGATGGCCGAACGATCTCCACCCCGAGCCTTACGTGTTTCACTGGCGCAGGTCTCCACATCGGCTGCCTCAGACGCCGTCCTCTTCAGGATGAGTCGGGATGCTAAAAGCAATGCCAATGCAAGCCGGTGGCGCGATGCGGCAAACCATGAGCTTGTCATGGCGTCTAACTAAGATGGGGGCTGCCAAACTTCCTACAACAGTCTAGTCATATTCGAAGTGATGGTTGCTCATCGCGCAGGGTAGAATGGAACCATTAAAGCTGACCATACTCAACGGCAACCAAGCCGTCTAACAATTTTGATGAAATGTTCCTTGTTTACCAGAGCCAGAGAGTATGCGAATGGCATGCAAAACAAGTCAAGAATGAGTCAAGTGCTCAAACAGGAACAAAGTTCCATGCACCAGAAAGTTGAGGACTTCAAACGAGTCGATGTTCATATGAGAGTATTCCTTTCCGCTAAGGATTCTGAAATTGAAGCTTTGAGAAGGGAAGCCATCTTACGTGATCGGCGTCATGCGCGTTGAGCTCCCAGGTATATATGATCCTGATGCAACAGCAAAAAACAAGCCAGGAATCATATATACCAGTTGAAACTGCATGGATTGGTTGATAGCCAGTTGCGACCCCCCGTCGCTGCCCTCGTGTTGGGGCTGTTGAAGAGCCAACTGAGGGGAAAGCTCCACCTCGTTTTCGTCCTGAGACCGATGCAACTGCCACCGAATTGCATCGATGATCGTCCAGGTCCCCCGCCTTTCCGGGAAAGTGTTCGTGCCATCACCCACTGATGGAACGCCCGAGAAGGTTTCGCACAACTTGGGGCTCCGAGAATCCTGTTGAGGACACGCCGATCCTGATGAGTGAAACAGCCTCAACGCCCCTATGGACTGGTCTCGCATCAGTTTCAAGAAAAGACTGCTGCCCAAACCCATCTGGGCCTCCTGACGGCTTGGTGGGTATCTGGGTAACGATGATGACAATTACGATGATGATGATGACGACGACGACGACGACGACGACGATGGTGATGAGGGTGATGATGATGATGGGTTTTTTTGCGGGTACCCTCCAAGAAAGAACCCAGCACCCTACAAGAGAACTGGTGGGGGTGGACGGCCGCCCCATGGTGGGACGAGGGGAGGAAATGACAACGGTCATGATTCGGATTGCAAGTTACAACATGCAGCCTGAGTCCAGGCGAAGTTGGATGGTGCGAGGCGCCACCCCAGGTTCAACAGCAAACAGAGTGCCTCGCATCATTTGCCGCTTGTGCGATCGGCAAACCATGCTGAAGATCATCGAGTTCCGCATGGTGCCTGGTGGATGGCTTGGTTCCTGAGGACACAACTTCATCACTGCCGGGAACGCGGGCCTTCGATGTCGAGCTCTCTCAAAGTGGAGTGGAGCTGCTCCGGAGGGATGACACAAGGGACATCAAGGGACATGTCACCTGACTTCATTTCCCTCCTGCGCCCGACTGGCGGCGAAGCTCCGGACGCTTCCCATGTAGGGTGCTTTGGGACCCTCCAAGCAGGCCCGTTCGAGCCACGGCAGTCAGGCGCACTCTAAGGGTGGGTGCCGGGGAAGCCTGCTCGGCGGCACGACGCAGGCGCACCTCCCGCAGTTGCACAGCAGAGTTCGACGAGGGGGAAGAGCCCTTCTCTGCACCTAAGTTTTTGACTTGAGCCTTTCACCGTGCTTGAGCCAGGGGACGTCGCGTTGAGTCAACTTACGCACGGATCACTCAAGTTCGATGACCGGCTTGTCAGGGCCGACTGCGTCTTCCGCCTCTTCCACCAAGTCCACCTCTTCGTGATGATCGACCCGATATGAGTCGATGTCTGTGAATGTCTGTGATCAACCTGCTGTGGAGCCAACCGATGCTGCCGATGCTGTGGGAACGGAGGCGGGTGCTGCCCCACCACAGAAGTTCCACGCTCACAGGAAGTGGAACCACGGTGGCGACAGGCTAAGATCTGAGCCCAAGATCCAATGCTCACCACGAGGTGCAGTGTACTGCCCTATCGTTGTGAGACTTTCCTGTTGGATAGCGGGAGATTACCTTTGACTTTCCATATCTTCTTGGATATCGTTTCCTGCTTTGGAGCTCGGCATCACTAGGCACTCCTCTTTTCTGGCTGTTGAGAAAGCTCAGCCGCCATCCTTTTGATCAGCGTGCATGGCCCGCTCAAAAAGTGACAGCTGCTGGATACCTTTTTACCACGTCTGCATGCATCAGTTGTGCATCCGTTTTGCCTAGGCAATTCAAAATTATGGTACCTAAGCTCTGCCTCGGTTGCATTTATTTCTGATCATATATGGGCACTTGTGAGCCTGCAATTACTCACGTCCGACAAACGGGCCCTGGAAACGGGGTGGTTTGCGCTGTATACCCCCAAAGGTACTGCACATAGTTGCATAATGTTTGCTACTATACCATATATTTGGCTCAAGAAAAATATGTAACTTTGCTTTGTAGGCTTCTTGCGGCTGCTTTGCCTGTAAATACCGTTGCTGAACAAATACTAAGTATCTTATTGTTGTTTCAATGCATTACGAATATATCGTAAATGTCAACACAAAAGATCTAAAATTGATCATTGATTAGTTTAGATCATGATGGTCAAGCACTCCAGAAACCAATGCTTTGTTGTCAGAGCTCAGGCACCAAGCCCTGTCAAAGTACCACAAAGGCTGTTGCTAATGCTGAACAAGCTGTTGCTGATCCTTCACGAAAACGATGAACCAACCGTTGTATTTGTCGCAGGCTGTATTTTGTCAGGCTGGACGCTTCCCCATTCCCAGCTTTTTTTTGATATGTTTTGTGCTTTGCCGTTTTGTAAGGACCACCATAGACAGGAACCCCATTGAAAATCACTGAGCCAAGAATCGTGATGATGGCATGGCTGATGGTTGATTCATATCAAGCCATGCGCGCCATGCGTCGTAGGGCCAAACTTGGAAGATCCTGAGGCTTTGGTGGTCATGATGTCACGTGCATTTCCAGATGTTGTGTCAAAAACCATCAAAAAACACTTCAATGTTTTTTTCGTACAGCTTTTTTGGCCGGCTTCGTGGCGCCAGCGGCTGCCAATTTTCATAATTTATCAAAGACCATGAACGGTATGGAAATTTGTGAAAATTTGATGAAAATTGGCAGCCGCTGAGAAGTAAGGCTTGATGAGAAAATACGAAAATTCAATTGTTCAATTAATTTCTCAAAAGGCTCATGAGAAAGATTGAAAATTGGATTGATCCATGAGGATTGATGCAATAGCAAAGAGCATGGATTGATGCTTATGGATTGAACAAAACCCCTCCACCACAACAAAATACAATATACCTTGCATGTTTTTGAGATGAAAACATGTAGTACTGCTTTCATAACGTTTTTGATCACAGCGCACAAACCATAAATAATGATTTCCTATGTTCAAGGTTTTCACCGAAAAATGCATTCAAAAGTGCCTCCCCAGGCCATACATGTTCCATGAAACAAACGTCTAATTGTTTTTTCATTTTTGTGGAAAATGTGACAACAATTTGGACAACTTGTGACCAATTACACAACCATTTTGTGCAGTCCATGAATTTGTCTGAACTTGCAATCAAGTGACGTTCCTTGATCATCCAAACATATCAAAAGCATCCCCAGGAGCATTGGATCTCATGCTCTGCGTGCCTGGGGATGGCCGCAAGCCTCGGTCCATTGGACAAGGACTGCCACGGTCTCACTACTGACGACGCGGCAGCGTAGTAGCTTGGCTCTTGAGGATGCTGCAGACTCGCTTCCTGATGCAGCTGTTGACAAGGATGGTACGAGTTTCATGTGGTCAAGGTGAGCTCATGCACCAACTGTTGTGCTTTACTTCCACTAACAGGAAGTAAAGCACCTCACTACTTCAAAGTGGCTCATTAGTTTGTCTTGTAGGTTGAGAGGCGATGAAAGGTTGCCCATCTGAAATGAGGAATGTTGCCAAGGACCTCCAAAGCATTGTAGGTTCCTTAGCATTGTGTCAGGATACCTGCGTTCCACACAGTCAACGGATCCGTGAATTCTTGCAGCTTCAAAACCCTTTGAGACATGCCCTGTCATTCTTTCGGTTTGCCTGCATTTCAGCCACTCGGTCCTTGGCAGGAATGCCCATAGCCTGAACCGAGGGACAATGCGGAGTCCAGCCATTCAGTCGTTCATTTCTGAATTAATTACATAGTTATACTAGTATACTTGTCTTTGTACTTGGTCATGGGTATACAAGTCCAGCGGGCTAAGCCCTCAGACGGCAAAGAAAGAAAGAAAGAAAGAAAGAAAGAAAGAAAGAAAGAATGGGTATACAAGTTTCAAACATGTAGGAATACATGATGTGTAAATATGTTAAACATGCATGTGACATCATGCTTGTTCACGATGTATCATTTGCCTTTACCTGAGGGTCACATGAGACAGAGCCATCTTACTTGGAAACCTTTCCGCAGTGGGAGGACCGACGTGGGTGGAGTTAGAGCCTAGTAGCACATGGAGGCGGACTGTGCATTTCGGACTGGTGACAAAAGGAATTCTCTATTCCTTGTGAGAATTGGAATAGAGATTGAGTCTGAGGGAAATCAGTGGCAAAAGGATAGATCATTGGTGGACTGTCTACTCGTCGCAGAGTTGCGCTATGTTGCGCTATCAATCTCATTTCGAGGCATGCGTCACCTTCGACTTCAGGAGCTTGCCGCTAAGATCAAAATGGAACTTATATTGCAATTGAAACATTTCCAGTAGCCACAAGGGGTTGACAGTGTTTTCAATGTTTTCAACTCCCTCCAGTGTCGCAGAAGTTGTGGCTTGTTTGAACTGTACGGGGCACTGTATCCTACCGTGGGTGCCCCAAAAGAACCAGCCAACTACTGTCATCCGCATGCTCAGGAAGTTTTGCTTTTGTGCGGGGATCCAGCATGTTTGGAACCAAATCCAGATCCAAACTGCGCCTGGCCAAATGGATCCAAATGGCATTTCCATTGCAGTCGATGCGGCTGTGTCTCCATGTGCAGCAGCAGTGGTGCCAGTTTGTGTTCATACCTGTCGAGCCTGACCCAGCCATCAACATGATTCATGAATGGATACGTCAGTAAGATCCAGAGAAGTCGAGACCAGATTTGGAGCCACCGCCAACCAACCTATGCAACGGTGCCAAGCCATCACACAGTTGTTGGCACCGCATCCCTTGCCCACCATACACAGCAGTGGACCTTGCACAGCTGAAATTTCGCACCACCAACTCCAGAGAAAGTTTAGCACCAGCCATCCGAGCAAGCAGAACAGCAAACGACCGCCATCCTCCCATCCTCAGCAGCCAGCAAACACCACCCAAGATGACATGAGTTCAATGAACATGGAGGACTTGAGCCTTTTGCCAATACCAAACCCACCCACACTTCCAGAGGACAAGCCCGCTGCGGAATGGGCAGCAACGGCAGGCCAACGAGCCATAAATCCCTTCTTTTTTCAGCCAGCCAAAAGCCATTCCCAAACAGTAAAGGATGCCTCTAGAGACCATTCCGGAGGCCCTTGCCTCTAGAGACCATTCCGGAGGCCCTGAGAACATCGGCAAGCACGGCAACAGCAGAAGTGAAGCCGAGAAACTCGGCACAATCACCATCTGCTATTTGGATGGCACCACAACCGCCACAGCCATTCACCACCACAGCGAAATTCGTTCCAGGCAGCACCATGATGGCCGCCGAAGGAGAAATCGATCACATTGACGGGGAAAATGTTATCGTTGACAGAACCATTTCAGCGATGGCCCGCCCCAGCGTCCCCTCAGAGACCATCATAGCGAAGACATGTGAAGACTAGACATTGAACATTGAGACTAGACTAGACATTGAATATTGAGCAGCACCCAACTTTATGTGACTTCAACAGGGATGGATGGCCTCAAATGAAATGGGCTTCTAGTTGGGAAGGTTGACTATTCACCATCCAGACCGTCCAGCGACTACCCTGCACACGGAAACCACCGACTTCTCGGAAGTCATTGATGTACGGCTTGTTCAGGACATGGAGACAAACACAACAGGTATGCAATGTGCAGCGGTCTTCTCCCGGGGCCATTGGTCATCGAGGAATCACATCCCCATGTTCCTACCGCGGTCAAAACATGGGGATGTGATTCCTGTCCAGCAGAAAGTCAGATTGTGGTTTCCAGACTTGATGGCATCCATCTCAGCAACGTAAGCAGGGATTGAACCATCACTCACCCAAGCATCCATTGCCATCCTTGTTCGGCGAGACTTCAACCAGTATTTAGAGCAACAAAAGCCGCAGCAAAGGTAGGCGGGCTGCAACTAGCGCATCAAAGCAGCATGTAAGCAACTAGCGCAAAACCAGGTCTCCGGACAGTGCAGGTTCAAGTGATGGGAGCCACGGCTGAGGAGTGCAGCAGATCCAAAGTCCAAAAGCAGAAGCACAGATGGCACCTTGATGGCACAAACGCATGGGATTGGCAAAGGCATTCGAGGAGTGGCAGTAGCAAGCATGGCAGAGGCGCCCATTCGCACCCATCACAGCGGGATTAGCCCTCCTCATCCTCGATCAACACAGCAGTTCGTCAACACAAAGCAAATGACGAACCAGTTCTGCTGACAGCAATGCTCCAACTAGGTTAGCAAGAATAGCACGCAACATATCATCACCGGGACCAAGTACGGCATGTGACATGGTAAGAATTTTGTGCCACACCAGCCAAGCACCTTTTTCGCATGGAACCTTTGCAGACCATATATCACCAGATAGCATCGTGGACTTGTTGGATAGAGAATTCCTTAGTAAAAGTTCCAGCGGATGCCACGAAAGCAGGCAGAAGCGTTCGTCATGACCATCCGAACTTGCTCCGAGGATGCAGCAGAAATTCTCGAAGCCAACAGCAACGAAGTCATTTACGTTGAACCATGGTGACAAAGTGTGACATACTGATGGTCAGCCCCATTGAACAGCCTGAAGCACCTCCCAAGCAGCAAGCACAGGTGCCAATTGCTGATCAGAGGGCAACAAGCAGTACTTACAGCTACCGTTGCCAACAAAGGGGTGACACCGCACCAAATGGCAACCATTGAAGCATCGTTGGAACATGGTCCAGTGAGATGATTTCCCTGTGGAATCCGAGGGTGCTAAAGTGAAGCACTTGTCCACGACCGTGCAACACCTGGTGAGCGAGTAGATCTTCCAAGGTACGCAGCACAATGCGCAAGTGAGCACGCACCTTGCGTCCCAAAACAACCAAGTGACGGAGTTGCCAGCGGCAACCGGCAATCCCAGTACACGCAGACCTCAATTCACTCACGTCAAAATGTTTCCAAGGGATTCAGCATAGGCACTTGTAGCCCAACGGGGCTCAACTACAAGGCCGAGTTTGTAGCAGCCCTTCCGTCCAGATCAGCAGTAGCCATTTGGAAGCTCGCGAAGCCGGGGATAATTAGTGCAAGTAGCAATTTTATCCAGGAAAACTGAGAAACCAGCTTCCCGCAGCCAGCAGCAGACTTGGCCTCAGGACTCCTGGGACACGGCGCATTTCGCAGCCAGCACCTTTCGAGTGCAAAGCCACTGGACTGGCATGGCAGCGCAAGATAGCGCAAGCACACGCACCAGTGAGGGAAGCAATGCACCCTTAGCGCACTTGACATCTAATTAGAATAGTACATATCCTCGAGGGGGTGAGATTTATCGAAGGAAGTTTGTCGGTCAAACGTCCGGCCTATGGAAAATTGAAGCAGCCAGTCTGTCAAATCAAAGAAAAGATTAAAGATCTCTGCGTGTGCGTGACTGATAAAAGAGCGCACGACGTGCTGTGTTTTTCAATGTTTCCTGCTCCCGGATGCTCGACAAGGTAAGCTCGTCAAGCGGGTGGGGGTCAGTTGGGAAAGGGATCTGCAAAACTTGCACCTCACTGTGACGAAACGAGCATTTGCAAGTCAAAATCGTAAAAAAACTAGGTGGCCGCGCCACTTTTGGATTGTGAGATTTCGAAAAAGTGCATGACACTGTGCAAAATCATCAAAACTGCGGGTTTTGCGACGTATTTGGAAGCTCCCCCAGGAACAAAGCAAGATCATCATCATCATTATCACTTTCATGATCATTGTTACCATCATCATCATCATCATCATCATCATCATCATCATCATCATCATCATTGCTGGATTGCATTCCTCTGAGTTCTTTCTGTCAATTGCGAGTAACGCAGCTACCCTTTAAATCTCAGGAGCCCAGGAGAAAAGTGTGTTGGCGTGCAAGGTAGAGGGAGGAGTCAAACCGAACCAGCATGAGGTTCGGAGCTCAACAGATGGCCGTTCAACTGCGTTCCAGCCACCGACCCCAGATGAAATCCTTCAACAGGGGATAGATGAGATGAGAAGAGCACATTTTCGTGCGCAAACCAAATCTGGAGAGCGAGGTGAACTTCCAATCGAAGATGGTAGTGCGAGTGGACGGGTAGAAACCAGAGAGGATAGTGAGGTGAGGAGTAGAGAACCTGGAGGAATATCTACTGTCGAGCAGGCTTGCTTGTTTCCTTGCTTCCTGGCTTCCTGGCTTCCTAGCTTGCTTGCTTCCTTGCTTGCTTCCTTGCTTCCTTGCTTGCTTGCTGTATGGCTGGCTTTCAAAACGGAAAAAAACCCGCCTGTCAACCCCCGCCTGTCCTCGGAGAGGATGCAGGTGTAACGGTTAATTACTCAGGAAAGTTCAGCTGGAAGACTCTCAGGTCGAGAAACTGAGGGCAAAAGATGAAGGAGGGAGCACCGATCTTCCCGGGCTGCTTCAAGTGGAACTACCCCAGCTAAAAGCAGCCACTCCCCTGTTCACCGCAGAACAAATATCCCGAATGGAGAAATTCAGCAACAAGCAGCATGGTTGTACCCCACACCAAAAGTACCGAGACCAATGCTCCTTGCAAATGAGGATGAAAAGCGAGAAAGCATGAAGAAGTCGAAGAGAGATTTGGAAAAATAACGAAGCTATGGTTGAGAGGAAAACTGCCAAGAAAACACAGTTGCTAAAGATGAGACAACAAAATGCAAGACGATCATCAAGAGAAGATGGAATACCACCGTCTGATGGAATCATTAGCTAGGGAAAATCATCAAGAGGGAAGCCCCTGTAGAGGTTAACCACCAGTTCGCATCCAACAGTTCGCCCAGGGTAGCAGCATAAACCAACGAAGAGCGGGTGTTGATATGACTGATTGGTGGGAAAACTTTGAGAAGGAAGAAAGTAAGGAGGCTGCCAGACCCCCCTTGGTCACAGGAGGACGGACCAGGATGTCAGCAAGAAGACCGGGGCAAAACAGACCTTTTCGAATGCATGATGGGCGCGAAAAGGTTAGGATGCGCCCAGAGGCCGACAAGGAACTTTGGAAGAAGAACTTTCAGACCAAAGACGATGCTCCAGCACAACCACGCTACTGTTAGCTGCCACTGTGTGCAGGGCATGCTAGTAGCGTCCGTGGTGTAGAGACAATGAGGTCAGGATAGATTGAAGTTCCTACGTTGCAGTCTTGGCAACCAGGCCAAGGACCAATACAAAATACAATTGGGAGACTGGTTTCTGATGGTAGACCCCGTCATTTCTTGTTTGTCAGCAACGAGTGAAGCATGGTGGAAATTCACCATCAAACGCACGGAACTGTGGTATCAACAGTACATGTCACTGACGCCCCTAGACAGGTTGAGCCCTGCCTGTGTCCCGCTCAAAGAGCTTCAGCAGTTGAAGTGGCAGAGATTAGAAAGAAGGACCTCATCGTTATTGCGACCTCAGCAATTCCGGAAGTTCGAGATGAGTTGGTGTCCCTTTGCAAAATGAGCGTATTTGGCATCTTGTCCCATCTGCAACTTGTTGACCTGGAGGAGTTCACGAGACGCAAAGCTTATTGAGGAGCCTTGGAGATCCAGCTGAAGTCTTGGTGATCGCCGATGCACCAAGTGCGATCAGGAAGTGGCTTTGTTGGCGCCGCCGCACTGTGGAGATCGGGGCCATCCCACCTGACCCGGCTTTGCTCATGAAAGGGCTCAACAAGTTGGTTCGAAAAGTCTTGGAATCGAATCGAGAATTGCAGTTGAGAATTTCACTGGGGACAACGACTTTGGAGTCGATACCACTCCTAGAGAGACGAGCGTAGGATAGTCTGCCCTACATCTACTTGCTGAATGTGAACAACTTGGAGAAGCGAGTACCAGGAGGATTAGTAAGAGCCGATCCCAAGCTGAAAGCCTTCGATGCCGAGAACCCCGAAGGATGGAAGAGGCAAAGGGAAGGAAGGAGAGGAGAGATGAGATGAGGAAGAGAAAGGAAGCAAGTGGAGAAAGGAAGGAGAGATGAGATGAGAAAGGAAAAGAATGTGGATGGAGCCATGGCAATCGAGACAACAAGGCAGCACCGACCATATGTCACAGGCCTGTCAACGCCCCAAAGGAGAGCGAGGAGGCTGTGGAGATCCAAATGGAAGCCCCACAAAGAACAAGACCTTGAAGGAAAGTGAAAACAAGAGTTTAAACCTTCAGTTTAACATAGTTTAACCAGATCTGAAGGAGAAGTGAAGACCCCTGCAAATTCGGATGAAACGCCAAGGAACTCCTAGATGAAGCCAGCCGAATGTTGAAGTCGATGTCAGGTGCTTCCACGTCATCTTCATCGACTTCGTCATCTTCGAAAGGTGATGAAAAGAGCACTTGAAAAATTTGAAGCAGAAAACGTTGAAAATTAACCAGATGAAGTCTGGAACTCAAGGATCGGTGGATTCATGTGCTGCAAATCCACTTGGATCCACTTGGTTCTTCGAGGGAAGGTGACCACTCAGAGACAATGACTTCGATCAATGTCACTTTGGCCAATGATTTCACTGCAGAGCCATGCCCGAGGGAGGTGTCATGGTATCGTCTTAAGGCGACATCGAACAGTTCCAATGGGGCTCCTGGTCGACGCTCTTCACTGTGAGACATAGAATGGATCAACGGTGATGAAGGACAAGCATCCGAAGAAAAGAACCTACCTGTAGCAAGTGAAGAAGGGCGCCCCCAGATATCCAGGAAACTTGCAATCAGTTTTGATCGATGAAATTGAGGAGAATATGGTAGGGAAAAAAATGATGAGAAGAAGTTCGAAACGGAAGTCAACTGGATGAAAGAGCACGACAGCATCCTGTGTCCAGGACTTCAGCTACTGCCAAATCGAGTGAAGGAAGCGTTACAGTAGTGGTGAGTCTGGGAAGTTGGGCATTGCTAGCAGGAAAAGAGGAAACAGCATTCAATGAGATCACAGGGATTCGTGGTTCATTTGTTTGCAGGTGGAGACAACGGGCCAACAACTTGGAGGAGATGAGACTACCCTCTTGGAGATTGATGTGAAGAGAGGACCAGACCATGACTTGTTGAAGGATAGCGCGTTGAAGGAAAGTTGTTGGGGGTACTCTCTCTCTCTCTCTCTCTTGCTGTGGGTGGTGGAGCGAATTGCCGGTCGCGAAGTGTTTTGAGACCCATCAGCTCACCCTGTGAGAGCATGGAGATGGAGAGGACTTTGGGATCCACGATGAATGACCAACTCAGGATGTGCAAATCTGCGAAATGAATGACCAACTCAAAAACGACACGATCTCTCTCAGATGAAGTTGGGAAAGAATGGGAACATCCAAATCGTAACGCGTAGTGATGGGAGACGGCAAAAGGATCAGCTTCTAAGCTCTGGAGCCAGAGGCAGTTTGTTTTACCGGATCAGATATTTCCTGATGTTGAAGTTGCTGCAATGCTGCTCGTATGACTTTGAGGTCAGGATTTTTTGCAAAGCGTGAATAGCATGAGCCAATTTCAATACATCAATCTCGCACAAATTATAATTGACCATGAAGAACGTCTCTTTTGCCTTGTAGCGGGAAGAAATCGCCAAACCCAAGCCTGGTTTCTTTTGCAAGCAAACGAGGAAGAGGGGTTGAAGGCAGGGGCCGCATCCACAGTGACATCAAAGAGCGCTTCCAAACAACCAACAAAAATGGAAAGAGCAAGGTCACGCAAATTTCCGAAAAGTACAAAAGGTACACCATCAGGACCAAGGGCACTTGGAAAGATGAGAGAAATCGAATTGGTATTCAATTTGTTCAAACCATTTCTGACGAGCACTGGAGTCGGAGAGCTTGGGGTCAAAAACCTGCTACCAATGATTGGTCAAAAGGTCGGCCATAATACCTGTATCACCGCGAAGGCTACGAATAGCCAAGAGTTCCGTTTTGGGGGTCCGGTAGTTCTTTTTCATTGCGTTCCAGATTTGATTCTTCCGATGTCAGTACTCGGTCTCACAGATGTTGCCAAAATTGGCTGTCAGGACGTCCATGTCATTTTGAAGCTGAAGTTGGTGAAGTTCGCAAACATGATCCAGAATGGAGGAAAAGGTGCTTGAAGAAGCGAACTGCGAATCAATGCCAATTGACGGAAGTCTTTTGTATCTGGTAGCGATCCGAGAAGCCGTTTCAAATTGACCAGCCAAAATCAGGGTCACAAAACAGTTCGTCACAGCCAAGCACTCATCAATGGACGAGGCTTGGGTATCACGCAGTTTTCGTTTTGCCCAGCGCGAGGTTTGGAGGGCACAACCCTTGAATTTGTCGAAAAGCTGAAAAGAAGAAACTTCATGTTTGGTTTCCCTTAGGTGGTCAAGCTGCCACTTCCAACGCATCCGGAATTCATCAAGAAAAAGTGGATGGTTCACAATCCAAGCAGGAATAAATTGGGGGCCACTTTGTTTGCAACGAAGGCCGAAAATCAATGGGTGATGATCAGAAAAATTGTGAGTCACTTGGATGGCAATGTGCATATTAGAATATATCCTGTCGATTTTGGAGCACACTTGTACCGGACCCCTTAAAGACATAGAGATGACACGAAAAACTGTACACCTAAATGACATAAAGTACCGGACAAGCCCCTCCTGAACGAGATGTACCAGGCCCTGCAAATCTCCAGGGTGGCAACCGCGACCTTCCGCTGTCCTTTTCTGGTTTACTTTGAAGCAGTCAGAAGAGCCCATGAAGGACATCCAAACAAGGAGATGTTTGAGGATTTTGAGATTTTCAAAAACAAAGAAGCTTTTGCATTTGCGACAGGAGCAGACAAGTCAAATCATTGAGAGAGTTGCACCACCAAGAGAACTTGGAGTGAACGAGACTGTAGGTGCAGACGGGATCTACCTACCTACCAGAACTCAGAAATCTAGACCTGACTGGGGAACAAAATTCCAGACGTTATAGCTGTAGCTTCCAAATCACGAGATGAACTTCGAAGAGCGTATAGACATGGGCTTCGATTTAATCTATGGGGGCACCAAAGAACCTGACCATCGATCAAGGAAAAGAGTTCGGCCATGTTCAGCCGAGTCTTCGCCATGCATGCCGAGTCTGATGGAACTTATGGACGTGGCTGCCTATTTCCGAAGCAGGAAAGTCCTTCAAACAGATCCCAAAGGCAATGGACACCTGTGCGAATGACGAGGCATGGGAAGAGCTTATTGATACGACCGCTATGATGAAGAACCGGCAGACCAAAGAGTTCTGGACTATGCCACAAAGATCTCAGGCAGCATCATGTCTGACGATGCCAACAATGAAACCCACAATCATAAGGTTACCATCGGTGACCTAGGAAAAATGAAGAAAGCAGCAGCAATCGCATTCTTCGAAACAGGTTGCAGCGAAGCATTGAGACCAGCCATTTCATGAGGACCCAGACCTTGAGATGAAATAGGAAAAAGGATGAAAAAGGTGAAAATGAGACGAATTCTTTTTGAAAACCCATTTCATCGAGTTACCTTTCCAAGTTGGCGAATCTTTGGAAAAGAAAGGACAAGGCCAGGAAGATCGAATGGTGGCAAGGACCTGGATCATAGTGACCGATCCACCATCAATGGTCTGGGTTGCCTACCACGGTACCATCGTCAAGGCATCACCGGAGAGACTGCGATGCAGCGAGGAGGAAGCCGCGACTTTGACTGGGTGGATTGATGACCGCATGGAAACCAAGGCTACATTGACGAACCAACGAACCAATTCCTCCAAACCCGGAAGTTGATTGCGAACCCACCGAACCAGGAGAAGATCGACTGATTACCCAAGATTCAGACTAAGACAAAAGAAGGAGGTAAGAATGATGTTAAACATATGAAATGCACATTGAGTAATAATGACCTCAACCTATACACGTTTTGAAGACGCTAATCAATGGAAGCTTGATTACGTAATCGAAAACTTCCGTGTTGTGGATACAATAGTCGACATACATCTCACAGTAAAACGGCATATCACAAATACATCTCGAAAATAATCAATCATACATCAGAATCACATCACAAACTGGCTGCTTCGAAATTGGAAATGTACAAAACTAATCCGTAATCCGGGTAATCCGTGCTATGTGGGCAATCCGTATCAATCCGCAATCCGGGTGCATATGAGGTGTGACCGCTGGACCTGCAAACAGAGGGGAACCAGCAATCTGAGGACCACTCCGAAGTACGTTTGGAGTGGTTTCGGGCTCGAAACCACTTGTTTTGCACTCCGGAGTGGGCATCAAGTCATTCAAGGTTGGAACTGATTGAGAGCTTGACAAATAGCAAGCAACAAGTACAGCACCCATGCGCAGCTTTGAACAGCACCCTAAGTAGCCCAAACAACAAACGTTGGACAGCACAATGGTTTGCCCCAAACCTTCACAGATTGCTTCCTCTGCACCACTATAGGTTGCACCCTGCAGCTACCAATCCGCAATGCTACAATCCGCAATCCGGGATAAGGATTAAGGATTAGATTTGAAGAGATCAGACAAATGCATCTCTAACTTCATCATATCACAAATCCATTTCTCACAACATCACTTCTCACAGTTCCGCATCTCACAACACCACATCTCAGAAGGTGGCTTTGTGTGGCCGGCGCGATGTTTGGTGCATCTGGGACGTTCTGGGATTGCTTTCCGCAATGGTAGGGCTCGGCGAGGTGCTGAAGAACCTTAATTTTGTGTGACGAGTGTCATACTTTGAGCACGTGTGTGTTGTGAAGTTCCTCAAACTGTTGTCGTCGTTGTCGTTGTCGTTCTTGTTGTCGTTCTTGTTGTCGTTGTTGTCGTTGTTGTCGTTGTTGTTGCTGTTGTGGTTGGTTTTTTGTTGTTGTTGTTGTGCTTTTCTTGCGCGGCTGACGTTCTTGTGGTGATTTTGTACTGGTGGTTCTGTTGTGGCTGTTTTTTTGTGATTCATTTGGTGATTTTGTTGTCCTGGTAATTTGATGTAATTTGCGCTGATCTTATTTGCACTGGTGTTTGTCATGTTTGCTTCACAAGTATATAGCAGGTACCTTTCCAGGTTTGCGCCAAAATGGTACACACTTTAGCTAAATGGTTTAGCAACACGTTGTTTGCTCTGGCAAGCTTCAAGCAAGTACCAAATAAGACATATCACGAAACAGTCTCTTTAAGCCACAACGATCGCAACGACGACCATCCAACATGCCCCAGAAAAGTTAGAACCCAAAAATATCCAGAAGATACATCACAAAGAAGAGCAAGGTAGGGAAAAATGTTGAACACCGACATAAGAACACAACAGGCAACATTAACATACAACATTACTTGTCCTAGCTTCCCCCTTTTACCATTAATCGGTGAGGCGGGGCAAATTGTAATTTACCGATGTCGACCTAGCCACTGTGCAATTCTATCCAACTCTGACCACAACCCCCTTTAAGCAACAAGAAACGTCCATCGTGTCAAGGCACTCAAGGGTGACCAATGCTGCCAAGAACATCCAAAGGCTGATTATCCCAGAGAAAACCTTCGGTGTTTCAGGGTGCGATGCGTCCTCTCCCATCCGAAGGATGAGATCAGCATCTGCTTGGGTGCTGACATCCGAGGATGCGATCAGCATCCCGGCCCCAAACACCAACAAACCACCTGTCTCTTGACACCAAGAAACACTGATGCTTCGTAATCTTCGTTAGTTTCTTGTAGCTGCTCGTGCTTTGCATTCTTTCTGTTGGCCTTATCACTGGACGACCGGAGAACCATATATATGAAGCGAAGGCAAGACAGGTGATGAAAGGATACAGTGAACAGGGAGCAGAATGGCTAGAGGCTACCACACCACGAGTCGCACGAGAAGGTGCAATGTTTGCTCTACAACTCATCGCTAGTCATTGTTGGAGATTAGGTTCACTGGATTTCACTCAGGCTATTCATGTGGAGAGAGTATTCAGAGAACCATCTATGCGGAGCCAGGGAAGGAATTCAGGGCATGCAAACAGGACAGTTGCTGAGACTTCTGAAGGCTTCCTATGGATTCACTGGTGGGCCTCTGGCATGGTACCGACAGATTGATAATGTACCGGTCAAACAGCTTGGCTACAAACGTTCTCTGGGAGACCCATGTTCCTACTAGCTGTTTAAACCTCACAACCGGATGAAGACTGGAAAATCACTACATGGTATCATTGACCCTTGGAACAAATGATATCAGTCATGGAGGAAGTCAGGAACATCTCAAAGCTATGGAAGTCCTACGAACAAAAAACACCATGGGCAAGTTCATCTTTGGAGGACTTTTCCTGCGGAAAGAACTTGACTCAGAACCCTGATTTCAGTATTGATGTGGATCAGAAACATCTTTCAGATCGAGATCACAAAAGCAAGAAAAAAACAAAGATTTGGTTTGTGTACTGAAAAGGATTGCTAAAGAAACAAGATTTATACGCTGGAGGGAAGAGTATCCCGGCAGTAATAGAGCTTTCCAAAACCAAGAGTGAAAGACCTGATCAAGTGCAACCAGATCTCGAACAGAGGAAGCAAAATCACGCCTATAAAACCACAAGTCCGACGTGCAGGAGCAGCAACCGATGCAGCATGGGGCAATTCCAAAAATAAAAAAGAATGTGAAGAAACCCGTACCCGGTGGATCAAAGATAAAGAGGTTTCCCAAAACTCTTGGGAAGAGACCCCCACCCAGTGGATCCGCTCAGGAACGTCGGACTCTATTTCATCCAGGAGCTGTAAGACCTACACCATATCACCAGCGCAGCACTAGTACCACTGACTGTTGGAAAAACATGGGGTGAGCAAACAAGGAACGAGAAAACATGGATCCAATGAGAATATCAACGAGACGTTTTTTTACTAAGACTGCATTGAGGTAGTCAAGGAGGATATATTGTCATCTACCCCGACAATAATTCACTTAGAAAGTGAACCACATCCTCAGATGGTTGCAGTGACTAGTTGGAAGTCAACAAAAAAGAAAAACAGTCCATACTTTTTCAGCAAAAAGCCAGGCAGTGATTCTTGGAGTTGGACAAGTACATTTGAGTCAACGGGTGTGCCAATGGAACTATTGAGTGACAAGATCAAAGAACTGCAGTATGGTCACTATGGCCACGGACCCCAACAACGGATGAATTTTCTGCTGGCGCTGTGGTGGCAACTACTATCAATAGCGATAGTGATATCGATATCTGAACCTGTGAAATCGACACTTGACACACCATATCGAACAACCAACGATTTGGATCAAGAGAGGGTAAAGGACATGCAAACATTCCCTGAGGGGCTTAGGGCTTGGAAAAGATCTGCTGCTGTCAATCACCCTTCGAGCCTTGTTACGGTTTACCGAAACAAGCCGAAACAAAACTTCGGCTGTCAAGCAAAGTGATTCCTCGAATGTCCCTGCGAAGCCGGACTTGCAATGTGATACCTAAAGTCCTGGCGGTTGCAGGTCAGGGTGTGGGCCCACAAGACACAAATTCATCGAGCCGAAATGTGTGTAGTGAGTCATACTTGTCTGTGGGTACGATGTGCGGTCACGAGAAACCTGCAACATAACCCAAATGTCTCAATCCCGCGGGTCAACATAACAAAAAGTCATGGGAGTTCGGATGCTGCTTGGATGATCCACCTGGTTTGCGTTCTGTTTTTTTGCTGTTGAGATATGTAGTGCGGCTTGCAGGGCACCTTCCAACACAGCTGATGGGTTTTTGGAAAAAACCTGGGTTTAAAATGGTGCAAAGACCGAGCTTCATCACAGTCCCATGACATGCGCGTATGAAAATGTAATCTTCAATGAGGCACACTCCGATCTACAAAATCTGAGGGTCACATGCCCCACTCAGTTTTTGCACATAACCAGCCTTCAGGGCTCTGGCTCCATCTGAGGACATCTCCTCGTGGGTCCGGGGGCTCAAGGGTGGACTGTCGATTGCCAGTTTGAGGCAACAGTAGTAAGAAGTGTTATTTTTGTGAAGATTCACCATTAGCGATTGCAAGTGGATTACAAAGCCTCCCCAGTTCGGGGATGGTGCGCTAGGTCCTTGTGGTCCAATGGCAAGATGAAGAAATCAATTGTTGCGTCATGCTCCAAAAAACATTAGGCAAAATCACTCCTGTACACCAAAAAACACGGAGTTTCCCGGTGTTTCCTGTAGCGGATTGCAGCCACCTTCCAATCCTCAATCCTGTCACCCATTGCTGGATGGCACGCCCAGACTTTGGGCTTAGCCGGCACCACTCCTCTAGGCCCTTGTCTGCAGCTGCGTACAGCTGATGGATTGTGTTTCAAAGAGTTGACCCGTGCTAGAAAAACTGTGCTGCTGGCACCGTCTGGCACCGTCTGGCACCGTCTGGCTAGATCCTTTGAAACTAACTTGTTACAGGGTTGCGTGCTACACGTTTCCTCCTCTGGCTGAGTTTCTGGCGTGCAGACTCTAATGGAAACGTCGATGACACTGTGGAATTTGGCGAATTCCTTTGCTGATGGACTGCCAGCGCGAATAGCATTGACGCAAAGCATCAAACTTCTCAGGTCTGACCCCACAGCACGCCTCGCAAAGCCATCCCTTGGGAGTTTCCCTTGTCATATCGTGTCACATCCTTCACTCACATCCTTCACATCGTTCATTGCCATGGATACTTCGAAATTAATCCAAGCTACCGCTACGAGATGAGCTGGGCGATCATGATGGGACACTGGCCGTTTGCCACCTCAGGAGCTTCAAGGGCTGGGTGAACAGCGATGCTGAAATTGATTTCATCATAGAAGCAAGGCACAGAAATCATCACAGAGCTATCAAGCGAGACACGAATCACGAATCAATGCAAAAGAGGAACCAAAATTCAGCAGGTTGGTTGTCATCTGGGCAAGTGAAGGAGCTCAAAAAGACGTCAATGAGCCTCAGCGACTGAACAAGTTTGACCAACCCCCGTTCGCAAACTGCCAAAGCCCATAGATCATGCACTGTTGCCAATGCTGGCAGACCAAAAAATCAGGTTTGTATCCTATCTCCCTCTCTCTACGGGCACATTTCAGCGCTGCAACTGCTACAAGCAAAGGAACACAGGGAACAAGTGGTCCACGAATTGCGCTATCCAGTCAAACGGTGTTTCTTTCAGATTGAGGCAGAATTTGTGTACACAATGTATGGACACAGCTGTATATGATACCCGAAAGAGTTTTTAAATCAAACAGATTCAGGGTATCACCTTGAGCCAAGGCTCTGGCGGTACTTCTCCTTGGTCAGCTTGCCTTGGCCAACCGGTACGTCCATGACGACAAAAGTCACTGGGAACGAACAAAAGTCACTGGGAACGAAATTGGCTTTGTGGCAGATTCTTCTTATACATGCAGTGAGACTCTATGAACCGTGACTGTGCGTGAGTACATTACTTCTTGTCTATACAACAATGATTAATTCATTCATTCTAGACGTCAAACACTGAGACAAAGCACTTTGACCTTACTGTGAAAGACGATGCCTGGATATCCGACCACATGTGAATCGTGGGCTGGCGAAACCGGAACCTTTTACCTCCTTAGCCTGCTACTCAGAGGATCAAATGTCTCGTCTTGATGAATCTTGCGAATGGTGGGTACACATGCAACAGCCCATAGTGATGGTCTCCCATGATTGATGGTTAGTCTCCGGGAGTTTGGACAAAACCAGCAGCGTGGAGCCCGATTTCAAGATCTCACGCCTTGACTGTGGAGAAAACATACCTCTGTCAGCTTATGGCTTCGAGGCACCTCAACATTGGCTTCTGATCTAACTAAGGTTGGCTTGCAACATGTAGCAACCGGCAACCATGGCTATAGGGGTTAGCTCACCCACCTTTTAAGATTGTTTACCATGGTTATATCTTAATGCATTATGCATGAGTATCAAGCGTTATAAATAACAACAACTACCCATTATCAACTAAGGTGATTCACCATGATTATATTATATCCCAATGATTCATCAACTATCAGCAATTATTAGCAACCATTACCACCCATTATCAACCTTGATTTGACGACGGTTATAACCCATTGCCCATCCCCCCACACAAATCACTGCCGACCAGCTGCCCTTCTTCAGGAAGTCAGCCCAGAGAGAGTCGATCTTCTTCACACTGCCGTCCAGCCATTCCTGGTGTGCCACGCAGTGACAGGGGAGACTCACGAGGGCTATCGTGATTTACCATGGTTATACCATGATTGATAGGTATATAACCAATGATTAATCATGGACCTATGACTACTGATAATCAATCATGGGGTTCACCATGATTTGGCGTGGTCAACATTCATTGATTCTCATTGGGCATTGCTCATACCCATGATTTACCACTGTCAACAATCTGATGACGACTTGTTGTGGTTAACCATGATTTGCCATTTCTTTTAAAAACGATGGTGTGTCAGCACACGCAAGCGAGCTTAAAAGACAAGGGAAGAAAGTACTAATAAAGCTACATTTCCTCATTGTTCACCATCATTCACCGTTACTTGTAGTTGTATTTGTTAACCCGTACCCAATGAGTTCAATGATTCATGGGTTAATCAAGTCTTGTGACCGACCACTATGAACCAGCTGAATGCTGATGCTGATGGTGGATATTACGGTGGATGGTTCTGGCTTGGCTGGTGGTAATTAGGTTCTTTCTTATCAGCACAACCCACGTTGTTTGGTCCCTTATCATGCTATGATGTTGATACTGATGTTGATACTGATGTTGATACTGATGATGACAATGGGGATGTGGATTTCAAAAAACATAGGGAAGACAATTGTTTTCCCTGCTTCGACCATCTTCATAAGAAATAAGGACTGGCAGCAAGCCAGTTTCGGTAGGAAACACAATTTCGGGACCATTTGGGGATACTCGTGTGAAAAATGTTTTGTGACGTGACATTTAAAAAAACAAACTTGGTTAGATCCCAACAGTTTGATTCCTAATTTGCTGCCATTAGACGTCACAAATACTTCTGGCTGAATTGTGGCCGAAAATGCTACAAGACGCCACCCACGACAAAGGTACCACACGGCAAATGCCAAAAAAGAACCCATCTTCAGCTGCCAACTCATCTGTGCGTGTGTCTGTGGTCCATAAATACCGCATTTATGCACTACGAACACATGTATACGTTGTTCAACAGCATGTTGTGTCTATGTATCCATGTATGCATTCAATATTCATATGTCACAAAGCCAATCGCAAATGGTGTGGATTTGGGACAAAGGTAGAAGTCAAAGAGAATAAAGAGATCCTGCTCTGTACATTGATTGCCATTCCATGACTGTCATCAGTTTCATGGACATTCACCAGCTGAAGGCACAAGCATAATGAAACGTGTCAAAGGTGACACACCAACAGCCATGGGCCGGCCATCATAGGCCACCATAGGCCACCAGCATCATTGACCTAGTGGAAGGCCCCGCCTAGGTGCGATCATCAATGACGCAGCTTTCACTGCAGTCTTCAAGCCGGACTCCAAGCCACCAGCAGCCACCATGAACCTCAGAGATGCGGGGAAGTTGCGTCAGCCATCCATTGAAGACCCCAAGATGTATGGTTGTTGCTATTGACCACTAATGTAATCATTACCCAGCTTATGAACCAGTTTATAAACCATCAGCCATCAGTAAAGAAGCAACTCAGGAAAAAATGCATACACATGCCTCAAACAACTCGAAATCTGAATCGTTTCTGGCTTTCAGGAATCCCCGAGAAAAAGTTGACCAACACCCAACTGTTTCAAAGAATGCCTATGAGCAACGCTGCCTGTGGTACCGAAAAGTCCAAGAGACAAACATGTGCTTTAGCACCAAGTCATCAAGATTTGCTACTAGAAGCTTACAGGTAGTGAAGTTTGTTTGATATGGTTACATCCTAAAAAAGTGGTCAACCATGGCTGATGGAATTTGACTTGCCCAATGATGATCAAGGATGTGATCATCAAGGGTGGTAGGCTGGTTAAGACTGGCCAATACAATATCCCTTAATTAACATACCTATGCCTATGCTGCACCTCATTTTGTATGTGGTCATGTTCAGGGGTAGCTACGCTCTGGTAAACTAACCAGCCAAAAATCACCAGTTTCAATAGATGGAGCGGATGGAGCTATAAATGGTGGATTTTCCACGGATCCCGATTGATTTTGAATGGGGTCATAGGGGTATCCTGGGGTCATGTTAAGGGGGAAGCTGCTTAGATCTGCCAAGGGCTGATGGTTGAGAGATCTGTCATCCACGTCGCCTCAGCCCACCCTGGCCTGTTGGTCTTGTGCACTTCTCGCTTGGAAATAGGGGCAGGTGGATGGTTTAAGGCTCAGTCCGCTGCCTCCTATAGGACGCCGGGGGATAAAATGGTGATTGAATGATTGAGGTGACAAATCGTGATTTATGGCTAACGACTAATTAATGGTTAATGGTCAATGGTTGGTGGTTGGCGGTTAATGGTTGATAGTTAATGGTAAGTGGTTTGTGGTTGTTTCAAGCAATGAAAAAGAAGGCAAACCTGCTAGTATGAGCTGAGAATGAATTTCACTTTTTCCTGCAAAGAACATAAGCAGCTGGTTGGGAAGACTCCTTGAATGGATGATCGCATTTCTTTCAAGCATCTGGTGCACATTCTTTTGATTGGAAAATATCCTGCATGAAAAATGATATTTGAGTTGCAGTTGCAGTGTGCTTCTGTCTCCTGCAGTGTGTTTCTGTCTCCGGTCCTGTTCTGCCAAGCAGCGATGTTTTGGGCGAACTGCAGCCTCAGAGTTGCAACTCAGCATCAGAATCTAGGGTGAAGAAAGCACACAGGCACCAACGTGCCACGAGTGTCAGTCTTGATGCTCCTGTTTTTGATGGCGCCGTCGGTGTCTCCAATGATGCTATTGCTGATGCTGCATCAGCTGTTAGCTTTTTTGCCATATCCTTCCACAAGGGTTCGTAAAAGGGTTTCGCGCCAAAGCGGCGCAATTTGTTTGACATCTCAACTTCCAAAAGTGGCTCTTCTTGCCACTTTGGCAATAATGTTTTCTTGCCAGGCACTTTCGTAAATTGGGGGTGAGGTTTTCAGGCTTCCGATTCGAACGCACGAAACGCATCAAGGCACAAGAGCACCAGCAATGGAAGTTGTGCTCTTCGTAACATTTTCGTTGGATTCTCACCGCTTCAGTAGCACTCTGCTTCCAAGGCACAGCAACTCCTCACTGGCGAGGTCCAATGCCACGGCGCTGAAAATCAGGCGATTCCTCTAAGGTCAAAGCCATGGCGAAACCGAGTGATGAGTGATTGGCGGTGCGGGGAATGCATCAGGCAATCCGAATTGAACAATTCATCAAGGACATGCTTTCTTGATACGTTTCGTCCAAATCCACGTTGGTCCAACTTGCCATTTTGTTACCTGGCATTACATCTGACTGGACTGAAATCTTGCCCAGCACAAATGTGATTGCACTAAACTATCCAACAGCTGCTTTGAAATGTGTGATGGCGAGTTGTCATGAAAAGTCTGATGACTGGGCTAGTGCCCAGAGTGAATGTTCAAAATACTTTGGGCCGACAACCATACAGATTGAGATCTATACTCATCATTGACACTTTGCATTCAAAGTTTTTTTGGATCTTTGCATTCGAGTCTTGACCCCTCCAACTGCAGAGTAACATGGGACCTACATGATCCCAAGGAAAATTGCTCAAGCTGAAGGCTTCAAAGATCCAAACGGACGAGTCAACGCAGTCAAGAAAAGGTTTTGAAAAAATGAGGGTCTTTTACCTCAACAAAATACGTTCCAAAAAAATGGAATTCCTGTCCACCTTTTGGAGGGTTGGAAAGAAGTTTCGCACCATAGTGGCCTTGAAATCGTAATTATCAAAGGCGGTCTACTTAATCCATGAGGAATTCCGGTTTCCTACAGTTTTGTTTACAGCACCGACTGCTTTGATGGTTGATGTGACTGATTGGTGATGCGATTGAGTCGTGATGTGATGTGACTGAGTCGTGATGTGATTGAGTGGTGATGTCATTGAGTGGTGATGTGATTGATGGGTGATGTGATTAATGGGTGATGTGATGAAGTGATGTGATTGATGGGTGATGTGATTGATGGGTGATTTGTTGAGTGTTGACGTGATTGAGTAGTGGTGTGATTGATTCGTGCTGTGGTGTGATGTGATTGAGTGGTGATGTGATTGATGGGTGATCTGATTGAGTGGTGATGTGATTGATGGGTGATGTGATTGATGGGTGATGTGCTTGATTGGTGATGTGATGTACAACAAGTTGTGGTGACCAATTGTTCTAGTTCAGTCTTTACTTTACTGCATTGCTTGTGAGTGCTCCTTGGTCCGCGATTCAACAACATCATTCAAGAGATTTGAGTTGTGAGCGCACGCGCGTGCAATACTTGGAGTAGAAGAGGAGAAGGGTGGAAGAGGAAGAGGAAGCGGCAGAGGTCAGGGGTTCTGTCGGTTCATTCAGTGGCCTTTGTGCCATCGAAGAAGCCCAAAATTGCAGCGATCCGATTTCTTCAACACTGCATTGAGGTCTCGTCCAGATGCGCTGGTCCGCGATCCTTCCTGCTGAATCCTATTCCAACCGACCTGATCTTGGTGAAAAAAAGGTTCAAGAAAAACAAATTTGCATAAATCTGTAATGTTCTTAGCAGCAGAAATTGCCAGCAACTTTGCAGATGTCAGCTAGAATCTCCGACGAATTAGGCTTTGGCAATCCACGGACAGTGCGAGGATGGGGCGCTCGCTGTTATGTACAGTCTGCTTGCGCTCAAACCTCCTCCTCCACCTCTTCCTCCGGCGCGGGCAAGGAGCTGTCCCTCGGACCGCACTGAGCTGACAAAGGGCGGCCTGGGTATCGAATCGGCTGTGGGTCCTGGCGGCTTCGTGGCTGACCAAACATCAAACAATGTCCCTTTCATCCTTCCCTTCCTTCCCTTCCTTCCCTTCCTTCCCTTCCTTCCCTTCCTTCCCTTCCTTCTATTTCCCTTCCCTTTATCACGACTGTCCTCAGTTGAGAACCATCTCGCATCCCAGCAACGATACCTTCTTCCCGTAAAAGTCATCAAGAACTCGAAGATTTCTTCGTTCGTTGGCATGGGAGGAGGCCTGCGCCCAAGATGATAGGCTGTCGGCCCTTGAACGGACACCAAGCCCATGGCAGCATGGAAAACAAACACATGAGGTAAGACATGGTTAGGCTTGATTCCAATGAGAAATAGACAAGTTCAAAGATCACCAAAACCGATGGCTCAGATTGACTTACAACAAAATGATTTCAACCAAAGGGTTGCATCCAGAGAGCAGGGTTTCAAGCAGCATCGAACCTGGGCACTCAAAACAAAAATGGCAAATGAGGAAGAAATCATCATGATGCAACATTTCAGAAGCTGGCCAGAAAAACAAGCGCAGGCACAATCTTATACAAGGACGGGAATGATTTTGGACATGTGCATGATGCAAGGCAATCAAGGGAATAACTTGAAACCGAGATAGGCAGGCTCAAAAAACAAGAATGTGAAAACACGATGCGGCATGATTGAAACCGAAGATGAACATGGTTTATAAGTTGATAGCAAGGATATGTATCGTCTTTGGGGCGAAATCTAAGAGATAGGTATGAAATCGAACGAAACGAACTGAAAGCTGGAACTTCAGCCGAGCGACTCCAATGTCACTGGCTGTTCAGGTTGGCGCGGGTCCTCTGGTCCTTGTGGTTCTTGTGGTCGTGGTGTTCCTGTGGGGCCTTGTGGTCCTTGGTAGTTGCCCCACGCACTGTAGTTGGCCGGTGCTGCAGTGGCTGCCAGCTCCAGCAGGCGGAGGCACTGCCACGTAGGCCGTTCCGTACGGAGCCAACTCAAAGTGCCCTGGAACGGGCAAAGAAAACGACATAAACACATTTGATATGGAATTTAATACATGTAAAATTGAATTTGATGAACATATATATATAAATATAAAGATATATATATATATAGATAAATATCAATAAACACATATATACATAAATAAATATATAGTCATATCTATATCTATATTGAAAACTATCTATCTACCTATCTATCTATCACTCTATCTCTCTATCACTCTATCTATCTATCTATCTATCTATCTATCTATCTATCTATCTATGTCTCTATCTATCAATCTTTCTATCTATCTTCCTATCTATCTACCTATCTACCTACCTATCTATCTATGTATCTATCTATCTATCTTATCTACCTATCTATCTATCTATCTATCTACCTACCTAACCAAGTATCTATCTATCTATCTTTCTTTCTATCTATCTATCTATCTCTCTATGTATCTATGTATCTATCTATGTATCTATCTATCTTTCTATCTATCTATCTAATCTACCTATCTTTGTATCTATCTATCTATCTACCTACCTATCGATCTATCTAGCTAATCTACCTATCTATGTATCTACCCATCTACCTATCTATCTACCTACCCATCTATCTATCTATCTATCTACCTATCTATCTATGTATCTATCTATCTTCCTATCGTCTATCTACCTTCCTACCTACCTATCTATCTTTCTTTCTTTCTATCTATCTTATCTACCTATCTATCTATCTACCTACCTATCCATGTATCTATCTATCTATCTATCTCTCTATCTCTCTATCTCTCTATCTCTCTATAAATACATATACATATATATATATATAAATACAAGCATTGAACACATTTAAACATAAACATCAGAAAAATATCATGTTGATCTACATCCAATGCTCTTGAGCTGTCACAAAAACCCTATACCACTCTCGAGCCGAGTTTCGTCGATATTGCTCAAGTAGCCTTTGTGCTTCTTGCTTTCTGCGTGCGCTGTGGTGAGGCACTTATTGCATGCAGCACACATCACCTTTCCAGACTCCTGTCAACAAGAACATGATGACGATCACAGTCACGGTCATCATCATCTTTGAAAGCTATTAAAAAATCGTTGCTTCCCTTATTCTTGTAGTCTTTGGCATCAGTAAAACTGTTTGGTGCGCATCCTTGGGTATTTTGAATATAGACACACCACAATATTCATTCTTTCATCTTTTTTCGTGTCTATTTGAAGATATATTCCGCTCTGCATTCTATTCACATTAGACATCACTGAAAATACTTGTCATGTTCGATCAATCATAATTTTTTGCACACAGCTGGTTGTGATCTGCAGCAGTTGTCGAGATGAGTTGACGCTTGTCCACTGCTATGATTGGCTTTCAGATTTTCTGAAAGAAACTTGCAGTCAGAAAATCGCTTTTTCAAATTGTCGATTTTCTTTGCTGGCTTCGAAAAGTCATTGCTTGTCGTCCTTTCTCAGTTCATTTATGGGTATTTATGACTGCTTTGTGTAGTTATGAAGGTGATGGTGCTTGATATCATCAACAGGAATATCATGATTGTGGTTGTTGATGATAATCGTTGTGCTTATCAAAAAAGAGACCACGAACTATCCAGACTAAAGGTGGGGTTCTTTACAACGTCACGATGGTCTTTATGTCTGTCATTGTTGTAACGATGGTTGTTCGAGTAACATGGGTAAAGTCATCATGTTGTTGTTGATGTTGATGTTGATGTTGATGTTGATGTTGATGATGTTGATGATGATGATGATGATGATGATGATGATGTTGATGATGATGATGATGATGATGATGATGCACTTGGTGAGAAGCATGGTCTTGATAATCCTGCAAATCATGATTGCTATCTTGAACATTCTGTTCCTTTCACTATCATTTGTGTCCTCCTACTCTCCCAGCAGCATACTCGCGGTCATCACTACTACATCATGATGGTCTTCATTCGAGTCCCGACATCAAAAATGAGGCATGACCCTTATCCCGCCTCCTGAACAAATAAATATGGGTCATGCAGTACCTCCTGGTCTGCTCCCAAGCTCCTCACATAAGTCGCACTGCAACTTGTTCGAACACTGGTAACAACAAAATGTTGAGCAAACGTTGACTGATGGCTTGGCTGAGTGGTGTTGCAGAGCATGCCCAATGCTGATGGTCTTATTATATGAGTTTGAATGCATCCCAAACGTCAACCCAAACGAAGGCATCCTTTGCAGTGAAACAGTTGCAATTCCAGAATGTCTTCAGCACAATTACAAAGTGAAGAATTTCTTGACTTTAAAGTTGTCTTTACTTTGTTTAGAACTCTTACAGTTATGTTTTCATTCTTAAAGTTATGAGTTTTTTGAAGAGAAGTGAGCACAGTGCAGTTGCTTCCCAGTTGCATAGCGAGGTGTTGGAGTCGCTCCGCAGGAGTTTGAGGCGAGCGAACTGCCAGTGCTGCTGGATGCGATGGATGTGCTGCAGGCGTTTGAGTTTCAGGCGGGCCCAGGGCTTCGCCCATGGAGGCCAAGCACAGCCGGGACAGCTTGTGAAGCTGGGCATGGCACCTGAGGAGATAGAGAGGAGACAAAGGAGATAAAGAAAAACAGTAAGAAAAAGAAAAAGATGTAAAAGAACAATATAAAAAAGATATATAAGATATATAAGATAAATAAAGATGTATAAAGATACAAAAAGTGCTTCATCAATAGAATTTGTTGAATCGAAATAGCATAGATGGAATAGAAAATTAGAATATGTAAAATAATTGAATGGAAAAGCATTATATATAAAGTAGAAACAAAGAAGAGTAAGAAGGATGGAAAAAAGAGAAGAAGATTGAACATGTGATGAGGAGAAGTGGATTGCAAACAGAAAAGGATGGACATGAGAAGTGATAAGAAGTGACGAAAAAAAATATAATGATAGAGATGGGACAGAAAAATGATTCATCAGTTGCTAACTGTTGATTAGTCATTCCCACAGTTGACCAAAGATAGGATCACCACGATAGAGAATCCTGAACTCCAACTCTATGGCTGTGGGTCAGTTACCACCCCTGGTTCACCCATGATTAATCATTGTTTTCCCAGTAGTATTGTTGGTTAATATCACATTACTATTGTGAGTTAATATTCCACTACTATTGTTAGTTCATATCCCCCATTAGTTGGTTAACTGCTTGACCTCCCTATACGCTCGACTAAGGCGCTATTCCCTAAGGAACACTCTCCAAGGCGCGCGAAGATCCCCTGGACCTGCTGGGAGTAGGCGTTCCTTAGCTGCAGCGATGTGCTGCTGGGAGCGAGAAAGTCATAGGGGTCTAGAAACGCACAACTTCCAAACTGATTATTCTGATTATTTTCAATAATGAAACATACTCATTCTTCTGATTGTCAAGATGTTCAATGCTCATACTTTGATGACAACTTCCTTCTGCGTTCTGATGACCCCTTCGACAACTCCGTGGCTGATCGGGGATTAGGTTGCAAATCTCGAGGCGCTGCCGGATCTTCCTATAGCACCAGCACTGGCGAAAAGGCCTACCATGACCAGCCGAGTTAAAACAACCAACCTACAAACGTAGAGTGATGTTCTGATCCTTCCGACACAGACTTAAAATCTGTTTCATATATGAGGTAGCACTTCCAACATGACCACGAACGAACTGTTGGGTTTATCCAAGCCACAATTCATTGGGTATGTCCCTCATCAGGAAATCCTCCAAATTAACAACCACCGACGATGAATCCACATCCCTCGCAGCGGGGATTGTGGTACCCGAACGCAACGAACGTTTTGTAGTTTCTACGTCCACGACTTCATTGGTCCCTGATTGGTTGTGGGAACCTCCGCGGACACTATCAATAATGCATCGATAACCCCGTGAATGACACTATCATAACTATGAATTCATCCATTGTGCTGTTTCATGGCTTTCTGGCATCCATTTGTGCTGTTGAAACACTGCTACCTATGTGGATCTGTTGTTTCCAAGAGTCTCGCAAATGAGAAGTGCTGCCATCGCCAACGATGTCACTCGCTTCCTGTGGCGCTGGTTGCTTCCCATTCCACATGCGCCGCTGCGGTTTCGCCTGGTGGCATGTGGGGCCTTGGTCTGCCATTCCAACACAATGACCTCCTCTAAAAACTTTAGACTAACTGAAACTCAAAGTTTGAAGTTCCAAAACTTGTGACCAAACGTGCGATCGGACTTGCAACCGCTGTCAAGCTGCGAGCGAGAGCTTGTTCGCGAAGCTTTCGTGCCACGCTGCGCGGCCACGGATATGTGAAACCACTGTGAAAGATGCATCCTCCTATTGGAAAGCTGGCGAGGAAAGCCTGAAAAAAACCTATGGGAAGCCTTGAAACCATTGATCTGACTCTATGAATGTGTGGGGCTAACTCCCTCCAGAGCATCAAAACATATATGAACAATTTCAAGAAACAATTTCCGACTACAATACATATTACTACATATATTGACAAGAATGAAGAGGGTAGCAAGGGATCGTTTTGACCAATGATGGCTGACAATTCGTATCACAGCAATAGCTCTCCCAAATGTTCCGTTTGAGTCTTCAGTTGGACCGACTCGAGGCTAGATAGGCACGAAGGAAAACTATTGGCAGCGGCTGAACAGTCCTCGGGAAATCTCGGGAAGTGCTTTTTGGGTCTTTTTTCATTCCAAAATGGAGGAGCCCATAGGAGCCCTACACAGTCTGCCTTGGCCACCTGGTTGCACCCTCTGCCGGTTGGTCATATTTCATGGCAAGACACATCTCTCTTAAAGAAGTCGCCATTCTTCGTGAAGAAGACACCATCACCCCACGAATCATACAACTGCTGGGATTGTGGACTAGGGTGTACCGCTTTAGGGAATCATCGCTTTTGGGGTATTCTCCTACTCAAGCGGGGCTTGTTAGTCCTGGGTCAACGCGTGCAAACTAAAGATTAATCAAACAAATCAGCTTAAACAACAAATGTTGACCCATGCTGACAACCACTAACCACTGACCTTTATTAACGAGCTGCTCGTGATGGTTGCTCATTCTTCGTTGATAAAGAGTGACTGAGGCCAACCAACAACTGCAAATCCTTATTAGCCATCACTTCCCACTACTGAGCATCAATCACACACCAATCATAATCCAACCACTGTCAACAATAAAAAGGGGCGGTACTGACCATCAGCCGCACCAACAATGATGAAGCACTAGCGTCACCCACCGGTGACCCCCACTCCTCCACCAGGTCGGTTCGAGAGATGCCCGGGCAAAAGCGATTCAACGCTTCGTCCTGAACATCATTGGCAGGTGGCTATGGATGGAATTGACAAAGAAACAAAAAATGAAACGAGGAGATAACGAAGAAAGGCAGGAAGGGATTCAAGGCTAATTGGTTTGTTGCTTTGCCGGTGTATTGCTTTGTTCATAGGTTGGTTTATGTTCGGAGAAGCTCAATACCATTCGGGTCTCTGACATGTGTGCCCTCGGGGCTGGTGGGTTGGAAGTACCACCTAGAAACTCATGGTGGTTTGGCTTAGTGGTTTGTTCTCAGCTTGATGTGGTTCATTTATTTTTCATATCTACTGTTAATTGGTTTGCTGGTTCCGTCTGACTGGTTCGCTCGACTATTTTGCTTCCGCGAGGGAAACAAAATAAAGTATTACCCTTTTCGTGTCCAAAAGAATCGGCTGGATTGTTTTTCACCGAGAGGAAATGTAGATGATGCAAATCTGAGAATCACGAGCAGTATCACATTCTTTTGAATGACTTTCTTGTGATTCTGTTTGATCTCATCTTGCTGCACTAAGCCAGCTGACATCGCTGTGAAAACACTTGGCGAACAGGCAATGCAACTCGCTCCCAACGAGTCATTGCTATGGTCGTTTGTTGTCTCTCTTTTGTCGCTCATTATGCCTTTGCTGTCGATGACAAAAACCAACCTGACTTTTAAGCGTTTAACCAACCGGCTGATCTAATGATGTCCATGATTCGGTCTCTTTAGTCTTTAGTTGTCGACGCTTGTGCTTGTTAGGTTGTCCACCCAGCACATGTCATATCCATACACATGTGCGCGTTTTGCGTGCATGCATATTTACCTTTTGGCGTACCTGTATTAGTTCAAAGCTGGTAACTTCAACCCCCACTGAACAATTGCCCGGCGCGCGCTGTTTCCTTATTGAACACGATGCAATATTGCTGATTGGGAATGATACCCTTGTGTATGGACAGACCCATTTCTTCAAACCATTTAGTGTCTTCTAAAGGTCTCTGGGATGTTCTTTTTCCTTCAGCATACTCAATAGCATCTATGTCACAAGGCATGTAGAAATTTCTATACATCTATTCACATATAAAGACATTGACACAGTTGCCGTTGCAATTGCAGTGTCTCTTCCATTCATCCTGTATCTGCCAAGCAGCTAGGATGTTGTGAGCAAACTGCAGGAGACTCAGCATTGCAACACTGAAAGCATCAAAACAAAATGCAAAGTGAAACACAGCAGGCATCTGCAAAGTGCCAAGGCCACAGTCCAAGGCTTACCTTTCTGTGTTTGTTTGTTTGTTTGTTGGTTGGTTGGTTGGTTTGTTGGTTGTTGGTGGTTCGTTCGTTGTTGTTTGTGGCTTGTTCGTTGGCTGTTGATTGTTGGTTGCCAGTTGTTTGTTGTTGATTGCCTGCCTTTGGTTGGTTGTTGGCTTCTTGTTCTTGGCTGTTTGTTGTTCTTCTGGGTTGCTTGTGGTTTGTTTGTTGTTGGCTGTCGTTTGTTTGTTCGCTCTTGGTTGTTGGATGTGGTTCCGCTTGTTGTTGGTTGTTGTTGTTCTTGTTATTTTTCATTTTGTTTGTCTTGTTGTGTTGTTATTGTAGCTGCTCTGCAAGCAAGGCACTCTGCGCTCTGCTCCACTTTCAGGCACAGCAAACGCTCCCCAGTGGCGAGGTCCAAAGTCAATGCATCAGTGCCCAACTCCTGTTGAAAACTGCCGGTGTTGAGTCCATTGCTTAATGCAGTGCTTGAGGATGCAAAGGACGCATTGCTTGAGGATGCATAACGATAAATTTTAAGCATGCAATACCGAATCCTTCAGTGTATTCAGGATCCTTTGGCAAAGAAGGAATCTTTCAGGATGCATATTATTCCATTCAGAATAAGGAAGCAAATGTATCAAGAATGAATCAAGAATGAATCTTCAAACCAGGATGCGCTGCTAGTGCACAAGGACTGAATTCTTCCCAGCGTCCTGTTGGATGTGTTGTCGCTCGTGCCACTCCAAAGTAATCATGGCACCGTCTGTTAGGCTGTGGGGCTCAAGTGCCAGAGATAAAGATGATTGGAACTCATTGGAATGCCGTTGCAATGCCGAGGATTTGAACGCACTGGAATGCTGAAGATTTCCAAATGCTCAGGGAATCCCGAATTGAACAATTCGTTGAAGGCATGCTTTTGTGATTGCTTGTCCACCTTTCCGAATTCATCTTGCTTCAATTCGCCAGTCTGTGATTTGACACTGCATCTGACTGGAAATCTTGCACGGCAGCCATGTGATCGCACTACACCACTGAACAGCTATCGCAACTTTGTACTGTTGCTGATCTAGCATCTTTTTTGCTCCATCATGTGCGTCAAACGCCATTTCGAATTAGACTGCAATGGCACAATGAGTGTGGAACGCGCCTCCGCATTGATGCATCAAATGCGTTTTGCATCCGAAAAAAGAGCGGCAAAAAAGCAGTCAGAATTTTCATGTTTTTTAATCCGTGTCAGATTTCTGTTCAAAACATGGGATCGAGGGAAGGACGGTGGCACGTCACAGGAGTTGTCGGTGGCACGTCACTCTGGAGGTTGCCAGCGACGAAGGCGTAGCTTTCGGATGGTATCCTGGAGAGGCAGCTGGTTCAGTGATGTTCAGTGCTCGTCGGGCCATTTCAACGAAAGCACCCAACCATACGCAACCTTGAGTGGCTCTAGAAACTTTATGATTGACAATTAAGCCAAAGAGTTGCTGATGCTTTACTATCCCCCTACAGAGTTCCAATGCTTAGGCCCTCTGAACACCATCATTTTCAGCATATCGTTCTACAGATCGCCAAGATCTTCCATCCACTGAATGCTCTGCCAAAAAAAAGCGAGTGCTTACACTTCTTTACCGCACTCAAATTGGCCCATGCTTTGATCGCAATTGCATCAGTCACCCTTCACACGTTCAATGATTCAACAAATCCTTCACATTTCGCACCCAGTCTCTCAACATCTCGTGCTTATCAAAGTTAAGCCACAGGTGAACAAACAAAAAGGGTCAACTTTGAAAGGTTGAGCTTCATGGATTTCCCCATCCCCAAGTGTGATAGGGATGAAAGCCACCATAAAGAGCACTTGTGCGTGTCACCATCGTCCTGTACTGTGTTGGACATTTTTTCCCCTATCTGCACAGTTGCGTCTCCCAGGTACATCGGGAGTCCTTCGCGATGTCCACGTCTTTCCGCGACAGAGCTCTGCCTTCCGTGCAGTGCTGTCAGCTTGAAGCGCTTGCTCGATCGAACGTGATGACAAATTGAAACATAAATGATGAACATAAACAAAATAGATAGTTTACATAGTTTCATCAAGGCAGTAAGACAATGACTCTATGAGTGCTTTGAAATGATGAAAGAGACACTGGTTCCAGCCAGTGGCGCACGCCTCGTGATAGTTCTTCACCCACTCTTCTGGACCTCGGAAAAGGTTGATTTCGCTGATTTTTTCCTCTTCCTGAACTTGATTCTTTTTTTGCTTTCTTCAAGTATCTGCGTTCTATTTCTGTTACTATTTCTTTCTTTCATTGCTTTCTATTTCTTTTCTATTTATTTCTTCAATTCCTTACTACATGTTAAATATGTGTTCACTTACTTCTGTGTTGTGGAGTTTTACACTGCAGATCTATTGTTCTTTAATTTGTCACTAACACTGCGTCTGTGTTGTGTTTCTGTTAGTGTCGTGTCTTGGTATCAATTGGAAACTTTACTTTCACTTTGGCTTAAAAAATGCTTCTTACTCGTATAATGTTTTTTATTAATATGACTTATACCTTACGATTGCCTATTTACTTCTACCAGTGTATATATTCCTTTTAACATCGGAATCAAAGTTCAGCCATCGAGGCACATTCATCAGCCATGGGCGAAAAGTACTCCAGCAACGGCTCTCGGCAGTTGACCTTAGCAAAGAGAGCACGGAGGTCTTCTCTCAGCTTCTTGTTGAGTCTTCTTCAGGTTTTCAGAGCTTCTCTCAGAGCTTCTCTCAGAGCTTCTCTCAGAGCTTCTCTCAGTCCCTCTTTGTATCTTTCCAAAAGCTCAACTTCTTCCCCTTCTCAAAAGTTGCTGCTTTGTGTGAGGTAAGGACCCAAGCCGCACGCAGAAACTGTACATCGCGGTCTCCAGTCCCTACAGGCCCACGGTTTCGCACGGGTAGAGTTGGCGAATGAAACTATCATCAATGGTTCTTCAATGTTATCAATTCTGATGGTTGATCAACAATGGTGCTTGATGATTGTGACTGATACTGATGGCTATTGGCTCAGAATGGTTGATGATTGCCAATAAAGACTAGTATGAGCCAGCAGTGACAATTGACTGAATCCTTTCTTACATAAATCTGTTGATGATGTTTGATGATGATAGTGGTGATGGCTCCTGAAGATGACGGCTTGAGAATGGTCAGATCATTGTGGCCAATGCTGAAGATCGAGTTGCGACAATTTGGTGATGCTCATGGCGATACTCAAGATTGATCGTTACGAGTCGATTAGGCTAGATCATTGGGGACGGTGATTAACCTTGGTTTCATGATCATGTTGGTGGATGCTGCTGAAGAATGATTCATGATAGATAATGGTCCATAATGATTAAGGATGGTTGATAATGGTTCACGAGGATGGACGATTGCGAATGATTGATAATGCTGGCTGAGGCTGGTTGAGAGGGTGATACTCAACGGTGAATGATAATGGTCAATGATGACTCTAATGGGATGCTTGATCATGGAAAACGAACATCAATAGCGGTCAATTATTGTGAGGGACAATGACGATTGGTGGTCAACTATGATTGATGATCATGAACAATATACAAGGATTCCTGACGATGATTCATGATTCGTGATGGCTAGTTAAAGATAGTCAATAATCCTTTTTTCTCTTTTGATTATTGATGAGGGCTTGACGAGACCACTTCACTGAGGCTGTCACAATGGATAGCCATTGTTGATTGCTCTCCTCCGTTGTTAAGTGCTGGACAGAACCCTTGATTAAACCACCCTGTTGCTGGCTCTTGGTTAAGCATTGATGAAGAGTACGTGACCACCAGAAGTGTTAAATCATTCACCAATCAAACTGTGGAACTTCATCACTAGTATTGACAACCAACGTTGTTATTCCAGTTGTCACCACCTTCTCACCCCTTTTTTTTAAGCTATCACCCTGTTGTCACTTTCTCTACCCACGAACGGGTATCACTTCACTTGCATCACTTCATCCTTTAATCATTCATAACTTCTTCATCAAGATTCTTCCATCCTTTTCTCATCTTTAATCACTTCTCTTAATCATGTCCTTAACATTTCCCATACATCTGTTCTCATCTCAACATTTCCTTTCCACGTCCACTTTACCATGTCATTACTTAACATTTCCCATGTCTAACCTTACGTTTCATCATTAACATTTCCTTTACCATTCGTCTGTTATCACTTCCTTTCCTCCTTTCCTTACATTTTCTCTCTCTCTCTCTCCTTAAGCAGTCGCCAAGTTTCGCAATGACAAACAATGCTGCTCAAACCCAAGCGCCGACCAGGGACCATTACCTGCCTTCCACCACGAAGTCCTTTACCGAACTTCGTGAAAGTCCTTTGCGACTGTTGGAGAACCCTGTGACCTCAGCCCAGAGGAACTTTCACAACTCAACTTTCTCACTTCGCTCGTTTCTCAATCTTCGCTTCTGCGAGTTTTCACTCGTTTCAAAAAGTCGACGGAGAAACCGGAGCGAGAAATTAGCAAAGCAATGTGCTGAAAATGATCAATCTGCCACGCCATCTGGATGGGAAACACCCCCAACTTGAACTAAGCGCTAAGCCAAGTTGGCAAAGGTCCCGTCGGTCCTGTTCTCCATCCGAGTAGTTGTATTAGACTTGCCCTATCCATTCGTACCCAGCTCCCCCGCAAGTTGCTCTCAAAATCGAACCAGTTGTAACTTCAGTTGTAATTTCAGTTGTGATCACTAAATGACAACTGAAGAAGTTCCAAGTTGTGCAAACGTTTGCGTTTGCGTTTGTCACACACTGCAGTTTCCGGTGCGCTCCCCGAGGCACCAAGGCACCTCGCAAGGCACGGTGCTCCACTGCAGCTCAGCACTGCACCTGGGATGATGTGAACATCGTTGCACCTCGTTGGACAAGGATGAGTTGCACTTGGACTGGCGAGCAAATGGATGCCTCTGCCCCCAGTTCCGTGATTCTTGGGAGAAATCGTTGCACTTCTTTGATTTGCGAGCAAAACGGAAATCGGAGAAATCTCTTTTTCCAAATCGGAGCCTGGCGCAGCTCTTCCGTTGTGTCAAAGCCGTGGCGTTTCGGCACCTGGGAAGCTTCATGGCCGCTGCACAAAGGGAGCCCAGGTGAAGTTGGTCCATTCCCGTTCTCGTCCCATTCATCTGATCATCCTTTTTTTTGCGAATCTATCTATCGTCATTTATCTTCATTTATCTTCATTTATCTCATTCCTTCTTGAAACCTTTCCATATTCCTTTCCTATTTCTGTTCTCTGTTCATTCTCTTCCTATTCTTTCTCCCCAAATATGAAGACCAAGAAAACCACAAATCCTAAAGCACTTGGCCTGGCCTTCAAGGGATCGACGAAGCCATCCTCCTGCCCGGGTGGTGAGCTCCACGAAGCACAGCCAACCTGATGGGATCAACACACAAGCAACAGATTGAACGCCGCCAAGCCACCATCTGATGAGTATCTTTCACTCATCAAACAATGGTCATCCTGGCAATTTGTAATCAAACAGTCGTGGTGATCATCAAACGATACGATCCATCCATGGCGAACTCCATCCATCCATCCATCCATCCATCCATCCATCCATCCATCCATCCATCCATCCATCCATCCATCCATCAGTTGTTTAGTGGCAATCAACAGGTTGATTAACAATGGATTATTTGTTGATCAACACCACTTACAATCAACAATGGAAGAAATCATCCATTGCCAGTCATTGATGGCATGATGATTGATCCATGATGGATAATCAGCAATAATCTCTAGATCAGCAGCGAAATGGAACATGTGAAAACGCACGGCAATCTTTCATGACTGGATGCATATGGATGCATCATGGGTAATCAACCTGGACATGGGGATCAAAGGTGGCCATAACAAACCTTTGAAAGATGATGAAGGATGACTTGGTTGCATCTGAGGTTCCCCATGTCATGATACAAATCACATTCCATCCCCAAATAATGATACAATATGATACAATCATGTCACTATGTATACCATGTCATGATACCATCTGGGAAACACACTGAGCGGTGAACAAATCTGCGAGTGATCCATCACTTTGAGCTGCTGGGACCCCCCACCTCCATGCTCCGAGGCCATGCTTGGAAGTTGACACAGGGAGAAATCCCATTTCCAACAGTGAAACTGTTGTGCAAACTGTTGTGCAAACTGTTGTGCAAACTTGGGGACCACTCTGGGATTGTTGCTGTCCAAGCATGATATCTAAGTCAATTTTTGTTTGGACTGGGGATGGCGGGGAATAAACCCAACATACTCAACCACTTGCATTTATCATGCATTTACCTGAACTGATCTTGGGTTTGCTCCAAGTCAATGTAAAACTTTAGTCATGCGACGGAGGTGATTCTTCTTGCACTGCAATCAAGAACTTTGCTGTACATGGTAAGTGAACAGACATGTGCGTGCTGGAGCCGGAAATAGGCGCCAGGAGTATGGTGTCAAAGGCGTCAACCCCCTTGCAGCAGAAAATCTGAAAGACTGTCCTGGATGGAAATCAAGCGGCGTTCAAAGATTTTTCCATGCAACGCAGCTGCCTTGCATCTTTGGTGACGGGAGAAAGTGGGCAGAAGATCCGCTCGATGCCAGAGTTTTGCAGGGAGAAAACTTTGAACTTGGATAAAAACAGCGAACATTCAGGTTAAACATCAGCTGATCTTAATATTGGCACTGTAGCATGTTTCACTCTAATGATGTCAGCTGCGTCTTCTCCTTGCTTTCTCGGCTTTCCGCGAAACAGATCGAAACACCTCCGCCACTCTGCGACTTTCAGGGACCATGCGCCTAGTCACACTATCCATGTCATGCGTCTCACGTGCTCAGCTGTCAAATTTGGAATCAAACACCTGTGCTTTCCCCGTCTCAATGCTATGCTGCTTATCAACTGTGCTATGTCTCACAACTCGATGTCCCAAAGCCGAAAGTAGTCGAAAGTGACACAGTGGTCAAGATGTCACCCTTAAAAGTGGAGAAGTTTCGAGAGAACTCTTTGAAAGCAGAAGTAAGCCTTAGTGAACTTAGTAGAGCTCTTTCAACGTTTTAGGATTGAATAATTGTGAACTTACTAAGGATTGAATGCTCTTGTAACAGCTCTGAACAATTTGTTGGTTCGCTCTACATGGAGTTCACTCATGTTCTCGTCGTCTTCTGGATGTCTAAAAAAACATCGTCAAGGCTGTCTCCACCAGGCAGGAGCCCGCCACTTTGCATTATGCGACGATAATGCCACCAAATGCAAAATCTTCCACGAGACTTCGGCGGCATCTTTTGTGTCCGTCCAGTTGTCCGTTCTTCTGAGTTGAAATACTCTTCTCTTGAAAAATGAATCAGCTTGTCGGCACTGTATTGCTTTTTGCCGCTACTGCCCTTTTCATCCCAGAACTGAAGCTCGAAGAACGTCCTCGAAAGACGAGCGTAGCGAAAGCCAGCCGCCTTCAAATTGTCAAAAATGTTGGCCAACTTCTGCCACGCATTTTCTTCCGCCTTCCGCATCTGCAGAACCGAAATTTCACAGACCAAAAGGCGGCATCGCTTCCAATCTGTGGTGCTCAGAAGGATCGGAAGCTCTGCGCCCTCGCAGTCCATTTTGACTACGGTGTGACGATTTTGCAAAACTTCGGAGAACGGAACAACTTGGACCTCGTAGCGCTGGGAGTTCGCTCGCTCTTTGAGCGACCCAGTGACAACCGCACTGCGGCTCGAGCCGCCTTGAGCGCAGGCCGTCCGGTCCTCAAAGGTCACTGTGGACCTCTGTGTCCCCACTGCAACCTGGAAAGAAGGAGAGAAAAGAGAAAAGAGAGAAAAAGAGAGATATAGAGAACTCAAACACTTTTTTCATTGAACAGTTGAGTTCTTCTTCTCCGACGGTGAAGAACTCGCCTTGTGAAGTTGGAATCTGCCTCGATGCCGATTGATGAGACTCAGATTGGCCTGTGAGGACGTCAGTTGAGAAAGAGATCGGTGAAGACAAACCCATTTCTTAAGAGGAACCTTTCGTTAAGAGGAAAAAAGTGTTTACATTGAGAAAGACATTTCTTAAAGACTAAGAAAAAAGATCCAATTGAAGAATGTTAAAAACATTGAGGAAAGAACTGCTTAAGACTTTGAAGTTGAAGAATTTCTATTAAGTTTTCATAGAGACAGCAAGAGAAGATCAAGTGTTCAAAGTTTGTCAGCGCTCCTCCAATGTGGCGTGACCTTGGTCGGAAGAAATTGAAAATACCAGAGTTCAATAAGCATCACTGAACTTGTTGATTGAATTTCTGGCTTCAATAAATTTACCAAGAATTTATGGCTAACAAATGTCAATTTCTTAGAAATTATCGCTGAATTTGACAATTCATTGTCAATTGATGTCTTGTTTCAACATAACGTTTGTGAATTCTCAGTTCGAGACAGCCTTGGGCGGGCTCACAGACATCACCCTTGAGCACTCCCAGGGTGAAGTAGAAAAATGTTGCAAGGCCAATGTTCCTTGGGAACGTGGCAAGCTTCTAACTTCTCCCTTCTTCACTTCTTCGACGCCGATTTCCAAAGAAAAGAACTGGTCCACCAGTTGTTACTTCAGTTCTTCAGATGACTAGAGGCCCGCCCACATCCAACAGCACGTCATTCGGCTTGACCAGGAAGACTTCCGTGGAATCGCGTCCCTTGAAGTCCTCTCTGGAGGCGAAGTCTCAGAGAAACAGAAAGACTAAGACAGAAAGACTAAGAAATAGACACAATTTACTTAACAGAAGTCTAAGAGAAGTAAACACAGAAAGACAAGTCTATTGAGAGAATTCAGACAATTCTTTAAGACAACTTTCTGAGACGAGAAGAAACAAAGACAGTTACCAGAAGAAGTCCTTGAAGTCTTGAAGTCTCTTTGTACCTTGAAGTCTAAGGAGTTTTGAATGACAAAGATCCTCCCGTCCTGGTAAACTCTGTTGTAAATGACCTGACAGATCGGTAGAACAAAGACAATATCAAACTATTTATGTCAAAATAGAGAGAAGAGATAAAATCATATACCTGTATTTACATTTTTTCCATCGCCGTCAGAGAAGTGCTATTTACATTCATATATCATATTTATCTATCTATATCTCTATAAATATGTACAGGTACAAAAAATGATCTTGATCTAAACAAACATTCGTTGTTGATCTTTTTAAATCGAAACTCGACAGATCAACCGACCCGCAAACCAAGATCGACACCTCCCGCCAGATGGTGAGATCCGAGTGCTTTTCAAGGTCGATCTGGGGAACGAGCTTTCCCGCAGCCTGGCGGAAACTCTCAACGTTGGAGAAGAAGTCGCTTTCTCTTGGTTTATCCAAGTCACTTCTTCCATTTCTCTCATATCCTCATATCTTTCTCCACTTCCATTTCTCTCATATCCTCATATCCTTCTCCATTTCTCTCATATATCTTCTTCCAAATTTCTTTCTGATTTCTCAACGTCTCTCGTTCCTCTCCTCTTTTGCAGCTCGGTATTCCTCAAAGAGTACCCGGTTTGCAGCGGGGTTGCCTGAGGAGTTCTCAAAACTCTTAACACTGAATTCAGTGACTGAATATGTTCTAAATTTGTCTCTCTATGTCTCTCCTCTTCTTCATTTCTTCACTTCTTCATGTTCTCTTCTTCATTTAAGATGTTCTCTTTATGTTCTCTTTATGTTCTCTATGTTCTCTATGTTCTCTTTTTGATGTTCTCATTTCATGTTCTTCTCCTCTTCGTGTTCTCTTCTTCTGAGGTCGGGCACTGCGGTAGTGCACCACTTGGCGGCCAGAACTCTGAGGCTCCGGAGGCTCAGGAGGCTGCGGAGCACGGGCTCGGATCTCCTAGGAGCACCAAGCACACTTCGAGGAGAGAAGTTTAAGGAATTCCTAGGTGCTTAAGGAATTCCTGCTTAAACTTTAAGTTTAGGAATTTAGTTTAAGGAGTTTACTAAGGAGTTTACTAAGGAGTTTACTTAAGAGTTGACTTAAAGTAGAACTTAAGAAATCGAGTTGAGGAAAACTTAAGGAAGACCACTCAAGTAAGACTTAAGAACCACTTACATAATTTACTTGGGTCTTACTTCGGGATGAACATGAAATCTACTTTTAATGGATTAATTCAGGAAGACCTCAGGGACTTCAAAATGATTCTCAAAAATGGATTTCCCAGCTCTCAAAAAACTCTATCCATTGACTTAATCCATTCTTAAAAATGATTCCATTCTTAAAAATGATTCCATTTTTTCTATCTTCTCTATCTGCTCTCAATTCGAAGTCATCTTCCAGTCCTCCTCTGTAGCTGTAGCATACTTCCATTCCATGTCCACAATGACGGGATGCTCAGACCCATCGCGGTGCAGCCTGACCCACCTCGAATCAACTTTCACTCAGAAAGCGAACGGACTCGAAACAAGAAGTGAAACAAGAAGTGAAACAAGAAGTGAAACAAGAAGTGAAACAAGAAGTGAAACAAGAAGTGAAACAAGAAGTGAAACAAGAAGTGAAACAAGAAGTGAAACAAGAAGTGAAACAAGAAGTGAAACAAGAAGTGAAACAAGAAGTGAAACAAGAAGTGAAACAAGAAGTGAAACAAGAAGTGAAACAAGAAGTGAAACAAGAAGTGAAACAAGAAGTGAAACAAGAAGTGAAACAAGAAGTGAAACAAGAAGTGAAACAAGAAGTGAAACAAGAAGTGAAACAAGAAGTGAAACAAGAAGTGAAACAAGAAGTGAAACAAGAAGTGAAACAAGAAGTGAAACAAGAAGTGAAACAAGAAGTGAAACAAGAAGTGAAACAAGAAGTGAAACAAGAAGTGAAACAAGAAGTGAAACAAGAAGTGAAACAAGAAGTGAAACAAGAAGTGAAACAAGAAGTGAAACAAGAAGTGAAACAAGAAGTGAAACAAGAAGTGAAACAAGAAGTGAAACAAGAAGTGAAACAAGAAGTGAAACAAGAAGTGAAACAAGAAGTGAAACAAGAAGTGAAACAAGAAGTGAAACAAGAAGTGAAACAAGAAGTGAAACAAGAAGTGAAACAAGAAGTGAAACAAGAAGTGAAACAAGAAGTGAAACAAGAAGTGAAACAAGAAGTGAAACAAGAAGTGAAACAAGAAGTGAAACAAGAAGTGAAACAAGAAGTGAAACAAGAAGTGAAACAAGAAGTGAAACAAGAAGTGAAACAAGAAGTGAAACAAGAAGTGAAACAAGAAGTGAAACAAGAAGTGAAACAAGAAGTGAAACAAGAAGTGAAACAAGAAGTGAAACAAGAAGTGAAACAAGAAGTGAAACAAGAAGTGAAACAAGAAGTGAAACAAGAAGTGAAACAAGAAGTGAAACAAGAAGTGAAACAAGAAGTGAAACAAGAAGTGAAACAAGAAGTGAAACAAGAAGTGAAACAAGAAGTGAAACAAGAAGTGAAACAAGAAGTGAAACAAGAAGTGAAACAAGAAGTGAAACAAGAAGTGAAACAAGAAGTGAAACAAGAAGTGAAACAAGAAGTGAAACAAGAAGTGAAACAAGAAGTGAAACAAGAAGTGAAACAAGAAGTGAAACAAGAAGTGAAACAAGAAGTGAAACAAGAAGTGAAACAAGAAGTGAAACAAGAAGTGAAACAAGAAGTGAAACAAGAAGTGAAACAAGAAGTGAAACAAGAAGTGAAACAAGAAGTGAAACAAGAAGTGAAACAAGAAGTGAAACAAGAAGTGAAACAAGAAGTGAAACAAGAAGTGAAACAAGAAGTGAAACAAGAAGTGAAACAAGAAGTGAAACAAGAAGTGAAACAAGAAGTGAAACAAGAAGTGAAACAAGAAGTGAAACAAGAAGTGAAACAAGAAGTGAAACAAGAAGTGAAACAAGAAGTGAAACAAGAAGTGAAACAAGAAGTGAAACAAGAAGTGAAACAAGAAGTGAAACAAGAAGTGAAACAAGAAGTGAAACAAGAAGTGAAACAAGAAGTGAAACAAGAAGTGAAACAAGAAGTGAAACAAGAAGTGAAACAAGAAGTGAAACAAGAAGTGAAACAAGAAGTGAAACAAGAAGTGAAACAAGAAGTGAAACAAGAAGTGAAACAAGAAGTGAAACAAGAAGTGAAACAAGAAGTGAAACAAGAAGTCTGTTCTTTCGAAAGTTTCAAAGTCTACTGTCTGCATTGAGCGCGCAACTGGAATTCCGAAGTTCCATCTTCGGGCAGTTCTTCCTTGGAATCACCGCATCGTGACGCTGCACCGCTCAGTTGGAAGAAGTAGAACTGGTGATCCATGGTGGGTGAGGTGAATGTGAATCGCTCTGAATTCAATTTTTTCTCTCTGAATTTATTATCAATTCATTACACACTGTGTTCAACATGTATGTACTTGATAATGACTGTTTCCATTGCCAAAACCATTTTATCATATTTTATCATTGAATGTTTGAATGTTCTGCTGCTGAGTTTCTGCCCGATAAGTTCCTCTCAAAAGGTTGGTGTTGAACTCGTCGCCGGTGAGCATGCTTCGGATCTTCACAGTCGCCGTGATGGTCTTCCTGTCGTCACGCGGGAAGCTCTGGATGCCCTGGGGCGCGCTCACGTGGAATCCTTCGACACTTCGCTTCGCGATGAAGCGCTCTGTGGCCCGTTCTTCAACGGCCAAGTTGAGGGGATCCTTGTAGAGCTGGGAATCAGGAGAAGTTGGATATCTGATGTACAGATCTGCTTCTTTCCACTGGCCATCAAGGTGTTCTAACCACTGGCTGTTCACACAGCAAGCGAAGCCCGTAGTGAGTCCGTTTCTGTACTTGGGCAGGTCGGCTCTGTGCCCGATGTTCCAACCGCACGGGGTGCGGTACACGCAGAACCCCTGCGACGCCAGCTGGACGTAAATCGGGCTCCCTCGGATTCGGATTTCGTGGTAGGCTTTGCCCTTCTTTGTGTAGAGCCCGTTGAGATCCAATCGTTGAAGGCCCCTGATTTCGAAGCTGATGGCCTCCGACAACGTGACACAACTTCGACATCAGGGGCTGGTTTTGCTTCGTTGACAACATGCGAAGGCCATGAAGCAACGTGACAGGGAGCTGAAAGAGAACGCTGAAACATGGAACGACAAGGGAAGGCCATGAAGAAGGACACAACTCGTGACAATGAGAGATGCTTCGTTGCTTCAAAGGCCGGTGTCCTCCTCACGGATGGGCTCCATGGTGTGCCACGGCCTCACAGAATCCACACGTCAACAGGTGCTTTGCCTCACAGAATCGAGATCTTCATAGAAAAACAACGCAATCTATGCAATCTTCAAGTTGTCATCTTCATATTTTCATATTTTCAAGTTCTTTCTCAAGTTCTTCAGTGTGTCACGCTCTCCATCAGGCAAGCCTTTCGATGCAGCAATCGAAGTCCAAGATCGCTCCGTTTCGCGGGGACGGCTAAGGGACGCGGTAGCCGGGGATCTGAATGTTCAAATATCTTCATTACATCATGGTCATTGAATGTTCATTAGCAACATGGTCATCAAAGTTCATGATACCAATGATGTGCTGATATCTGTGATTCACATCCAATACTTGTTCGGCCATTTGCGGCTGATGGTGAACATTTGATCCAAAGGGCTTTCATAAGCCTGGTACTGCAATCGCTGCGAAGCATGGTCTGGTCATCAAACATCACACCCACATCCCGAATGGATTTCAAACGGCATCGCTGGTCCAAGAAACAATCCCCAAAGGATGTTTCACTCTTCAGGGGAGAGGGATAAACCTAGGCCACTTACTTGGAAACCATAAGGATCACAGGTAAGGGGGTTGCTTATAGCGGAGGTTCAAGTTTCGGAAAATGGAGAAGAAGATGAAGCACCTCTGCTTCAGAGGGACATCAAGAGGATGCGCTTGAAGAGGAGGCAATCGAGACCCAGAGATTAATGAGGTCAGCAAGAGGAGAATGTAGAGATCGAACAGAAAATTGAAGATCAACCGGAACCAGAGGAGGATGCTATCGAGGAGGAAATGGAAGAGGAGGTTTTGGAGAATGACCTAGGGAGGTAGAAAAGGAAATGGATGAGGTAGATCAACTGGAGCGAGAAGAGGCTATCGAGGAGGGAAGGCAAGAGGACGAGGAGCAAGAGATTGAAAACGACCCAAAGAAAGATGAGGTCAAAAGGAGATCAGGTTGAGAGGAAGGAGAAGAGGAGGACAAAGCAGGCGATCCCTCAAGTGCTTTAGCTGGATGGCATGGGAATCACCCAGACCAGATCGACACCCCTTTTTTTCCACAAATCCAAACCCTCCAAGCTTCCACGAGCATTCTTAGGCACAGCGTTTTGCTTAGCCTAGTTCTTGGGAACGGCAATTGCCGGTGCCTAAGTTCCGCAAACAGGCCTTAGGAACAGCATTTGGGCTGTACCTAATTTTCTTTCAAGGCCAAGTCAAAGGAAACGAAGATTGAAGATCTGCAGAGGGAGAGGAGGAAAGCCTAAAGCCAATGAGCCGAAGGAGAAGGGCTACGAAGAGCCCAGGAACTTCACCGTCTCAGAGAAACCTAGCAATTCTGAGGAGGTCAAAGGCAGTAAGATCAGATGAGCTGTCCAGTTCACACCAGACTTCTAGAAATTTGGAGGAAGAATTTGCCACAGCAGCTCAAGACAACACGGAGGTGCAAATTGACCATGACCGACCTTGCTCTCCGAACATCACATAATCAGATCTGGACAGTGACGAAGAAATCAAAATGATTCGAAGCGATCCAATGAAGCAAAGGAGGATGCAGACAAGAAGAGAAAGGAATGTGAGGAGGAAAAAGAGAAGGCTGAGGCAACCGCATCAAAGAAAGGAAAAAGGATGCACATACAACTGCAGAAGATAAAGCGAAGAATTCAAAGGAGGATGGAGCAAAGAATTCTAAGGAAAGAAGGATTGCTCAGAAGACACTTGTAGACGAAAAAACGAAGAGTTCAAAGGAGGATGGAGCAAACGAACCCCAGAAAAGAGCGAAGAAGAGATCTGCAGAAGATGAAGAGAACACTCCAAAGGAGAATGCAGAAGAAACCCAAGAGAAGCAATGATAATGACTCGAAGCGATCCAATGAAGCAAAGGATGATACAGATAAGAAATTAAGGAAAGTGAGGAGGAAAAAGAGAAGGCTGGGGCAACGGAATCCAATGATGGAAAGATGTGACGACACCGACAGGAGGTGGAGAGGGAGAAGACAAAAAGACTCTGCCAAGAAAGACCAGGAGGGCAAAGATGACCGAAGAAGAGTAGAAGAAAATAGACGAAGAAAATCAGGACACATGGGAATGGGAGCCAACCCTTTAAACCACAGGTTCGGCCATTCATCAGGATGGTTCACACCCTAGTTAGTTTGGCTTTGATGATTAACATATATCAGCTAGTGCTTACAACATCTTATAGCAATGATAGCGATCAGTCGATCTCTATGATCTATGTTTAGCGACCACCACTGTACCATCTATGATCCATATATGTCAAATAAATATCATTAGCTAGTGCCTATGCCCCACCTAACATCCAACTTACTAGTTTGTGAGTGTGCAACTCATGCTCCACCACCGGTTGCGAACCTGGATCCAATCTGGTTGCAATTGCTTCCCTTCTTGGTTTGAAAGCCAAAAGGTTCACACGGGAAGATGGCGATTTGAGTACTCCAGAAGGCAGAGAAAAACTTTGGACACTGTTGAAGTCAGAATAACCAAGACATGTTTGGACCGCTCCGGACTGCAAATACTGGGGAAGCTTCAGCAAGCTCAACAGAACCAGAAGCGAAGCAACAGCTAACAAAATTGAAATTCAGGAAGAAAACATGAAAAAACATGAACCAAGTTCAACTTGAGCACTTGATTTGTTCTGTCAAGATTTGTTCTGGTTCCAAGTTCTCGGAGGAAATCATTTTCATCTTGAGCAGCCACTCAGTCATGGACTAGTCCATCTCAGTCCTTTCACCTGGCGAGCCGAGGAGAAGGGAAGTGATGAAGTGAGAAGAAGTGAGAAAGCGAAGTGAGAAAGCGGTTCTCCAAAACAGCGCGAAAAACAATCAAGTGATGAACTCAATCAACCAATCATTAGGTCTAAAACCATGATGAACACATTCCTGGCAATGACAGGACACAGAGTTGGAACATGTTGGAACCATCATCCGAGCTGTTTCCAAAAAGTTAGATTCAATCAATGTGCACATCAAAAATGCAGAAATAATTCGAACATCAAAAAGGGTTAAGGCGACCTTGTTGGGCACGGGTCGCTCTAAGGTCCTGCGGCCTTGGTGCCCTGCGTGAGGTACTCGCCACTAACTTAGTTGGTACTCTAGCAGATGTATATTAATTTGTTTTTTACCAACTATTTCTTCCAAGGTGTGATTGCAGAAGCTTCTACATCTGCCCAGTCAATCCGGAAAGGGTGGAACATGTGAACAAGCACTGCCAAACACAGTTCCTAGTACTTGAGAAGGGGTGACAGGAAAGGTAGGCATTACAGGAGAACACAACAGAAATGTAAGTGGTCGTTATTATTGGTAGGCACAGTTATCAGTGTTGTGTTGACATGCAAACTATGCAATTGTGGGTTGCATTGCTGGGGTTATTGTGGTGGCCTTGGGTGTTCTGGTTGGCCTAGCTCGGTATATCATGGTTGTTGCGGTTGGCGTGGGCGGTGCATAAGGGGGTAGCAGAAATGAACAAAATAGGAAACCCAGAGGCAGAGAGGGCTAGATGAGATACATGGATCGCAGACCGATCCAAGAACGGGCGGAACGGGGGGTGTCTGGTGTGTTCATCTGTTGGCTTTCTTGTGGGTGACGTCTTTTTGGTTGGTGATTTGGCAGGGCGGTGTGCCTTCTTCTGCTTTTGATTGCTGGTGTTTTTCTTTGTTGTTTCTGCGGGTTGGTGTTTTGACTGACGGCAGTTTGCCCGGCTGGCTTTTGAGGGATTTTTTTTTGTTCACTGGCATTTTTGTTTGTTGTTGTTTCCTTAATTTACTTGTCTTGGTGTTTTGGGTGGTCGGTGTTTTGGTGGTTTTGCTGGTTTGCATTGGTGTTTTTGTTTGCTGCTGTGGGTAGGTGATTTTGTTTGCCTGTGTTTTTGGCGGGCCGATGTGTTTGTGACAAGTGGTGGTTTTGTAGCCTGTTTTGTGCTGGTGTTTGCGTCTGCTGGTGAAATTATTTACCCGTGTTTTTGTGGGGTGGTATTTTTCTGGGCGGTTGAGAAGAAAGGCGAAAGAAAGGCGATAAAGAGAAGTCAGATGAAGTCAGGCAAAGGTAGCAACAAAGATGGCAACGAGGGAAAAAAGACTGCAGAAGAGGCGCACGTCAAGAGAAAGAACATCAAGAGAAGGCAAAGGAAGAGAAACGCAGAGAAACGTCAAAAGCAAACAAGGCCAGGTTTGGGGGCAGCGAGAACGTGTAGTTATCTCAACTTCTCTCTTCATCTTTGTTTAGCTTGGCATCTTTCTTCGATGACATGTTTGAATGAAGTCCTAGGCATGGCACTGTTCCAAGCCATGTCGCATCTTCACGGCAGATCTGTCCCTGCCTCCACGGTGGCTGCCTGGACATGGTCAATGTCGAAGATCTCCAGGGAATGCCGAAGGGCCAAATGGATCAATGGATGCCGAAGGATCAGGGACAGAAAAAAGTTCAGTTTTCACCTTTGACAACAAGAACGATTACATTTTGATTTCAATTTCCTGGTTTGAACAGCTTACTTGGAGTTTCCCGTTCAAAGCACTTCAACAACCCAAACGCTAATCAGCTCTTAACTTTCACCTGATTGAAGGTATTTAAAATGGATCCTGATCAAATGCCCCTAGTAAGAAGGGTGGGTTGGAAACAAAGTCCTATCACATCATCGACTCAGTTTCTGATGGATCCCCATATTTGGGTCAAGTGTCTTTCACAAGTGATCTTCATATTTCACAAGTCTTCTATTTCTCCATTTCTTCATATTTGAAGATTGAAATAGAAATAGTTAAGTGTCTTGCTAAGGATGTCTTCCGCGAAGCCCCAGAAGACTTCGCTGCAGAGAGCCCGCGATGCACTCCAGCAGTCACCACCAACGTTGGATGCAGATGGATGCAATGCGAATAAATCTACCAGAGCAATGCAATCTCCGGTGCATCGCATTGTACAAGGCAAGATGCTGTGTCAAAGATCGAGCTAGAGCCGCTTCCAATCTGTGTCTCGACAGGGTGGTGGCGACATCCAGATCCTCGATCAGCCGGAAACCACTGGTGACCAAGCCCTAAAAGATTTCCAAGAGTTCTTGAAGAACACCAACATGAAGTAGTGTAGAGAAGATCATGAAATTCCATGCTGGCTGGATGCCAGCATGGACCTAGCAAAGGTCACACACTTTACACTGGCATGCTAGTTAGCCAGGGGCCATCTCAGATATGCAGGCAAGATGAAACTTTATTATAAGATACTATAAGTCAACAATGTTTCAACCAATTAGATACATCATTGATGATAATCCTATCAAGTTGCCCTGCATAAGTTCCCGCTTTTGAACATAGATGATCTTTAAGCGCATCGTTGGCCGCTACATGCGACCAAACCAATGCATAGGCTTTAGAAACAACAGGCCCACGCTGTTACGACAGGGAGCTGTGGTGACCGGGAAAAATGCAACCAGTTTGCATTTGAGCAAGATTGGTGCATCTGATGTAGTGACTACAACATCTACCTTCACTTTGGTTTTGGAATTTCCATTCTGATAAATTCTGCACCCCAACGCAGGAGAACGCCACTGTATTGAACACGGGAACTTCGTTCTACAGAATGCAATCGAAGATGTGAGTTCTGGAGTGCCTGGGAGAAGCATATGACACAAGTGGCAGGGTGACCAAACATCAGATAAGTCGACTCGGATAACCAGTTTTGATCATAACTGTGCTGAACATTGATCCCTCGACATGGAAGCTGTTAGTGTTACTGTCATTGTTATTGGCCAGTCTAAAGTCTATAGCCCTTAAACCTTAGAGGTATATCATTATCTTGATAACCGCAACCTGGTGCAGAAGTATGCTCACATAGTCAAAGCATATAGTAATCTTGGATAGCCTTGGCCGAATTGAGGCCACTTCCGTCTACAAAGCTATGAAGGGCATCCGATCCAATGCAAAGGTACTTGGTCAGCAACCTGGTCAGATGGTGGTAGCGGTAGCTGGCTACTCGTTGTTCACATCACGAGGCTTTTGCAACTCGTGATTTAAGGTCTCCTGGCACCTGGGGGGGTTGGGCGCCTTCGGGTGGCATGGCTGTTGGGTTGGTTACCTGGTTGGGGATGGTGAAACCAAGCAGTTCGGACAAGCCAAGTGGAGCATGGGACATGATGAACATGTCAAGCTCATCACTAAGTACATCTAACTACTGATTTGCACAGTGATTTGCCCAGGCTCCAAGTTGTCCCAAGTACTGCAAGCCATCTTTCAGCTGTCGGCTGAGCCCAGCTGACGTCAATCCTTGGAGCGAAGGCTGGGAAAGATGGAGCCAGGAGAGAACCCCTCTGGGCCATGCTCTCACTTCAAAGAAACTGAGCAAGTGCCTACTTGAAATCAGCAAACACCATTAGGAACGGCCAATCATAACCAAGCCCTATCAAGGCCTACTACTCACAACTCATCACTCAAACATACTCAAACATACTCAAAGAACCATTCCCAGATGTACCACTGGTAGCGACCAGGACCACACAGCTGACCCAGCAGTTCCCAGGGCCCAGCGGCGATCTCAGCTCTGCGAGGGGCTCACCGCTGTCCCAAGGCAGTCGGCCCCAGAGCGCCGTGACATTGGACGCCTCCAACGGCTGGGGCTGGGTGGGGTGCTGATGTGCTGCTGCCTGGAATATACTGGGTCCTGGTGGATGGGTGGATTGGTTGGTTTTTCACTGTTGGTAGACTGTTTTCATTGGTTGGGTCCTTGAATTGGAAATCATCGTAGGGGCAAAAGAACAATACATTTTGGGAAAATCACGCAAGAACACGTAAGAAATTGATAGGGCCAACTCAACGCACCACTCTAGCAGGACTGCCATCCCAGCAAATTCATTGGTTCCCCTTAAAATAATCCGCAGGACCAAAAAACAGGTTTGGCTGGGGGCGGACCCTGCAGCCAGGTGGCTGAGCACTTGAAAGCGCAGGGCAAAGCTCCACCTGTTTGGCGCCCACGGTGAAACCCAGGGCGAAGAACCTTCGCCTGCGGATGGCTTGCGGCGCAGGGTTGGAGCCCACCAGAAGCAGATAGGTTTCGGTCCGCTCGGAATGCATTCAGGTTGAGTAATTCCGTTGCTCATTCAAGTTGAACAATGAAACATTGAGCTTCATGGTGGACTCGGAATTCATTCATAGTTGAGGTTGAGCAGATAGGTTTCGGTCCGCTCTATTCAAAAACATGGCCAGTTCAGAAGAAAAAAACGCATTCACTAGCACAGTTTGCCACTGCTTAGCGCTGCAGCTGCTAGTTTCTGCTGGTTGGGACCCCACCGAAGGTCAAAAGTGTCACTGGAACCCACCAATAAACTCACTTGGTCGTTTCATATCGTTTCCATCTTCTGGGAGGCTGCTGGGATGCCCTAGATAGATGGTCAAGCACCAAGAACAAAAGGCCTGGAGTTCTGGCAACCCTTCCTCTCGAGATTCAAAATGGATCAAGGCTTCAACCTCTCTGAATTTTGGAGGATGCCTAAAAAGGTCGATGAGAACCTTCACAAGGACGAGTGTGTCCATAAACACCCCGAAACGACTCATCTTCATGTCTTCTCCTGTAAATTACTAGGGTGGCGGGACAAGCTGACTTCCAACTGATGCTTAGGGTGCCCTCACCCGGCGGTTTCCGCCTGTAAGCTCTTGGCGGGCTCCGTTAATCGAAGGAGATGCACGTCATCATGCGACTTCCTCGGGGTCAAGGCATCTCCCTCCAACGCAACAAAGCCATGATGGTGCTTCTATCAGCCTTACGAATCTCTATCAAATAACCCTTGTTCATGGTTTTTGTTGCTGATAACGCACCCAAATATCCCAAATGATGGAGAAACATGGAGAAACAAGTGCGCAACAAAGACGTGTCACAACCCTCCTGGAACGTGAAAAGCGTCCCAGCGGTTGGATGATCAGTTCGGGCACCCTCAAGGGACGACACTCATAGCAGCCCCGGCGACCCACAAGCGGGGCTGATGAGGGTAGCTCCCGAGGCATCTCGAAGCCTTTGAAGGTGATATTGATAAGGCAATGACGGAGTGTTTCAGGAGGGGATGATCGATGAGTCAATGACGCTTAAGCATGCCAGTTGATGCTCTATGATGGTCAATCATGAGGCCAGTGGATGTTTGATAAAGGTGAAGGGTGGTTGCAACTCCCCACGTCAAAATGCCATGCGTGGCCGCCCTTGGATGGTCCTCCCAGTTTGCAAGTGGTTAGCAGCCATGATATAACTACCATTTGCTTAGGCCAGTGGCCGGGGCTCTCATGGCCTCGCTCCCAACAGCCATCCCACCTAGGGTTCCATTCACCCTAGTCCCACCTAGGCTTACCTTCACCACTTCCCACCGGCCGAGGTTCAAAGAAACGCACCAAGGCAGGTGCTCCCTTGTGCAAGCCCATGAGTGGTGCAGAAGTCACACCCATGGCATCCTGGGCAGATCGACTCAGCTTGGCATCAAAAACATATGGAACTGCACTGGCGTTCAGCCCTGCCAGGCGCATCAAAACCACCTGGGTAATTCACCCGGTTGGTTGATTCAGCTAGAGAATTGCTGAACAGAGGACCCCTTTTCAATTAACTGCTTGGTGGTTGGAACCCTCTTAACAATCTGAATCAACCATCCCAAAGTCATTTGGGTAAATGCAATTACTTTACTTCGAGTGATCCCAACCATGTCATTTCAACACCGCTTGTTGACTCCACTTTTGCCTGACATTCTCTCCGACATTTAGAACGATATTCTTTCTGACATTTTTTCTGACATCTCTTTTGACATTCTTTCTGACATTCTTTCTGGCATATCTTCTGACATTGTCTCTGACATTCTGTCTGGCATATCTTTTGACAATCTCGCTGACATATCTTCTGACATTCTTTCTGACAACTTTCTAGTCGGACATTCTTTCTGACATTCTTTCTGGCATATCTTTTGACATTCTTTCTGACATCTCTTCCGACATTCTTTCTGACATATTTTCTGACATTTCTTCTGACATTCTATCCTGACATTTCTTTTGACATTCTCTCTGACATTCTTTCTGGCATATCTTTTGACATTCTTCCTGGCATATCTTTTGACATTCTTTCTGACATCTCTTCTGACATTCTTTCTGACATTCTTTCTGGCATATCTTCTGACATTGTCTCTGACATTCTGTCTGGCATTTCTTCTGACATTCTCGCTGACATATCTTCTGACATTCTTTCTGAAAACTTTCTAGTCGGACATTCTTTCTGGCATATCTTCTGACATTCTCTCTGACATTCTTTCTGGCATATCTTTTGACATCCTTTCTGACATGTCTTCTGACATTCTTTCTGACATCTCTTCTGACATATCTTCTGACATCTCTTCTGACATTCTACCCTGACAGTTCTTTTGACATTCTTCCTGACATTTCTTTTGACATTCTCTCTGACATTCTTTCTGGCATATCTTTTGACATCCTTTCTGACATGTCTTCTGACATTCTTTCTGACATCTCTTCTGACATATCTTCTGACATCTCTTCTGACATTCTACCCTGACAGTTCTTTTGACATTCTTCCTGACATTTCTTTTGACATTCTCTCTGACATTCTTTCTGGCATATCTTTTGACATCCTTTCTGACATGTCTTCTGACATTCTTTCTGACATCTCTTCTGACATATCTTCTGACATCTCTTCTGACATTCTACCCTGACAGTTCTTTTGACATTCTTCCTGACATTTCTTTTGACATTCTCTCTGACATTCTTTCTGGCATATCTTTTGACATTCTTTCTGACATCTCTTCTGACATTCTCTCTGGCATATCTTCTGACATCTCTTCTAACATCCTTTCTGACATATCTTTTGGCATTCTTTCTGGCATATCTTCTGGCATTCTCTCTGGCATTCTTTCTGGCATATCTTTGAGCATTCTTTCTGACATTCTACCCTGACATTTCTTTTGACATTCTCTCTGACATTCTTTCTGGCATATCTTTTGACATTCTTTCTGACATCTCTTCTGACATTCTTTCTGACATTCTTTCTGGCATATCTTCTGACATTGTCTCTGACATTCTGTCTGGCATTTCTTCTGACATTCTCGCTGACATATCTTCTGACATTCTTTCTGAAAACTTTCTAGTCGGACATTCTTTCTGGCATATCTTTTGACATTCTTTCTGACATATCTTCTGACATTCTGTCTGGCATGTCTCCTGACATTTCTTCTGACATTTCTTCTGACATTCTATCCTGACATTTCTATTGACATTCTCTCTGGCATTCTTTCTGGCATATCTTTTGACATTCTTTCTGACATCTCTTCTGACATTCTTTCTGACATATCTTTTGACACTCTCTCTGACATATCTTCTGACATCTCTTCTGGCATTCTTTCTGGCATATCTTCTGACATTCTCTCTGACATTCTTTCTGGCATATCTTTTGACGTTCTCACTGACATCTCTTCTGGCATTCTTTCTGACATTTCTTCTGCCATTCTCTCTGACATTCTTTTGACATTCTTTCTGACATCTCTTCCGACATTCTTTCTGACATATTTTCTGACATTTCTTCTGACATTCTCTGTGACATATGTTCTGACATTCTCTCTGACATTCTGTCTGGCATATCTTTTGACATTCTTTCTGACATCTCTTCTGACATTCGTTCTGACATATCTTCTGACAATCTCTCTGACATTCTTTTTGGCATATCTTTTGACATTCTTTCTGACATCTCTTCTGACAT
>VSDK01028162.1:61270-72572 GCA_009767595.1 Symbiodinium kawagutii
CACTCTTTCTGACATTCCTTCTGACCTCGTTTCTGACGTTCTTTCCTCGCGGTTGAGGTCCGGCAGCGACCACTGGGCGTGGGTGGTTGAGGTCGTGGTTGAGGTCCGGCAGCGACCACTGGGCGTGGATGGTCCTGGCTGAGGTCCGGCAGCGACCACTAGACGTGGATGCTCGTGGTTGAGGTCCGGCAGCGACGAGTAGGCGTGGATGCTCGTGGTTGAGCAGGAGGAGAAGGAGGAGAAGGACGAGGAGAAGGCATGACAGCTCTGATAAAATCTAACAACCCTCACCTGACAGGTGGGGAACAAATGAAACCATCAATCAGTAGTTGTTTGAACATTATTGTTGGTCATTATCCCCTATAAAACCATTAGCAACCATAGTTCACCCTAGAAAATGCACGCGAATCCCATAGTTTCCCTTGCTATTAACCATTCGAACCATTCCTCCCTTAATAAGCCTCTAGAACCCTGCTGTCTAAAACAATCAACCAGCTGGTATCCCTGGTCACACCGCATAAGTCAACAGCTGATGACATCGCGCCGGCGGGACACAGCCATTGGGCGTGGCTGAGAGACAACGCCTCCACCCCACTGGTCGGCTTAGATCACCCAGGACCACTTCATTTTGCTAGATTTTTTCCTGCGCCCTCCTGAGAGTCTTGTTAACGAATCATTTGGTTGAATATTTTATCGTAAAGATTGATAATGATTGTCGTTCATATAACCCCCATGTTGGCAACAAACGATGGTTGCTTGATGATGGCTACTCATGGGTGATGGTTGATCATGGTCAGTAGAGGCCGGCTGATGACCGTCAGATCGTTAATCATGGCGGGCCGGTTATGATTAACATTGCTTGGGAAATGATGGTTAATGCTGGCTAAGAATGGTTGGTCCACGATGATTGCTTATGATTTAAAAGGGTCAATGTTGACATGACCTATTATGATTGCTAATCATGATCTATTATGGATATCTCTGACTCAGGGTTGCTCCATGCACTTGATTACATAAGTGCATGCCATACCATTGCGCAATCACCAGTTGGCTCATGATGGTTCATCACAGTGCCGAGTGGATGCAGGATAACCGAACCCAGCTAAGAACAAAATATCAATCTTTGGAGGTGGAAAAATCATAAGCACAGTTCAAAAACAAAGGAATGTTTTCAAAGCTTGGTGCACAGGCAGGTTCCGTGTTCTCCTCCAATCGATGAATAAATTCAAGATGATCAGATTGGCAGACTGCTGTTCAGTACGTGCTTTGGGTCATGCTGGTCATACAGACCACATGTCATGCTGACAAGGTCGTTCAGACCAAGAGTGGTACACCGACCACCTACCTGCATATCGATGTAGCCAACTATCCCAATGCATCCAACCCAAAGCACTTAAAGAAACGGAAAAATCTGGATCAACACGAAAGTAGGCAATTGAAAAAGAAACGTGAAAGGCGTACAGCGACGAACTTGAAAGTGATGGCGAAGAAGCCAGTCATCTGAGTCTCCCTTCCGCGAAACACCGTCCGACCAGTTATCACCACAGAAGCCACCCACTCAAAGTAGGGCATGCATCCAATAGCAGCAAGAATGGAATGAATAACATCAACCATAACATAGTATCCAATTCAACCGTAGAAGTACGACCACGAATCAAAGTCATGAGCGCAGCCACATTGTCAACAAAGAAGAAACCGTGGTAACCCCTCAACTGAGAACACAAAACCACGAAGGTCTGCAACACCATGTAGAGTTCAAGCTGGGCGACCAACACAAGGGCAATTCGCTGTCCAGAAGGGAGAACCACCAGAGCACCAGCAGAACCTTGTTGGGGACCGTCTTGGGCAGCATCAGAAGCGATGACGAACCTAGGAAGTGAACTAGGCTGCAAACTGAAAACTCGATGGGGTCGAAGACGAAAAAGCCCTTCAATCATGTCAAAGCATTGATGAAGATCAGATGTGAGAGAATGGTCTTGTCCAAAGGCCATTTGGCGATCCTGAAAGGCAGTCAGCCCTGAGCGTTCAAACTTACCCCAGCAACCGTGCCCGACAAAAGTCAGGCAACCAAAGAGCTTAGAGGCAGTGCCAGGATGCAAAGTATCTTCTGCAAGTGCTGCACGGATAACACCAAGCACCTCGTCCACCAGGCGATCTCGAACCCAAAATGCGGCGCCACCAGAAAGTACAGCATCACCAACATGATGAACGAGACCAAGGAAATCACCCGGCCGGGGAAACCACGCCGAATCAAGGTAATCGGCTCAGGGTTACCACTGTGGCCAGCACAAGTCCAACGACGACGGTTGGCAAGTTGGTTCATCTCCCGATCAAAGTCAATCTCATCCTCCACCTCAAGGGGCAAAGCAGCCGACTTCGGGGCAGCCCCCAACACAGCCACAGGGCAAGGCCTGGCCCTCACCTTTGGCGCCACAAAGGTCCGGGCCCTCTGAATGAACTCGGCCGGAGCACCACAGCCGCATCATCAGGCTGAGGAAGGTCAACCCCAATGACCTCCTTGCGCCCCAACGCCAGAACCTGATCCGCCCGGACAAGGTCCTCCTCAAAGACAGCCTTCGCCGCAGCATGAGGCACCTCAGACCAGGAACTGCGACGCTGATAACGGGCAACAGCGCTAAGCAGGCAAAGCCGATGCCAGGTGAAGTCGGGTAGCTGAATAGCGAGCCGGAGTAGCGCCAACACCAGCACCCTTGTCAATCCAGTTGCCCATGGCCAACTTGGAAGGCTCTGCCAAGTCAGCCAAAGCAGATAGTAGGTCCGACCCAACGCATGCTGTAGCTGTAGCTGCTAAACTCGCCAGGTCGCTGAAGAATGCCACCGAGGAACCCACGCATCACCTCCATGAACCCAGCAATCCCCAAAGGCTTAGCAGCATCCAAGTCCACCACCACCTGGTGAATATTGGCAGGGGCTTCATGGATCAACTTGCCATAGCACTCCTGATACTCCGCCACACGTGGCCAAAGGTCGCACCCACTGACTGAAAACCGGGGCACCGACCAAAAGAAGCCTTGGCGACTGAAGGCCTGCTTGCCACGGTAGCACCAAAAGGTGATACAGGAAGCATCTGCAGAATGCAAAGTAGCGCGCTGAAGATGCTGGAATCGAACCATGCCCAACACCATGCAATAAGCACCAAACAGCACGGACCACTTGGCATGATCCACATGGAGATCGAGCAGGCGTTCAATCTCGCCAACCGCTGACGGCGGCAGGACAGGAGCCTGGCGGGCCCCAGTATCCACACGCAAGGGTGCCGCCCTCTTACGCGGAGCCGCCAGCATAGAAAGGTCCCATGTAAGCCGAAGATTGCGAACCATCCACTTCAAAGCATTGTAGGCCCGGGAAGGTGCTGCGTGCCCCCGGACGAAGGCAGCCAACGGAGCCAAGTCCCGCACCTCCACATGAGCCTGGCCAGCAAAGGATTGAAGCTCCTGCCAAGTGGAACTAGCATTGCGAAGAGTAGCAGGCTCAGACCGGCCCGCAACCTCCAAGACATAGGCACGGAGGGCCCCCTCTCACCCTCAGTCGTAGGGCGAATACGACCAGCAGCCAACATGATAGACATCAATTGGCTCTCATTCGATGCGATGCAGTAACCACAGCATAGGCAGAAGCAGGCAGCAATCCCGTCTTGAAGACCTTCTAAGAAGGAGCCGCCTTCACTCGAGGAGGTGTAGACGGCACCACCACAACAGGCGTTGGAGCAGCCGGCTCAGTCTCCGCAGCCAATTGGCGAACCTGAACAGCAAGACGAGGTTGCACTTCCTGCCTAACAGACTGCCATGCGTCCGCAACAGCACGGCCTGCTTCCTGCAGAGCCTCTTCGTAGGTCAAAAAGAGGAATGCAAGATCTTGGGATGATTCAACCCCTTGCTCATCGCACCAGGCCCTGACTTTGGCCGCTTCTTCCGTAGCCACCGCCAACCTCTCAGATGCGCTGAGTGCCGACATGGGTCGAGGCAGGAAGAAAATCTGTGAGTCACACAGAGCACAGATTGTGCTAGACCTATACTAGGCCGTTTTGGTTCTTGAGCCAAAGCATCAAATAGGATGCTGTGACACAAGACTATGAAAACAATGACACTTCACCATACCTGCCGAACCTTAAAGTGCATAATAAACACTAGGTTCAGATGGAAAGTAGTTAGATGTAACTAATTAATAGCAAACTGTTCTTAATGAAATTGCGCTTCTATTGCGAAGCTGCACATTCAATGATTTGCAAACTATGTATGTAACAAGACAAAATGTTAGATTATGGTCCACATTAGATCTGTCCATTTCTCTATGTCCCTTCCCGCTGATGTCAGAACCTGTAAGAAATCTTGGCTTGAGCAGGGGATCACCACATTTTAGGGAGGCTAGGGGAGTCCTGACGTAAAGAAGGAGGAACTAAGATCTATGCTATTCTATGCTCATGATCCCTCAGACCAATGTGAATGAAGACATCCAGGCTGCACGCGCCGCACTGCTTTCCACTGCTTTCCACTAGAAACGAATCAAGACTCACGACTGCAGAGTACAGCAGTAGATTAAATTGTCTAACATTCCACTACAGTATCGCATTAAGGACTCTCTCCACACATGGTTTGGATTTTTGGGGTTATATCCACGCCACCAATTCAGTCATATCTTATAGCTGGTGATTTACCAATCTTACCAAAAGAAAGACAATTTCCCATCAGTTTATCATAAAGAGCTTTTCGGAAAAAAAACGAATCCCTGATGACCTACCAATCTTATCATTAAAAAGGACCATTTCCCATCATTTAACTGGGATTAGCTTATGATAAATCACCATTTCCCACCATTTAACTGGGCTAAAAAGACCATCTCCCATCATTTGTTCATCAAAAAACTGGCTTTAGCCCAGTTGGATCTCCCATGACCACGTGTTGGAGATGTCCATTTCACGTTTCGCGCAAAAAAGCGCCGAGCATCCACATCATGTGGCAGCGGACAGGGAAGTAGCCTCCTATCAATCGGCCATGGGTACGATGATAAGCTGAACTTAGTTGACTAAATATGTTTTTATTTGGGGTTCAGCCTGATGCAAATCAGTTCATCTTGATATCAGGTCCTCTGGTTCAGGTTCGGAACTTGGACATTACAATGGTCAAATGGTGTACGATGCATGTCCTCAATCTTGGCTTGCTTATGAGCGTGAACGGTGGAGCCCTGAACCTTTCCTGAATTTTGGTCCCACCCAAGGTCGGAATAGTTTTTTTTCCAAGACACTTTTTCCATCCAGGAGGTAAACCAGGTTGCCGGGTTGATGCGATCAGAACATCGAGTTGAGAGGGTCCTGGAATGCTTTTCAGATCATGCGGAGGTTGGAACAAGTCAAACAATTTGGACGATAAACAGTTTCCATGTTTAAAGTGTCATTGCATATAATGTAGTTCTTTATGAGGGAGGACCATGTTGACTGAGCAAATGCAGTACTGGGGAGATGGGAATTTTCAATGGCAGCTGGACGAAGCCTACAAGGATTTCGTTGCCTTCTGTCGATCAAGAAAGTTGGACCACTCACAACCACCCTTTAAAGCTTCAAAGGTACTCTGGCAGGTGTGTAGTTTCATGGATAATGAAAACCAGTTTGAAAACCATCTGCCTGCTGTAGAATTGAACTTGATCCTTTGATTAGTCATTGCTTGATCCGAGGTCAAATATCCCAATGAGATTTTATGCTCAATGCGAAAGCTTGGAATGGCCGAATCATGTGTACTTGGTTGCCTGAGACGATGCCATTGGCGGCTCGGGGGGTTGATGATGGCTATGATGAGGGCTGCCTGGTGTTGGCATGCCATGTTTTGATACTTGGTAAATATCGTAGCCATCGAAATCAGCAGATTAGCGTAGTATTTTCCCAATCGGAACGATTCTCGGTCCTGTGTTGGATCACTTCGTGGATCGTGTCATTGGATCACCACATGATCCATCGCATGGCGCGGTTGGATCCATCCATGGACTGGATCCATCCATGGACTGGATCCATCCATTCTTGGCGCTGTGACGAATGGATCCATGGCGCGATTTTTCTGGCTATGTGAAAGCCACGAGAATTGACCCTTGGTTTGTGACCATATCCAGCCCGATGGGAAATCATATATGCCAATTTTATAAACGACACATTTCAGGAGAGGGTTCATCTTGTAAGTCCCAATCACCTTCGGATTTGACATGCCATCGATCATCACCATCAGGGCTCTGTCCACCCCCTCATAAGGTCACATGAAACATGGTTCATTATCTATGCAGAAGGACATGGATTTCTCAGATCATACCGAGCCCTTGCCAGCATCAGCATTCGCCAGCGTCGGCCAATGTTTCTGATGAAGCCCAAGTTTCACGCTACCTAACAGCATTTTCCTTTGACCTTGCAACCATCATCTCACTTTTGATTTACCAGAAGGATCGGTTTGGTGGTGATGTGTAGGCCCGAAGTATTTGGGGTATGGTCTTCAGTGAATGTTCAATCATTTGCGTCCCCGTCCCAACCTGTCATGTTTTTTTGGGGGATATGAAGTTATACCACTGATACTGATTGTGGTTTCCAAGGCTATGCTTCACATCTTGAAAGACCTACGAACCTTTCGAGCCTGGGAATTCAAATCACCACGTGCTTGAGCGGATCGATCGATGGGATGTAGTTTCTTCCAACTTCCTCGTCTCTCTCCTTGGAATAAAATTGTTCTTTCTCCTCGAAATAGAGTTTTTCTTCCTCAGAAACTCTTCGCTCTCCTTGGAAGAGAACTCTTATTTGTCTTTCCTTCCCCTTGGAATAGAACTCTTGTTTCTCCTTGAGAATTTGTCTTTCTCCGAAACATAAAACTGTTAAGTCTCCTTGAAAAAAAATTGTTTTTCTCTTTGGAACAAATTTTTTTTTCTCCTGGGCATACCATTCATATTTCTCCTTGAAATAGAACTGTTTTTCCTCCTTGGGATAGACTTCTTGTTTCTCCTTGGAACATGTCTTCTGTCTCCAAAGCATAAAATCGTCCTCTCTCCTTGGAATAAGGGTCACATTTCTCCTTGAAATAGAACCTGAATTTCGCCTTAGAATACAACTTTTCCTTCTCCTTCGAACAAAACTATTTTTCTCCCTCAACTAGAATTCTTCCTTCTCCTTCGAACAAAAACTATTCTTTCTCCCTCAACTAGAACTCTCCTTTCTCCTTGGAATAATTTTTATTTTCTCCTTGGAATATTTTTTTCTGCGTAGGATAGAACCCTTCTTTCTCCTTAGGGTAGAACTCCTCTTTCTCCTTGGAGAATTTGGTTCCACGGAACAAAACCTTTTTGTCTCATTAAAAAGGAACTTCTCTGTCTCCTTCGAATAAGGTTCTTCTTTCCCTTTGGGAAAAAAAATCCTTCCCTTTGGAATAGAGCTTTGCTTTCTCGTTGGAATAAAAAATTCCCTTCTCCGTAGGTGTTTTTTTTCGCATTGGAAAAGAACGTTTCCCTCTCCTTGGACTAGAACTGTTCTTTCTGTTTGGGCTAGAACTAACTCTTCTGTCTTCTTCGAATAAAGTTATTTTTTCTCCTTCGAATGAAATTTTTCTTTTTCCTTCAAATAGAACCCTTCTTTCTCCTTAGGATAGAAATCTTCGTTTTCTTTGGACTAGAACCCTTCCCTCTTTCTCCTTGGAATTGATTTTTTCCCCCTGGAATAGAACCCTCCTTCGTCCTTGGACAAGAAGTCCTCCGTGTCCTTGGACGAGAATTCGTTTTTCTCCTTGGAATCGAACTTTTCTTTCTCTTTGGAATGTTACTATTATTTTTCTTTGGGATAGCATTCATATTTCTCCTTGGAATAGAATTTTGTTTTCTCCTTGGGTTATTTTTTTCTCCCTGGCATACCCCTCTTGTTTCTCCTCAAGCCCCACTCCTCGCTCTCCGTGAAACAGAACTCCTCTTTCTCCTTGGAATAGTTTTTTTTGGTTGGATTTTTTCTTGTTGTTTCATTCCCTCTTTCTTCCTCTCTTTGGAACGGAACGTTTCTTTCTTAAGCCAAAAGAAATTCCCTTGGAATGGAATTTGTTTTTCCTTGGGATGGAAATCTGCGTTCTCCTAAGGAACAAAAAATCGGTTTCTCCTTAGACAATATTTTTTCTTCCTTGGACTAGAACTGTTTTTCTCCTTGGGATAGACTTTTTGTTTCTCCTTGGAACATGTCTTCTGTCTCCAAAGCATCAAATCGTCCTCTCTCCTTGGAATAAGGGTCACATTTCTCCTTGAAATAGAGCCTGAATTTCGCCTTAGAATGCAACTTTTCCTTCTCCTTCGAACAAAACTATTTTTTCTCCCTCAACTAGAATTCTTCCTTCTCCTCGAATGGAATTATTTTTTCTCCTTCAACTAGAACTCTCCTTTCTCCTTGGAATAATTTTTATTTTCTCCTTGGAATATTTTTTTCTGCGTAGGATAGAACCCTTCTTTCTCCTTAGGATAGAACTCCTCTTTCTCCTTGGAGAATTTGTTTCCACGGGGCAAAACCTTTTTATCTCATTAAAAGAGAACTTCTCTGTCTCCTTCGAATTTTCTCTGTGGGATAGAACATCTCTCGCTCTCCTTGGACGAGGCATCCGATCTCCCTCGAACAGAAACCCTCTTTCTCCTTAGAACAAATTTGTCCTTCTCCTTGGATTTTTTTTTTTTCCCTTGGAGTATTTTTTTTCTTCTTTCTCCTTCGAATCGAACCCCTTTTCCTCTGGGAATGGAATTCTTCGTGCCTTTTGGAATAATTTGTTTTGCCTCCTTGGAATAACTTCCTCACATTGAGCTGGAACTCTTGTTTCTCCTTGGAACGGGATTCTTCCTTCCCCTTGGAATAAAATTTTCTTCTTCCTTGGACTACTATTCGTGATAGAATTTTTTCTCCTTCGGATAAAATCTCTTCTTTCCCCTCGGAGTAGACCTCTTTTTCTGTTTGGAATAGAACATTTTTTTACTTGAAATTTTGAAATAAATATGTTTTTCTCCTGAGAATAAACTTGTTGTTTCTCCTTGAACAATATGTTTTTCTCCTTGGAATCGATCTTTTATTTCTCTTTCAAATCCAGCCCTTTTTTCGTTTGAAAACGGATTTATTTTTTCCCCTTTGACTTGAATTGTTTTTTTTCTTTGGCACGAATTGTTTTTTTGGGGAGGAAGGATTTTTTTGTCGGCTTAGAACAATTGTTGTCTCCTTAAACCGAACATCTTCTTCTCCTTGGAATAAAACAATTCTCCTTGGCATCGAATTTCTCCTTCTTGTTGGAGTCGCTTCCCTATCAATGCTGGGGTGCGTCGGGGCTGTGTGTTGAGCCCAGTATTTTTTGCGAGTGTTCTGTAATGGGGGATGTGGAATAGGCGACAGCGGATTGCAAATTTGGATTGCTGCATTGACTTGCATGATGGTATGCCGAAATTATTGGATCTACGATTTGCTGATGATATCCTCCTCTTGGCCCGCAATTCTCGTGAAGCAGTGTTTTTGCTCAACGCACTCATGGAAGCCCTGGCCACAACAACAACAACAACAACAACAACAACAACAACAACAACAACAACAACAACAACAACAACAACAACAGGTTTGATTTTAAACGCGAACAAAACAGTTGTTGCCACTAACGAAGCACAGCCTCCGTCGACTCTGATCATTGGCACTGGGCAAAGCATCCAAATGAAACAACGTGACTATGGACACAAATGGCCGGGTTGCATTTTGAGCGTCGGTCGTTGTCAAGGGGCTCAGAGGGACGTCGGCTTCCACTCGCAAGCCTTTTTTTTGGGGGAACAAACGTATTCTGTGTGATCAAGCAGTTCGGATTAAGGATCGTTTGCGTTATTTTGACGCAGTGGTGTCTCCAGTCGCTTTTTTCGGGGCTGGTCGTCGTACAATGCACGCATGTGACTTGCATACTTTGGATTGTGCCTTCCGAAAGTTGTTTCGCAAAATGATTCATCCCCCGGCCCATGTGGATTGGACACGTCCGTGGCATGAATTTTTTTATACCTTTGGAAATTACACCGGCATAGACCCCAGATAGAACATGTATGGACAACAAGGTTGGGGTAGGGAATCAAGTAGGTTCTAATGTTTGATCAAGAATTGTTGTCAATGATTTCGATGAAAATGTCAAATGCCATGCTCTCAAGTCTGAAGGCATCTTCTGAATCTTGACCTGAAATTTTCCGATTTCCATTTCTTTTTGGAATAGAACTCTTTGTTCTCCTTGGAATGGAACTCTTCCTGCTCTTGAAATAGAACTCTTCTTTCTCCTTGGAATGGAATTCTTCTTTGGCCTTGGAATAAAACTCTTGCTTCTCTTGGAATAGCACTCTTCTTTCTCTTTGGAATAGAACTCTTCTTTCTCCTTGCAATAAAACTCTTCTTTCTCCTTGGAATAGAATTCGTCTTTGACCTTGGAATGGAACTCTTCCTTCTCTTGGAATAGAACTCTTCTTTCTCCTTGGAATGGAACTCTTCTGTGACCTTGGAATGGAACTCTTCTTTCTCCTTGCAATGGAACTCTTCTTTCTCCTTGCAATAGAACTCTTCTTTCTCCTCGGAATAGAGCTCTTCCTTCTCTTTGGAATAGAACTCGTCTTTCTTCTTGCAATGGAACTCTTCCTGCTCTTGGAACAGAACTCTTCTTTCTCCTTGGAAAAGAATTCTTCTTTGACCTTGGAATAAAAACTCTTGCTTCTCTTGAAATAGAATAGAACTCTTCTTTCTCTTTGGAATAGAACTCTTCTGTCTCCTTGAAATAGAATTCTTCTTTGGCCTCGGAATGGAACTCTTCCTTCTCTTGGAATAGAACTCTTCTTTCTCTTTGGAATAGAACTCTTCTTTCTCCTTGCAATAGAACTCTTCTTTCTCCTTGGAATAGAATTCGTCTCTGACCTTGGAATGGAACTCTTCTGGCTCCTTGCAATAGAACTCTTCCTTCTCTTTGGAATAGAATTCGTCTTTGACCTTGGAATGGAACTCTTCTTTCTCTTGGAATGGAACTTTTCTTTCTCCTTGGAATAGAACTCTTCTTTGACCTTGAAATGGAACTCTTCTTTCTCCTTACAATGGAACTCTTCTTTCTCCTTGCAATAGAACTCTCCTTTCTCCTCGGAATAGAGCTCTTCTTTGACATTGGAATGGAACTCTTCTTTGACCTTGGAATGGAACTCTTCCTTCTCTTGGAATAGAACTCTTCCTTCTCTTTGGAAAAGAACTTCTCTTTGGCCTTGGAACAGAACTCTTCTTTCTCCTTGCAATAGAACTCTTCTTTCTCCT
>VSDK01028162.1:76463-93963 GCA_009767595.1 Symbiodinium kawagutii
CAGCACCTTGCAGACAGCACCTGCCGACAGCACCTGCCGACAGCACCTGCCGACAGCACCTGCCGACAGCACCTGGCACCAGCACCTGGCACCAGCACCGGCCGACAGCACCTTCAGCCAGAAAGTTCGCCGACAGTGACCTGTTATTTGGGAAGTAAGAACCCCTATAGCTTCCAGCTATCTGGGGAAAAAAGTAAAACGCATCAGATTGTAACATGGCGTGGAGTCTTGGTCGCGGTGTATTGTTCCGTATTGGAGATTGGGCCTTTATGTTGCAAAACTGCCGGTGGACAGATGGATTCGACGTGCACTTTGTTAACGCCCGCCGGGCCGGGGCGACGTGGTCCAAGTAATCCACGACACAACTGGTTGACGAAAACTATTCAGCAATGTCGCTACAAGGAATCTGGCGATTGGGACACCCTGGCCGCTGACAATGCAATGTGGATGAGACATATCAACGATTGTGTTTTTTTTGGCGGTGTGCCTTGGGCCCGACTCCTTCCCCTTGGAGATTTTTTTTTCTCTTGGATTTTTTCCCTTTCCTTGGAAAAAAATGTTCCCTCGGCAAGAACTTTCTTTCGCCGTGAATAATTTTTTTTCGTTGTCCTGGGGCCAGATTTTTTTCCTCCTTGGAACAAATCCTTCCTTGGAATGGATTTTTTCCTCGGCATACGAACCAGGGGTAAAGCAATGAATAACTGCACGAAAACACAAGTAGATCAGTAGATCCGTCGAAAAAACATATCAAACAAAAAATGGACAGACGTGCAATTGCATGGGCAAACGCAATGCAAAAATGAAAACAAACATCAATACAAACGATACAAGAACAAGGGACGGGTCCTGCCAGGGCGTCGCGTGTTTTTGACGCGCAACTCGTGTTAAGATCTGAGTTTCGGACCGTTTTCATTTCGGGGTGTCTCAAGAGCGCACGCCCAAAAAAAAATGACTCACTTTCTGCGGTGCTTCTTCTCTAATGCATGACGCAGCATGACGTATAGCATGTGCAGCGGATGCAACGCGTGACGAACGTTATTACACCCCACCCAAACCCCAACCCCAACCCAACCATGACGTAGCATGACGTACCATGACGTAGCATGACGTAGCATGACGTAGCATAACGTATAGCATGTGCAGTGGATGCAACGTGTGACGAACGTTATTACGCCCCCCCCCAACCCCAACCCCAACCCAACCATGACGTAGCATGACGTAGCATGACGTAGCATGACCTATAGCATGTGCAGTGGATGCAATGTGTGACGAACGCTATGACACCCCACCCCAACCCCAACCCCAACACAACCATGACGTAGCATGACGTAGCATGACGTAGCATGACGTAACATGACGTAGCATGACGTAGCATGACGTAGCATGACGTATAGCATGTGCAGCGCATGCAACGTGTGACGAACGTTATTACACCCCACCCCAACCCCAACCCGAGCAAAAAACGACGACAGCGCGCGACGCCCTCGAAGGACCCATGCCAAAAACAAGAACAAATGTAAATATGGACGATCAAAAAAATGGTTGGTTCATGGCGTTTGCGCGCGTAGTTTTGATTTGTTGGGTGGGGGGGGGCAAAAACATAAACGAACGCACAGAAAAACTTTAGTTAAAAATGGACAAAAATTAGAAAGATCGACGCAGAGATAGGCACGGAGAGAACGAGAGAAAGAACACATACATATAAAAACAAAACAACAAACAAACACATAGACAGACTGGCCGTAAAACAGGAAGACGAACAGACCGGTAGACAAATAGACTCGTAGATAAATAAAGACAGATTATCAAACAGATAGGCAAATATACAATTAGACTGGCAAATAGCTCGGGCACTAAATGACTAAATGATTAGACAAACAGACAAGGGAATAAGGGAAGAACAGGATAAACGATCGACAGACAAAGAAACAGACAGATAAACAAAAAACCGATAAATGAGGAAGTAATTACATAGAAAATGCATAAATAATGGGTATATGGACAAATAAATCGACAAATAATCGAACAGGCAGATGGATGGATAATGAAATAAATAAATGCATGCATAAAATGATAAAACAACAGGCAACTTGATACACCTGCACTAAAAAAAAAACAAAGGGTGGAAATGGCTGCAACAAATTTTGCCCTTCCGAAATTCCCAACATTTTTCCTCAACAAATTCCTTCGCGCCGCTCTTCCTGTAGAGTCGCTTGGTTTCCATGGCGTGGCCGAACGCGCACCAGTTGTAAACCAAATTTGGGCAACAGCGTTCAAGTAAGCAACGAATACTTAGATCACGTTTGAAAACCAAACATGGAATGTTACCATGCGCCGCATGAACACCTTACTTTTGCAAACGCAACCATTTTTGCATTTTTGCCTCCGAGACTTTGCAGTGAATCATTGCATTTGGCGAAATTTCGGTTGGCCTCTCGTGTGGCAGGTGCATGCCATGGTTGGCCCCACACAATTTCACAATGGCACCGCAGCAAGTTTGGCAAAGACAAACCATGTCGTAATAGAGGTCGTCCACCCACAACATGGGGTGACTGTTTGCGTAAATTTGTTCTGAAAACATTTGGCCAAGTCCTGGCTGAACCCATGAACCGGCCGACATGAACCTCAATTTTTGTCGTTGGAACTCTTGGGTTGTCCATGTCCCTATGGGGCCGTCGTCTTCGACTCGAACGGGCGGAAAGCGAAAAAACCTTCAAGTAAACGGAAGTAAACCATCAGCCTCCGGAAGACAACTACTTGACATAGCACAGTCGGACCCATCTGCCATTTCAAATCCTCAGACTGCGCGCGGGAGAGTTCCAAACATCGAAAACACCAGAGTCTCTTTACTTTCGACACCTTTTGCGTTGGAAAAACGCTGAATCGAAACCATGGGGGTCCAGTGAATCTCAACCCTTCGAGTTCGCCGAATCTCAGAAATTGAAACCGAACCGCGTCGTTTCTCATTGGACGTTGTTTCCGTCGGGGCAGCTGAGCAGGCTCAAAGGTCTCTTGACGGATTTGCTACGTGTCGCGGACGTTCTCTCTTACGGGGGCGCGAATTTTGGCGATCAAGTTTGTCACGACCAAATGTGTTCCGAATTCAGTTCGGGGCGCAATGACTTGTGTGGAGCGAAGAGCATGTCACTTGGATTTCCCTGTCCGCCGCATTGATTTTCAGCACATCATGCACATCTGTTTGATCACATGTTTCATGTGTTTTCCTCAAGTTTTTTGGTTTGTTGCAAGAACACAGGTGTTGGCGTTGTCTTGTACAAACAAGTCTCCATCTCCTCGTAGATTCGTTGCAGTCTTGTCGCCGAGGTACGAAACTGTACGTCATCCGTATTGATTTTTTCCTTGAAGCGGTTTCGAAACTTGTGTTTTCTTCGTCCAAGCCTGTTAAACTTGAAGGTGGACCAACACGAGTTTTCTATGTTTTTTTTCTCGATCTTCCACTCTTTGTAAAGGCAACGCTGTGTAGCCTTCAATCTTTTGCGGCGATCATCGTGGCATCATTGACCCCATCGTGGCATTTCAACTTGATGCTGCGCAATTTTCACCACCGGTTTTCGCAAGTGAATCAGTGAAAATCATATTCAGTTCAAGTTGGGGATCAAAAATTAGTTGGCAAAAACTCCTTCATTGTTCATTCATTGGGTTTCTCCTAAACGTAAAGCTGAAAATGTTGAAAAAACAAACAATTATCATATCTTGTCTTCCTTTGACTTTCGCCTTTGATTTCCGCCTTTGGGTTTGACTCCATGAAGTATCCCTTGGGTGTCTGTGTTGCGTCTTCTGCTGCCCTGCCTCGTTCGACCTGATGAAACGACAACGTTAGTTCCCCAAGGAATTTGCAGAAAAACGGACGAAAAATCCATCAGTTGACAGCCTGAGGTCCCCTCTACGGTTTTCTGAAATTGCGTGGAATTTCTTCATTCTTCATTTTACTCATCTCTTTCTCTCTCTCTCTCTCTCAATTTCTCTCAATCATTCTTTCTCTCTATCTCCAATTCTTGACCTATCTCTCTGTCTCTTCCTATGTATCTTGTCTTTCTCTCTCTCTCTATCTCAACTTCTTTCTCCATCTCCTCCTATCTATCTTTCTTTCTCTCTCTATATCTCAACTTCTTTTTCTCTTTCTCTCTCTCTCTCTCTCTATGTCAACTTCTTTATCTCTCTCTCTCTCTCTCTCTCTCTATGTCAACTTCTTTATCTCTCTCTCTCTCTCTCTCTCTCTATCTGAACTTCTTTATCTTTCTCTATGTCTATGTCCCTTCCTATCTAGCTTCTTTCTCTCTATCATTCTATCTATCTCTTCCTATCTATCTTGACATTGGGCCGCATGTGACATTGGGCGCTTTTCCAATTGACTTACAATATAGGCGAAAGTTTAATGATGCGATGATGCTTTGCCCGTCCACCACATGTTTTTCAAATGTCACCCACCGCCTGTCCAAATAGACAGCGTTTTCGCAGACACAAATGGACGCAAATTGGGTTGCTGCATGTTGCGGGAAATGTTTTCTCCAAAAGCGGTTGGAATTGGAACAAAGCTTTCACGGTGACGAGGAAACAAACGCGATCAACCTCTGTTGAACTTGCTCAAAGCTGATGTCTATCGCGATGTTTGCTGGTTGCCCAACGTTGGACAAAACCAAGGACAAAATGGACAAATTGGTAAGGAACAAATCGATGAATGAATACCCTGAAAGTAAATGGATAGGATACCAATAGAAAAAATAGATCAGAGAAAATAAAAGGGAAAAACATCTTGAAGAAAGATCATGGAAACAAAAGAGCTCTGCGCCATCCCACAGCAACACACCGAGGCGCCGTCTCCCACGTGCGCCAGGCGTGATGTTCTCTCTGCGGTCGATGTGAATGACGGAAACATTTTACGACCACGTGGACGCCCCAAGCTGTTGCACTTCCCTCGGTGAGGCCAGGTGTACCTCGTGGACGACAGTTTTCATCTATTTTTTCCTCGCATTTCACCGCCGTTTCTTGCCTCGCATTTCACCAAAACCATGTTTTCCAACAAAGCCAAAGCTGCGGCTTAGATGTAAACATGTTGAAACAAATACAACATGGAAAAAACTATTGAACAAGTGAACACAATTACATGTCTTATTGATCTTTCCTTGGGTTCCTAGATTTTTCCTTGTCCTGTTGGTCTCCCGTTGTTCTGCTTCCTTCGCTTGGTGTGCTCTGTGGTCAATGTTTGCCGCCTGATGTTTCCGTTACAGCGGCACCAACTATCCCGCACCATGTTCGTTTCGGTTCAATGTTTGCCAACAGGTTTTTGCTTGCATAGTTTGGCTGCTCATTTGTCTGATCCGGCATTTATTCTTTGAGTACAAATTGTCCATGTAGGAAGAGGCAATTACATCCGCATTCCTATCCAACATGGCAGTTCTCCAATGATTATTTTTGATGCCCTTTGAATTCCTCGAACAAAAGTTGATGCTGTTCAGAAATGATTTTTTAATAATGGTCATTCATAAGAGTTGTTCATACTGGTTTTTCATGGCCTTCATCTTTGGTTCCCATGAAAAATCTAAATTTTCATGAGAAAATCTGCATCTGCACGTGAATTGAAAATCTGCCGTTCAAGCAACAGATCTGCAGCGCTGCCTTTTTCGAACGCAGGTCTTTTGGAGTTCCGCAGGTTGAGCCGAACCGGAGATGTTCGGTTTCACTAGTTACGACTTAACCGAACAGCACACAGGTGCACACTGTGAATTCGGTGGGTCCACATTTAGTGTTCCAATGGCTGCCGGGGCGCTGTCCATCACCCGATGAATCACTTGAAGTGGAAACGCCACTCGCTGACCCAGCTAGTCGTACTTCCCTTCACTTCGCCAGGCCTTGAAAGGCACGGGGCCTCGGGATGACTCGAAAGCTTGATACAGAAACAGGTTCTACGACTCGAAAGCAACGATGAAAGTCCAAAGGTTTGTATCTTGCGAGATGTCCAAACGTTCATACTTTCAAATGTCTTTCGTGAAAGCAAAACCATCATTAAAGTTTTAGAAACACAAATGGTGTTTGAATGATTGATCATTACTCAGCAACGCTTAGGACATGATGTTTCATTATCAAAACCATCAGCAACCGTCACTAGTGGGCCAGTAACCACTAATAGTATGATACATCTTGCGCTGACATGCTAACCTTCGAAATAATGCTAAATGTCACACACCCAACTGAACCAACCAATAGAGACAGCCAATGACACTGCTGGGGATCGAACACTTCGCATCTCATCGTTGCATACAGGTGTTGAATCGGTGTCGTTGTCAGACTCAAGCTCCGCCTAAGGCCACCCAGGTTCACCATGGGAGTTGCTCTGCATAAATAGGGTGCTGAAAGGTCCATGGTGATTACCATATGATCAGGTCATTGATGATTAGTTAGTGCATATTATCCAGCAATAAACCATCATTTATTGTGGTCGTACTGCTAGTAGCCGTCATCAATCGATAGTAACCACTAGAACTGTAATCAGCACCGCTTAGGTTCCACCACTGAACACCGAAATGAAGACCTTCCCAGTGCTGAAGTCAAACGACTTCCTCAAGGCAACCCCACGTGGCTCGGGGTAGTGATGGCACATAGCACTGGATGACTCGTCACATCTCTGTGACAGTCATGGCTTCGCCAAGATACCACTGCCCGATGCCAACTCCATCTGCTTCCCAGCGCTGTGATCACCAGCCATGAAGCCATCCTCAAAGCCACAAGCAGAAGAAACGAAACCAGGAGCTGTTAGGGTTTCGCCCATTGACAATGGTTTCGCTTGTGAACTTCAAACTTTCTCAAGTGAGTAGTGAAGCAAAAAACACAAAAATGAAGAATCAACAGCCGCTTGCAGAAAACAAGGACCTTCGTTGTATATTATGTGTTCTGCAAAATCAGCTAGACAGGACCACAGGAAGATCCTGGGTCAATGAAGGAATAGATAGATCGATGTAAAACCAAAATCCTCAAGAATCCATGGCAACTATTTCTCTACAAAATCCATATCCTGGGATTTTTCTTTGGTTTTTTTCTATACAACATGTACGACCACATCTTTTCTATGGATTCTTGATACATCTTAGTTACAGTCTTAGTTGCTCTGCAACAACCCAAATGAAAATCAGCATAACACGACCACAGGAAGCGGTTGGAGAGGCGCTGTTCATGCAAGTGCTGAGACCTCCAAGTGCTAAGGTACCGCTTTTGTGAAAGGAGAGCTGACTACAGAAGGGCAGTCCCTATCAGAGCTCGGTACCCTGCCTCTAACCAGTAGATATCAGTAGATCTGGCGAAGGATGAAATCCCAAAAGTTTGTCAGATCTCAATGGGCCCCAAGAAGCCTCAGGACGCAGCTCGGATCGACGTTGTTTCCATCCGGTGAAAGGAGTAACAACGAAAAGAGAGAAAGCAAAACTTGAAAACAAGTGTCTTTTTGAAACTTGAGAGAAAAAGCAAAACTTGAGAAAAAGCAAAACTTGAGAGAAAGAAAGAAAGATCCCCTTGGTGTCTTCTTGGAAAGCATGCGGTTCTCTGCCCATGTCTCGGTGAGCTGCAGATGCTTCTTGCACACCGCTTTGTGTCCGGAATGAGAATCGAGCCAGCAAGGACTGTAGCACTGTCTTAGCACTGTAGCTAATGTATTTCTGCGTATGAGGCAGCGAGGCATCAGTTTGCAAATGGCGGGACATCCAGCCAAGTTTCAGCACTTGCATCGCCAATCATCAATGAGAGACACTAGACAATGAAAAACTGTGAAAAACAAACACGTTTACGTTTATGATGGATAATTGCGGAGGTTGCTCTACTCCAATGAGTTCTCATCCGAATACGCTCAAAAGGGCTACGTCTGGTGGTGTAACCTTTCACAAATCGTAATGGAAACCAGTTCTGCAAGTGGCAACCATCTTTGGCTACCTCTTATCAACCAGCTCATTGTTGGTCCCTGTGATGAACCATTTTCATTGCAAAGAGGTTGAAAGTCAGTCGCTGTTATATGGTAGAACTAGCTTGTTAGTAGTTGTCCTGTGTGATTAATCTTCTTATGAATGTTTATGAATCTGTACTGTACCATTGTAACAAGAAATCAACACAGAATCTATGTCACTGGACACCTATGGTGGGATCCTAGTCCATCTACTCCTAAGAGCTTTCAAGGGGTACTTGCCATATTCAAGACAAAACAATGCAATCACTGATCAGATTCAACGTGAAGCAGGTTGGTGTCTCGTCATCGCCCCCCCCCCCACTTCCATTTGTGCAAGGCTTTGGCGCCTCTAGTTGAATCGAAACATGACTGTGACTTTTAAAATGTCTCGAACGATAGCGAAAGATCTGGAAAACAGTGGAGCTACTGCGGGCAATACATTGGCGACAAAGCAAATTGTGAGCTTCTATTTCCATTCAATGATTTTTTTTCAAAGCCTCGCGCTAGACAAGATGCAAGATTTGCAAAAGTGTTAATTAAAGCATGTCAAAGCAATGTCGAAACTTCATGCCGATGGTCTTCACCTTCAGCGCTGAGAAGCCTCCACAACATCCTTGAAGGTGTAGAAACCCTTGGCGGCAGCCATTGCATCCAATGGATTTACCTTCGAGAAACTGTTGTTGGTCACGGTGGAATCAACGATGCCAGCCATGGAATTGTGCACGTCCATGACAGTGGACTTGGGCACGGATGCCACCAAGCGCCCCAATGCTGCATTCACAGCTTCGTAGTCGGCCGCGGACCTCACACCCTTGGCATCAATGCTGCCAATGGCCTTGTGGTGTGCCTCTGCTGCTGCCTTCAAGAGGTTTCCATCCATCTTGGCGCTCATCACGATGATCTTGTCAATGGTTTTCAGGGTCTCTGGGGCAGTCTTGCCGGGCAGCGGCTTCAGGTAGATGTCCGACGGCCAATCGATGTCCTTGATGAAAGGATAGGATGCATCGGACAACGCTTTTGCAGCTACATCAATTTTTTCCCCAGAAGGCACAAGACGCCTTGAAGCCCCTTGCAGCAGAAAATCCGAAAGACTGTCCTGGATGGAAATCAAGCGGCGTTCAAAGATTGTTCCACGCAATGACAGCTGCAGCTGCCTTGCATCTTTGGTGATGGGAGAAAGTGGGCTGAAGATCCGCTTGGTTCCAGAGTTTCGCAGGGAGAAAACTTTGAATTTGGATAAAAACAGCGAACATTCAGGTTAAACATCAGCTGATCTTAATATTGGCACTGTAGGATGTTTCACTCTAATGATGTCAGCTGCGTCTTCTCCTTGCTTTCTCGGGTTTCCGCGAAACAGATCGAAACACCTCCGCCACTCTGCGACTTTCAGGGACCATGCGCCTAGTCACACTATCCATGTCATGAGTCTCACGTGCTCAGCTGTCAACTTTGGAATCAAAAACCTGTGCTTTCCCCGTCTCAATGCTATGCTGCTTATCAACTGTGCCATGTCTCACAACTCGATGTCCCAAAGCCGAAAGTAGTCGAAAGTGACACAGTGGTCAAGATGTCACCCGTAAAAGTGGAGAAGTTTCGAGAGAACTCTTTGAAAGCAGAAGCCTTAAATTAGTAGAGCTCTTTTAACATCTTTAAGAACGTTACAATTTAAGGATTGAATAATTGTGAACTTACTAAGGATTGAATGCTCTTGCAACAGCTCTGAACAATTTGTTGATTCGCTCTACATGGAGTTCACTCATGTTCTCGTCGTCTTCTGGATGTCTAAAAAAACTTCGTCAAGGCTGTCTCCACCAGGCAGGAGCCCGCCACTTTGCATTATGCGTCGATAATGCTGCCAAATGCAAAATCTTCCACGAGACTTGGGCATCTTTTGTGTCCGTCCAGTTGTCCGTCCTTCTGAGTTGAAATACTCTTCTTTTGAAAAAAAAAATCACTCCGTCTGTATCTTTTGTCGCTGGAACTGGACTCGAAGAACGTCCTGGAAAGACGGGCGTAGCGAAAGCCAGCCGCACTCAAATTGTCAAAAATGTCGGCCAACTTCTGCCATGCATTGTCTTCGGCCTTCCGCATCTGCAGAACCGAAATTTCAGGGACAATGCGCCTGCAGGAGCACTGGCGATGGTCACCTGGTTCTTTGCAACAACATCCTTGAATTCCAGGAATGCGTGGTAGGCCTTCTCAGCATCGGGCCCGTTCACCAAGGACTTCATGTAAGCTGGCACTTTGGGGTCCGTGATGTCTTTCACTGAATCGTAAACGGCCATGATCTTTGCTTTGGGGACCGAAGCGACTATGCGGCCAAGGGCTGCATTCACGGCATCCCAGTCAGCACGCGAAGTCACACCGTTTGGCCGGCTGATGTTCCCGATGGCCTTGTGATGTGCTTCTGCTGCCTCTTTGAGAAGCTTGGGATCGGCGGCTGCCTCCATTTCGATCATCGTGTCAATCGCTTTCAATGCCTCCAAGGGCTGAAACTTGCCAGGGGCCTGGAAGAAAATTCCATTGTTCCAATCCACTTCCTTGGCAAAAGAGTAGGAAGCATCTCCAAGCTTCTTTGCAGCATCGCCAATCTCATCAGCAAAAGCCGCAGGAGCCATCATCATGCTGGCTGCTGCTGCTGGCACTAGAGCAGCATGCCGAGGCCCTGGCACAAAATTCAAGTGCTGCTGGACACTGCAGGCAACAGCCACCGCAACTCCGAAAGCAACAGCTTTCCTTGGCCACCAAAAATTCAAAGTGGGCCGGAGTTGCTCCAAAAATTGCCTCTAAAACTGGCTTGAACCATGCACCGCAGGATGATTGGGATGAGTACAAATATTCCAAATAACCAGAGCCAGGCCCCGGCCATGTCATTATCGTTGAGTTCCCAGCATCCATGAAATTCCTACCTCCTGCTGTCTCGATTCTGCATTCAAGAAGACAGATTGCAAGCGGACAAGCACTGCCAAAGACGTACTGTGTATCTTGTGGCAAGAAATCAACACAGAAGCTATGTCACTGGACACCTATGGTGGGATCCTAGTCCATCTAGTCCTAAGAGCTTTCAAGGGGTACTTGCCATATTCAAGACAAAACAATGCAATCAGTGATCAGATTCAACGTGAAGCAGGTTGGTGTCTCGTCAGTGGCCACTTCCATTTCATCACCATCTCATGATGCTTCTGCGGTGTTACTTGGTACACGAGCAACATCAAAAGCAAGAACATGGAGGAATGGTGTCATGTCATGCTGAGGCTTCAACTGCTGGATGTGTTCGGCTCCAAGTCGGTGAGTTGGGAGTTGGTGCAAGGCTTTGGCGCCTCTAGTTGAATCGAAGCATGAGTGTGACTTTTAAAATGTCTCGAAAGATCGCGAAAGATCTGGAAAACAGTGGAGCTACTGCGGGCAATACATTGGCGACAAAGCAAATTGTGAGCTTCTTTTTCCATTCAATGAATTTGTTTCAGAAGCTCGTGCTATACAAGATGCGAGATTTAAAAAGCGTTAAAGAATCTCAAACCAATGTCGAAACTTCATGCTGATGGTCTTCACCTTCAGCGCTGAGAAGCCTCCACAACATCCTTCAAGACAGATTGGAACCTGGCGCAAGTACCAAAGATGAGAACCTTGGGCGCCACTTGACAGTCTCCTGTACCGATTTTAGCCGAATGTTTTCCCTGCACCTTGGCTCCGGCTCCATCCTTGACACTGCTACCATCAAATGAAGTTAGAAATCCAATACTTCAAGAAATGAGAATTGGATAATGTATGAAACATAATTGACAAGATGTTACGTAACCAATTTACATAATGAAATGAAGAACCCCGCTGAAACTTTCCCAGATTACAGGGCCTCAATTGGAGCGACGTCTGCATCTCGTGTCCTGGAAAGAAATGACAGAGATGTGTATAGCATAAGATGCATAAGCTCGCTCCAATTCACTTATTTCTCGCGTCACTTATAGAAATAAGCATTCACAGAATAAGAGACCACATAAGTGGAACCACATCACTATTCACAGAATAAGTGACCACATCTACAGATCGTGTGTATAGATGTGTATGTCGGACAGGCTAGAAATGGCCCTCTCGTAGATTGTCCTGGAAACTCTGGAAAGCATACATAAATGGTAGATTTTCCCTGGCAAGTTTAATTTACCAAAAGGTATTCTCTTAGATTTCTGATAGCAGTTTGCAAGCTGATTATAGTCCCGGTGACTAAGGAATGGGTTCCGACCCACACTGGTGATGAGCACCTTAACTGTGCATTTAAACCGTGGAATTGGGGTCAGCCTTGTTGGTGTAATGAGAGCCTTGCGTGTTGATGCTATGACCCCTGAACGCAGGGATGCTATCAGAACCAACCCGTTGCCCAGATAACCACATCACACTTCAACTTCGATTCAAAATGGTTGAAGGCTGGGGCAAATCCTGATCTCACCGTCCTCTAGGTGCATTGGCCTTTCAAGAAACTGCAGCAGTCATGGACTGTCCTGGCGCACGTGTGGCGGTCCAATCTGATGTCATCCCTGGCCATGAATCAAGGATACCCCAAGGATACCCCAAGGGATACCCCAAGGCATTTCCAATGTTCAACTTGCAGTTCGAGACATGCCAACGAACAACAGGAACCACAAGCACAGGACCAAACTTGCGAAACCCTCGAGGTAGGCTGATAGCTGGTTAAGTAAATCCATTTTTTAACTATGGCTAGCTGGTTTTTGTCTATCGTCATTAGTTGAACTCCGGTTAGTTGGATGGTTTTTAAAAAATCTGTCCACATGTTACCCCTATAGATGTGTGTAGTATATGCTAGAAATGGCTACTCTCTGGTAGATTGTCCTGGAAATGGAACATCATGAGATCTTCTTGGGAAACTCTGGAAAGCATCCATACATGAGGCATTTTCCCTGGCATTTCGGTGGACTTGGAGGTACATTCAGAGCTGTAGCAGTTCTGAACCCGGAGCAACTGCTTGCCACGCCGCCGCAGCCGACCTTGTCGATGCTGAAGAGGTTCTGTTCGCCGTTGAAGACCTCTGAGGCTCCGAAGCAATGAACATCTGTGACATCCGGATGCAAATGATGCAAACCACGTTCGGAGTAAACTTCTTCCAATGAAACTTCTTGAAACCCATGGAACTGAGACAATGAAAAGCGAACTCCAACTGATTTCTTCAAGCGAACTTGCGCAGGTCAAAAGTTGTAGGCAAAACCCAAAAAAAAACCTTCGCCATCAGGGCCATCGGGGGGAACCGTTCGACCTGCTGCACCCATCTCTTCTAACTCAACCATAGTTGGGATTCCGAGCAGAAAGCGCCGGGATGATACTCCAATGAGGGAATAAAACACAGTGTAAGCAAGCATTGTAGGTGATGCAGCTTAAATCGAGTCCTTTGAATGGTTTATCAACATCCATAATAGTGACTTTATCAACCCAACCTCTTATCATGCAGACTCAAGCCATAACCATCGTTTAGTGGCTTTTCCTCGCCCCCCGCCTCTTTCCGCCCCGCCAATCAACCAGGCGCTAGGCGTCCTTGCGCCAGCAAAGCGTGGCAAATGATGTGGCAAGCGATGGTTCCTAGCCCTTAGAACCGCTATTGACGGCGGTTGTGATGGACCAACCTTGGCAAACGATGATTGTTTTTGATGCTAGTCCAGCAGTTGATGACGCTGGTCTGAACATGCTGAATAGCAAGGGCAAACCTGTCTGATCAACCGTTGACTCATCGAAAAAGGCCTGCCAATCACCATCCCCAGGAAATCATGTATAAACATAGTGGAATTTCCGATGCCGCGTTGGACTGCATGGAGTGTTGTAATGTGCCATTTCTCCGATCATTTCTCTGACCATTTTTCAGTGTGTCAACCATTTGTGAGCATGGCAACACCCTGGAGCTCCCAAGGACCGAGCTAACCATGGCCGCCATGCCGCGGTGTGGATAATCCGTTCACCAGTTACCTGCCGTGGGACGAGCCGTAGATCGTCTCAGATGGTGAGACGCCACAATGAGCTTACGCGTCTCATCCCACGTACTGTTTCTCAGAGGTTGGGACAACTTGGATGAAAATGATCATCATTGAAGTTGGGATGATCATATGGATCGAGTTCTTTGCGTGGATACGTGGTATTGAGGCGGTCCCAGGTGCTTCACTGGCCAAGAATCATGTTGCTTCAGTGGTCTCATTGCAGTGAGGTCGTTTGACTGGGGCAATCATCTAAATCTAGGTGTGCATTCCAGTACCCTAAATTTCCATAGTTCCTCCATAGCCTTTGTAGTTCCCTGGTCTCATTTCCCTCAAACACGTACCTCTTAAACCAATGGGAAGACGATAGGCATACGTTCTATCCGGTTTTTTCGCTGGTACTGAAGTTGGAGCAAACCCGTCAACATGCCCACACCAATGCTGATAGCTCACCTGCTGTTGACAACCAACTGCCACCAGCAATCGGAGTTTAAATCAGAGTGTTCAAGAAGGGTTTACCACCTGTCACTACAACCATCATCGAATTGGCCAGCAGGTAACCCATCGATGATTTGTGGCTCCCCGTGCTACCGTACACACTGCCCAACCTTCCTGGCGAGTACAACCATCAACCTGTGGGCTGCTTCCCCACCTTCACTTACAGTGGAAGAACTGCTTCAATGGCTACCGTGCTTCCCCACCTTCACTTCAGTAAGATGAACCGCGGTGGTGTCCACAACAGCAGGGGCGATCTATCTTAGCAAATCTATTTGTAGCACAACCTCCTGGAACTTTCTGCATCTCAATCATCTGGAACATTCCAGAACCTTGATCTAGCAACTGCGCCGGAACTTGCCGGAACTTGTCAGAACTTTCCCAGCCTTGATCTGCCGAGAACTTCCCGGAAGCTTCCGGAACCTTGATGTGCCAACTGCACCTGAACACACCTAGCTAAGCTTCTCCGTGCTGAAGACCCCATTATATAGCTTACGCTGCTGGGGAATGATAAAATGGTGATACTAAGCAAGCAACAAACCAACCATATCAGTTTTGTCATCTGGGTCAGAACCTGTTGATACTGCTGATTGGTTGATGCGTGCTGGACATATCGGTGGTGTCTGGATCCGATTTGTCGAAAACCAGGAATCACAGGAACCACATGCTGGTGCAGCCATTCATGATATTCAATTCCGGTGAGTGATGCTTGATGGCTAACATCACCAATGACGATGGTAATCTCATTTCTGGGAACGCCAAAACGATCTGGTTAATTTGACCCCAAATGGTTGAGAATCATTGATAATAACCACGATCATTCGAACCATTCATGAACAAACGAAATGATCAAGCATTAATCAGTAGTTCCACACTACTTATTTATGCCAACATATTGGTGCAGTTCAACTTCACCTCAAGCTCGCGTTCTCGTCGATGACCCTCTGCCCTCTGCCAACCTCAGCCGGCATCTTTCATCGTTGGTGATGAACCATGGTTAGTTCCTACCGGTGAAATCAACAGGTGATTGCCAGGCTATGGACCAGGGATACCATTGCAGGTCAACCAGTTAGTCAACAGGTACCATTACCCCTGAAATCAACAGGTACAAACAGATTGACCGGTTAATCATTTCAATCCGAATTTGTGCGTATTAAAACTAATGACCGCTGCAGGTTAAGCTCTTGCCGAGTCGTACCATTACATTGAAATGCTGCTGTTTTAAGAATCATTTTTGATCAGTACAAATGACTATTTATCGATTCTTGACTGCCATCAATTACGAGAATCTTCATTGGTTGTGGAATTGCATATTTCCAAGAGCCGGTTCTTCCCGTTCTGTGTCATGGAAACGGTTTCACGCAGGAAGGTACTTCACATCTCCTAGACTTCTGGTCTCCCTGCGTTGCATGCCACAGCCTTGGTGTCCTCACGGCGAAACGTCACGAACGATGACTTCTACACTGCAGAGGGTCGAAATACCCACCGAAACGGGACCAAAATCATCGAAACGGTTGCTTCCTCTGGTCTTGCCGCTGCTCAGCGTCCCTCACGCTGAGCAATTGGTTGCACTTGTGAATAATCTATGGAAGTTTGGAAGTCCAAACGTCCGACATATTGAAAGTTGCTGCAGTCAGTCAGTCAGTCAGTCAGATCAGAGAGATTGTTGCAGGGACGCGCGAAATCTGAGGGTGGAAAATGTGGGAAATGCTTTGTTTTATGGCCTGGGATGTGTCAGAAGGTAGGGTCGGTAAAATTTAAAAGCGGGTGCGTAAGTCACTCGGGACATGGATCAACAAAAATTGCACCTCGCCTTGGCGAAACGCACATTTGGAAGTCAAGATCGTAAAAAACTGTCATGCTCGCGAGCACTTTTGAAGATGCGATGTTGAAAAATTGCACGCCGCTCTGGCGAATACATTTGGAAGTCAAAATCCGAAAACATCTCATGGTCGGGACGTTTTTGCAAGATGAGATGTTCAAAAGTGCACGCACTGTGGCAACGCGCAAAAATTCAACTTAGCGTGATGCCTCAGCCACTTTTTGAAAATTTGCGTTTGCCCTAGGCGAAACGCACATTTGGGAGAGAAACTTAAGGACAACTCGCGGGTTCGCGTCGTTCTTGCAGATCAGATGTTGACAGTATCAAAAAATATGTGTAAGATTTTCGATGAATACAGTATCAAAAGGCAAAGCATTCATCATGTTTTTGGACGTTCAACGATGACTGGAGCAAGATGATCATCATCATCATCATCATCATCATCATCATCATCACCATCATCATCATCATCATCACCATCATCATCATCATCATCATCATCATCATCATCATCATCATCATGTAATTGCCAAGTAAGTGTCACAGCGATGTCAGTGTTATGGTCAACTAAATGTCTCAGTGAAGTAAGCGTCACAGCCCAGTAAGTATCACCACAGACACAAAACACCAGAGACAAAGAAACACCAGAGACAAAAAACACCAGAGACAAAAAGCACCAGAGAGCAGAAATCACTAGAGACAAAAAAGACACCATAGATTAAAAAAACACACCAAAGACAAAAAAAACACCATCGTCATCACTTTCAACCATCATTCACAGCATCACTGCATCTCAAACAACTTTCTCTTCCTATAGGCTTTCCTCTTTGGAAACTTCCGGCACCGCCTTGCACGGTCACTATGTTACCCACTCTTAAACCACGGACAAAGGATGTTGTAGGGGTTATAATCTACATGATAGGGCAATTACAATGCTATATCGTGTTATATCACTGTTATCAACTCATAAGTGCCAATTGATGCAGAAACAAAAGGAGCAAAAGGAAGCCGCAGGAAGCAGCAACCAACAGCCACAGTGACATACACGGGGCATTTATCCAGCATGGCTCATTTGGAGAAATGCGAAAGGAGCTCTGCTCGTTCAGTGTTCAGATTCGCTTGGGGGTGCTTGGATCTACCATTATCACGGCTGAAATCTCAAAGTTGGTTGGGTTGATTCTCTGGGGATTCTCTACAATGCAAAACAATGTAAGAACCAAATGATTTTGTCGGAATCATGTGAAGGTACGTCCTCGTGAATTATTT
>VSDK01028167.1:0-32095 GCA_009767595.1 Symbiodinium kawagutii
CTCAAATAAAATTGTAATGCCTTGATATGGACTACATACTTTGTTTTATTCTTTTGGTTCAGTATCAATTTTGGTTGCTTTTCATCCTTGGCTTCCTTTCCGTTGTAGTAGTGTCTGTGTAGTTCTCGTTGATGTTCTGATAATAATTTTTCTTCAACATTCATATTTTCCGGTGCTAATGGGTAATCAATATGTTCGTCATGTATCTCTTTTGGGTATTCTAAATCCACTTCAAGTATGAAGGCATTGTCATCGTTTTCTTTCCAATCCATTATCATTTGTTCCGTTAGTATTTTCTTTATCCACTTTAATTTTCCAATAGGTAGTTTCATTGACATTGCCAGTCCGTAAAGGTTATTAGCATCTAAATAGTTGATGTAGTTAGTCGGCTTTGTTTCATCATAGTCATTTTCCATATACTTATTATTGGCTTTAGCTTCCTTATGACTTACCTGACACATTCCACCTCTTAAACCCTTCTCTATCATCTCATACATCTCTTTATCAGTTAAGGGGTCTATTGAAACACCAGTTTTTAACAACATAGCGTCCCAAGCAAAGTTAGGAAGTGTAAAATAATGCGCAGGGTCTAAACCGTAGTATTCTAAACATAAATCTCTAAAATTTTCAAAAACATCAGTGAGTAACAAAACATCAGTTCTCAAATACAAGTCGTGATACTGTCCAAGATTTTTTAATCCGAAATGTTCCCATATTTTGAGTGCTCTTTCATACTCATCGTCTTCAATATTGCTTTCAGTAAGATTGCTATAAAAATCCTTTTTAGGTGGTAGTTGTCTTTCTCTAAATTTATCAAAGGAAGTAAAGTAGTCATAAGGATATACTCCTTTATCAGTCAGTAAATCTAAATCTTCATCATTACTAACATAAGGGTTTCTTTGACTAAATTTAAAGTTATTTTGCCAGTTTTCCTTTTTAACTCCATCTTCATACTTACTCAACTTGACTAACTTATCCAATGAAGAAGATAAAAAACTGAAACTATCTTTGAAACACATATTTTTAAAAGCAAAGGTTATAAACTTTTCACTGTTAAGTGCTATTACGTCTATTTTTGCTCTTTCACTTAATTCATTAGCCCTCTCTATTATTAAATGACTATCATAATTTTTAAGATTATGAAGGAACACCGGAACTTTATAATATCTCATTGAAAACTGTAAGTTACAATCATCATGGGCACAACCCCTATACTTACCCGTAAAGTGACAATGGTCACGGACTTTCCGACGTCCGTCGGAAAGTAGAGTTTGGGTCTCCGACCCGTCTCTAACCTTTTTATCTCCTTCTTTAAAATCCTTACCACAAATAAAACACTTAGTAGCAGTTTTAAAGTCTCTCCAATCATCAGCCCTCATTATGATTTCCTTGTTTTCCTTCATCTTGTTCATTATCTTATCTTTAACTTCTATCATCTTTTTAACGAATACATCCATACAATCTTCACCTCTATACAGGAAAGGTTCAGATGAACCGTCAATAGCACTAACTACATTAATCATAAAACCGCACGGTCTATGATGTTGATATTTGTCGGTCTTTATTTGTTTCGTTGATACTGTGCCAGTTTTTGTTGTTAAACATTCAAAGTCGGCATATATTACAAATGGCGCTTTTAACTTTTTATAATGATTTTTAAAAACCATTACGTCATCTTCATTTGGCATTTCTATTTGTTGTCCTTCAACTGCCATACATCCTCTTTCATTATGTTCTTGTAAAAGTTCCTTTGATTGAAAGCCATGACTACAATGAAAGCAATGATGTAATTTTGTTTTGTGTTTGCTGGTTTGGCTTCCTATCAATCTGTCATAATCTTTTATATACACATAGTGGTAGTCGTCGCCATCTTCAAGTTTCAATAGACTAATTTGATGTTGGGCTTTTTCAACTTTTGATTTTCTGTAAAGTAGTATTGATTGTTTGTCTTCTTCGGGATTTAGATAATAAACATTGACTGCTACTGTTCCATTGTTGTTTTCTTCAAAAGTATCTATATCTACATTTGATGATGGAAAATTTACATTAGTCCAAATTAAAGTATCATTTAATTTTTTATAATGATACAATCTGTTTGGATGGTCTTTCTCATAATGTCTGACCTCTTCGTTTGTCTTCTTGTTCTTAAACGTGTTGAATGTCTCTAATATCACTTTCATACCCTTGTGCTTCTGTAAATATTGTTTTAAGTTATGGTCTTGATATTTGAGATATTGTAGTGCTTTGATGCCTTGAACTTTGATGTTACTAATTGAATATGAGTTAGTGTAATTTTTAAATGCTGATTGTTCGTCTGTGATGGTTGCTTTGTATCTCTTTTGTATTCCTTTTAGGGCTTTGTTCTTGTCTAAATTTACCCATTTAATGTCTCTCTTCTCTTTCAGTTCGTATTTCTTGTAGTCCATGGTTTGTCTGACTTTGTTGAGTTTGGTTTTCAATCTTTGTGTTATTGGTTTGTTGCGGTCAAAGTTGTATGTTTTCTCTCCTATCTTTAATTTCTTCAATTCTTGTCCATTACGTTTCAATATCTCACCCTGTTCGGATGACAAAAGAAAGTCCAAAGCAACCTCACTGCGTTCGTCCATTATAGTATAATCTATATTATTATTAAATGATATATCTTTAAGTGAATTTTGTAAGGCGGTTTTTGAATGAGGTTGTTGTGTTTGATGTTGTGATTGGTTAAGTTGTCTATCATCATAAGAATTATTTTTTAACCTTACACCCTCACCCATAATTCCTCTAATATAATAAGGTAATATTTCTTTAAGTATTTTTTTTTCGGGTAAGGGTTTGCTGTTGGAGTTTTAGGGTTTTATGTTGAAGTTCAATCCATAAACATTCTTAATAAGATTTATTAAGAAGGTTTTTAAGAAGTTATTTTAAATATCTTTGTCCCGATATATGGTTAAAACTATTTCGTCAATCCTATTGAAGTTACATCTCTGTAATGTTTTGGATATGTCTTTTAGTTTTTTAATCATTATTGTTTCTACTTTTTTAAGGTTTCCAATGGTTGCGTCACCATTTTTGACAATGGAAAGTCCATCATTATAACCCCTACCACCCTCACAAATGTAAATGTTATAACCTAAAAAGTCGTAAGTGTAGTCCATCTTTGATTTTATCAAGTCCAGTTTTTTAATCAACGATTGTATCACTTTTTGGATTGATAAACTTTTGTTTTTTAATGTTATGGTGATTTTTTCTTTTAATTCACTACCGCTATTTTCATAAACAACCTCTGTATTAACTATTTTTAGTCTATATCTCTGTTGTATTTGTTTAAAGGCTTTGGTGTTTTTAAGTCTCATCTCTTCGGGTGACCCCAACAAAAACGATGAGATGTTTAAAATAACATCAGTAGGTAAATTTTTCAATACCTGACCCTGAGCCATTACTCCTCTAATATTATAAGGTAATATTTCTTTAAGTATTTTTGGGTTTTGGTTGCCTGTTGGAATTTTTGGGTTTGGGGTTATGGTTCAACATGTCATTAGTGGCGTCTGTTCTTGATACAAATGTTAGTTTGACGGTGTTTGGACAGGTTGGATTTACTACTGATAGTTCGTCCGCAGTCGGGGCACTTGAACGGGGTTGAGAGTTTGTTATGATAATATTTAGTGAAGTATTCGGGGTCTAATGGTTTTTTGTTGTAAGTTCCGTCGGGTTGCCAACGGGTGGATGTTGTGGTTGGGGGTTGATTGAGTGGGTGGAGTTCTTGGGTCATTTGTTCAAACATGTCTTCGTCTATTTCTTGTTTAATTCCATCAATTACCATGTAGCAGGTCATTATATTTTCTCTTAATTCTATATGGCGTCAAGTCTTTAAGTGTTTTAAGGGTGTCGTGTTGGTGTTTTGGTGAGGGCGTTAGATTTTATGTCAGAATATATGCCAGTCGCCGTTGTCTTATATAACGTCCTCATCCTTCGTCGTCGCTTGGGCCAATAGTTTAGTTAGTAGTTAATATATTTATATACCCCTTCTAAAAGGTTCCGGACGAGAAGTGCTGGAAGACAGGCCTTCTGACAGGTCAGGATAAACAAGCGTGTATGTATCTATATGTATGTATATATGTATATATGTATGTATGCGTGGAATGAATGTCAAATGTCAAAGTTTGTGGGTTGCTTGACCAAGTGTCCCACCGTCATCATCTTCATCATTATCATCATCATCACCTTCAATCATCATTGCTTGGGTTGTGCCTTCTGGAAGACGGTGTCAGTCATGACTTCATGACCTCGGAGCGTCAAGAGTGGCAAATGTGTTCAAAACCATTGTGTCTATCAAAGCGGGGTTCCCTTCTCAATCAAGGATTGTTTCAATGACAAGTTTTTTGTGGTGCTCTCGCCGTTTGATTTCACCAGCAAAGGACGTCTTTACTGCTGATGAATGGCAACCATGGCAAAAAATGACATGTCCAATGCCAAACTCTGTGCGAAAAGCGATGCTCACCGAAGCATTATGTGACAGGTAGGATGTGTCAAAAGCAATGTAAAAAATACATAGGTGGATGCTAAAAACGCATCTGTAATGGTAAAACCCTTTTCTTTTAGGATGCGTTTTTTACATATAAGTATGCGTGTTGGAGCATGATGTATCGGAGGGGATGGCACAATTCACATGCTGTTCCGAGCATCAGGTGGCATGGACATGGATTACACTTTGCCTACTTTGGACTGTTTCAGTCCTTCATCTCGGAACTGCCTTTGCCCTCACGGATGCCCAAAGCAATGTCCAAATCCTTGATGATGTCCTGAATTTTGATGGTGCCATCACGGTTGCCATAGTGTGTCAGCAACCCTTGGAACACCACCTCGCGCATGTGAGAGGAAGCAAAATCAATCTTGTCAGCAACGAGGTTCATGTTCTTCACTTCCATTGTGTAGTCACCTGCCGCCATCAGTTTGTTCTCCACAGTTGCCTTGCTGTGCTTCATGAAATCACGATACTCTGCCAACGTCATGTCGGGCATGGACTTCACCATCTCGGGGATATTGACCGAAGCAATGGCACTGGCAGACTTGGCACTCTCAAAGGCAATCTTGAACGCTTCAAAATCCTTGTCAATGGTGGCGGTCACGCATCGCTTCTTCATCATGGCCAATTTCTTCACATTGCTCTTTCCTCCACCTGCTCCACCAACGCGCACATGAACAGTGCAACCGTCAAACATCTTCAATCCTCCCAACGTAGTCCTTGGACTTTCGGTGATATGCTTGTCGTTGAAGTAGAGCAACAAAATCTTCTTTGCCTTGCCCTTTGACATCTTCAACTGACGTCCTGCGCTTTCACGAAGAGAACCAGCAGTATCCGCCAATGAAGCGGTCACTGCCACAGACTGACCATTGGGAAGCATGAGATTGACAGTGATGTTGGCAGTGCGCATGTCCTTCTTTGCCTGTTTCTCCTGTGCTTTCTTCTCGGCATTCAATGCCTTCTTTGCTTCACGCTTTGCCTTCGCATCCTTGTCCTTAATGAGTTTCATGATGTAGTTGAACTGCGCAATCTTCTTAGAAAGGTCTGCTTTGTTGATTTTCACCCATTCACGAAGTTCAGCATCCGACTTGCCATTGACAAACTCCATGAAATCAACGTCCAGTGTGGGTTTGTATGCGATGGCATCTGTGGAAGCGGAAGCCTGTTCATCACCTTGGTCTGGGTCATGGTCTTTGTCATCGCGATTGGATTTCTCCTGCTCGTCAGCACTCTTCTCTTCACCTTCATCTTCATCTTCTGTCTCACTATCTGAACTGGTGTCGGATTTCTCACTGCCACTTTGGATGGAGCCTTCCGTCTGTTCAAGCGTGATGCCTTCCACAGACTGCTCCACTGCTTCCAAAGCGTTTTCATCAAAGGTGTCAGCAACAGGGACATCAACCATTTTGGATTGCTTCGGTGCCATGACTGACAAACAAGAAAGCGAGTGCCGAAAGTCTCACAAGTCGCAACTTGAACACAAAGGGTCTGTCGTGTCTCATAGGTTTATTTCACTGACCGCAATGTCTTTCAAAATGTTATGTTCCATGTCTTGATTGTTTGGCATTGCCATCTGAAAATGAGAAATGACCACTTTGACTCTGGCACTGACTGGGTGCTCGGACGGATATATAGTTGATGTCAATGTCGTCGAAGCACGGGGCGGATGGACGGATTGATAAATGGATGGATAGACAAATAATAAGAAACATAACAACCACACCAAGAACCACCACAAACCTAAAACCAAACTTTCCCCATGAACATTCACAAAACCTATCACAAAAAATCAAACAAGATGACCATGAACACTTTTTATGATGACAGAATTGACTAAAACATAACAACCTACAACATCAACCCTAAACCCCTACTCCCCGCAATCCCCCTTTTACCATTTTTTTGGGGACGACTTTGATGGTTGTGCTTCAGACAGGAGCTTGTGCTTCAGCAAGGGCAACGTTGTGCCTTACTCGGCCCCAACGGATGTGGAAAGACAACTTTGCTGAAGACCTTAGCAGGCCAACTGGAGGCCAGATGCCTTCAATTTCTCCTGGGAGTGCGCCAAATTTTTTATGTCACCAGTTTCTGCATGTTTCTGCAAAAGGTTGGCATACCATTTTGATCCACTTGAGCTCTTGAATACCGCATATTCCCACGCGCAATTCAATCAACTGACATGGCCACAGATTCCCAGCTGAACTGCCCCAGAGTCGCACAAATAGAAAGACAGGTGCGTGCTGGTGCGCGGGTCCTGGGTGTTGGAAATCTTCGAAGAGCGAGAGTCGCTTTCTTTACTCAAGACCTGGCACAGGCCAGCTGCTCCGAGAATCTCTTGGCCCTGAAGCTACTGAAGCTATAGCAGATAGCCGATCTAATTGATTTTGCTGCTCATCATATCACCCTTATTATCCTTAGGAGTCTATATAGTCCTTACGGATCTGGACCATTCTAGACCTTCTTATGGACTGCTCGAGCTGCTGATTTTGATTCCTTTGGGAACATCTGCACCAGGACCTCCCCAGTGACATCACTCCTGTGGAACACGTGCTGGCTGACGATGCACCCATCATGCTGGATGAAGAGGGCGCACGGCAGGCGTTCGGAGCTCAGGTTTGCCGCATGCTCAACAAGCAGATCCGATGAGATAGGTATGAAACCATAATAAACCATGTGAAACCCGCATCAAGCAACAGTCATCTCCTAATCGATCAGCTCCGAAGAGATTCTAAGGCTGGGAGCTTTAGGGTTGCGAGGTGCATGTCACAAGGCCAAGATCGGCACCCTTAGTGGTGGCGAGTCGCTTGATTTCAGCGAGCTTGTTGGATTTTTGTGATGCTGCAGGATTGGTATGTGTGGCAGTTGAATGCAGGTGATAGGCTATGCGGGGTAGAGTATCGCCAGACTTGAATTGCTTGACGGTGTCGACAATTTTCTTCATTGCACTTGGCTATTTTGATTGCTCCTTGGTAAGGAAAGCTCGGGTGGCGCTGGCAGTGTTTGCTACACGACCTGCAGACATCCTTTTGCTGGACTGTTGATCATGGAAGATCATCCAGCCTCAAAAATGCTATAACTTGGGGCTTTGGTTAGGGAATGCTCAACAAATGTCTTGGAATGTCTTGGAATGTCTTGGAATGTCTTGGATGTTTTGTGAAGGACGAGCCAACAAATCACTTGGATGGTGCTGCTGTGGCCTCGTTATGTGCCGGCCTGCGAGAACACAAAGGAGTAGCCTCCAGGTTGCACCTCATCCTTTGGGTTGTCATGGATCGTCATCGTCATCCCATCATCATCCATCACACATAGAAATGCATCCATCACACATGGAAATGAATGAAATGAATGGAAGCCATTGTAAGCCTGGCCAAAGTCACTCCGCGTTCTGAGGTCTTGGTTGCATCTCACGACAAAGCGTTTTTGGAAGCCTTGCAAGTCACTGACAAGATACATGTCTCTCGTGGTGGCGTTGGAGAACCAGGGCACTTGAGAGTCACCTTGGCTGCAGATGAGCACAGATCACCATCACCATCATCGCCATACCCAGAATCCTCGTGAAGAAAGAAATTCTGACGCCTTCGATGGCGATGGAGAGAGAGAGAGAGAGAGCTGTCTGGTTTCGGAGAGCTTCCCAACAGAACCTTGCCACCGCCCTTTGAGGATTTACTCTAACCTTCGCAAGCTGTGGTTGGAGTACATTTTTCACACTAATCAGTCAGGTAGTAACAACATGATATGCCTATACTTGCTTTGTTTGTGCCGCATGCTGTATGCTGTGCAGCAAGAGATGCCGTAATGAGGGCGTGCAAATTGTGATGCCCTGCCCACACACAGTGAGGTCGAAAGTGGGCCCTATGAGCCTGCTAGCTGCACTGAGCATGGGCCAAGCTGCCAGTCGTACGCAGTTGTACCAGCTGCAGTATTCTGCAGTTAGATGCAGTGAGCACATTGGCGGACTGCAGATTGCAAAACCCAGGCGAAAACTGGGCTCCCAAGCCAAAGTCGAAGATGTTGCCAGCGCGTCGCCCCACGCAGCAGAAGCCGCGGCAGGCGGCAGCTGCGGTGCAAGGCAGGGGGCAAACCAGTGACACAAAGTGACGCATCAATGCATGCAATTACATGGCTACTGTAGTTGATGCTAGTTGTCAGGGGGTGTTGTCCTGGTCTAGTTAGTTGGTCATGCAGCACTGTTCGAGCATGTCGGTTCCAGATGCTGATGTTGTGATGGCTTGAACGGCTTGAATCCTCAGCCATTCTTGATCTATTGTGTTTGTTGTGTTGCCTCCCCGCGACTGGCACCTTGCTCCCAGCGCATTGCGATGCTTTCGCTTCTAGTGCTTTTGCTTCCAGCAGCTTTTGCAGCACCAGATTGGTGCAAATGGGTACCTGACGGCTCTTTGCAACATGTGGACGAGTGCAGCGGCTACTCCCATACTGGCTTGAACCAAGCTCAAGGATGCGCGAGCTGGTGTGAGTGGGTGCCGTCCCTATCCTGGCACGCTACGCCACAATGTCAAGGATGCCAAGGTCTCCTTCACAATCAAACCAATCAAACCAATCAAACCATGATCAACTCCACAAACTTTACCTCGGGCAAGTGTGCAAAATGGTGTCAGCATGTTTCCCGACCAGCTTGGCAGTATACGCCAGATTGTGCAGATTGTCACCAAGACCTGTCCACTGCCGCGCAGCCATCACAGGCAAAAGTGGCACAGCCGGCAGCTTCTGCAGTCTCGACTGCAGCATCAAAGTCTGCGACAGGTGCGCCTCATTGGTGCATGTGGATTCCCTATGGTTCCCTGCAATATGTTCCCGCTTGTAGTGGTGGTTGGGGCACCTACTATCATGGTGCCGTTTGTGCCCATTGGTGTGTTTGGGTGCCAGCGCCATCGTGGATCTACACGCCTGATTGCCAACGCTGCTCTAGCCTTGGAAGTGGCAACACCATCACAGGATGCGAGAGCTGGTGCACATGGGTATCCAGGCCGGCCTGGCAGAACACCCCAGAGTGCAAGCAGTGCACAGACGAGCAAAATGACGCAAATAGCACTCGCATCCTGTTACCCTGAGCATCCCTGAGCATCCTTGAGCATCCTTGAGATCTATTACATTATTCGCATGGTGCCACTATGTGCCACTGATACTTGTGGTGCAAAAGCCGCCAATGTAAAGATGTGTAAAGTTAACGAGTCTTTTCTGAAGCAGTGGCTCTCTATGCTTCTTTTGTGATGAGCTGTGGCATCTCTGCAGTCTGAATTACACGTTCCGCGTTTCCGTTTCAATCTGAAAATTTCATGCGGCAGCCAAGCTTGGCCTCATCTCAGCTGCACATCTCCAAAATCATCATCCGTAATTTCCCAAACAAGTGGGTCACCGAACTGCTATGCACTCGTATTTGGAAATAATTTCATGTGTGCTGCGCAGTGTTTGTAAAGTCACTGCTTTGGTCATTCTTTGCAAGCATCCACCAATACGGGCAGGCCGACCAAAGAAAGCCTCTGCGAGTAAGGTGCGTTGGGGGCGGTGGGTGGAAAGCTGGGAGTGGATCAGAAAAAGAGTGTCGTTTGATGCATCCACTCTCTGTCAGACATCAGGAGTGAGCAGAGTGAGCAGAGTGAGCAATGAATAGCAATGATTTGAATGAAGACAAACATAGACATCATAGACTCACATTAATTATTTGAGGGTCTTCCAGACCCTATGGGGGTTGCAATCATCAATCAGCAAGAACAGCTTCCCACCGCTGCACATAGTTTGGAAGTGGTCATTTACAATTGCCACTATTGGACATAGAATCGTTCGTGGACATTGTAATCAGCTGAGATCAGCTGAGCTTCTGCGAACAGAATCATTGTGCTGCCGATGTTTGATGATGGCGATGATCATGATTCTGGTGATGCAGATGGCCATGATGACGATTCAGAGAGGGCAGCACCAGCCAGGCAAAGCTAAAACGAAAACTCTCCAGTGTGCCAGTCTTAGTTCGGCTCACTTAAGGGAAAATGTCGTACTTTCCCTATATCCCATCATATACGATATTATATATGGGGCTTAAGATTCTTTTGGTTTGGGGATGTTGTGCTGATTGCCCTACGTATGAATACGTATGAGGTATGTTTTTTTCATGAACCTACAGTATGGCATGGCATCGCGAGCTTTGTTTGGCTTTTGCTTTCCGTTTTTTTTCCTTTAGTTTCTGTGAACCTCTTCTAAGTTCCATGCTTCTCCTTCACACTGCTGACTCTGGTTTTGTTACCGACCGGGGCCATGTCATTCGGTTATTGAATAAGCGTTCATATTATCGCATTTGAGTTTCTGAGAGATGTAGTCGCGTGCGCGGGGGTCATTCAAACGTCCATGTTTGGCAGGTCTTTACATGGTATTCGCGCATATGTGCGCAGTTGTTCAGTTTTCCCCTCAAAAGAAAAGAGTTGCACCACCTATCAGGGCGATGGAGAGAGATGTTGCACTGCTGGGTGATGTGCCATGACGTGCCTGTTAGTTTGTTAGTGTGTTTGCAGGTTTCACACAGTTACACTGACATAAATGCATGCACTAGAGGGTACATGCAGATGTTTGGAACATGTTTCTTGTCACCATTGCACCTTGTTTGTCTTTGTTATGACTCTTCGATTGATTTCCTGGCCTTCCAAGAAGGGGTCCCTGAGGTGATGCGGAAGATCGAAGATGCGGAAGCAGCTCTTGAAAAGGCAAAGTCAGATTGTTTTTTTAATTTGATGATTCTGCTTTCATTATATTGAAGTATTTGTCATTTTTTGCAAGTAGTTTTATTTTTTTATTTGATTATCATTGTATGTTGAAACGTGGATGTGTTCTGTCAGAGCGCTGTGGATTTGGGGCAGCAGGGGTGGAGTGGAGACGTTGGAGCTGCATCAACGATCTTGTCAGGCCAGCGAAGTGCTGAACGAAGAATACAACGATGACTTTTGGAAGCAGAAAAAGTGCTGTATCATATCAACAAGCCGCGGAAGCCGCTGAAGTTGTCCATTTCATTTTATTTCATTTCATCAAGTTTCCTGTTTGGAAGACTGATTGCTCTTGTTGCTCTTGATTTTTAAGCCCTCGATCTATCAAGGTGCTCCTCAGTATGGTGACCATGTATGGATTGATCAGCCGGGTGTATTGCTTTAGGGTTGCGACGGGAGCAAGGAATGTGCTTCACTGGCTCCATGTCAAGCTCTTGAAGAGGGTAGTCAGGCATGCTTAGGCTGTTGTTGTTTGGCATCGGCTATTCATTCGCCTACGTACCGTGGACATTGAGGGATGGTGAACGGCAGGGCTTGATCTCAAAGTTGCTAGTGGTGATTTCTGGATTTGTTTCCTGCTCTTGTTATCCTTTTTTTTTTTTGGGTAAGGTCGGGGACATGTTTGCGCCTGTGTCAGCGTGTTGTGTTCCAAGGCTTTTCGACATGCCTTGTGTAGCCATTACATGTCCACAACTGCTCGATAGAAAGCTGAGGAGACTTTGAAAGGCTATGAGGAAGCGAGTGCTGCAGTTGAAACCTGCAATGGAGCTTGCAATTTTTCCATATATTTCACTCTTTCCCTTGTTTTTGATTATATATGCCTGGAAAGTGTAGGGGAAGGCCCTCCTGAGATGGTGCTTGGTTGACATTGGTTTCTGAATGAATAAACCTAGTTTTGCACCTGTGATTTGTTTGCTAACGTTCCCGCTTGTTTGATTGGCCGGCCATTTGCCGAGATGTTTGACATGGTTTGACATGTTATGACATGTTTGCTTTCGGCTGTTTCTCAGCATGTTGGACTGTTGGACTGTCAATTTGCTAGCACGTTAGCAAACGTGCTTGTTTGCATGCATGTTTGCTGTCTGTCTATTTGTGGATCACCGGTCAAGAAGAGACAGTATCACATAGTATCACTATACTCGTTACGTATGTTGGTGATCTACATTGTATCCAATCGCGTCCACTGAGGATAACCTTTACGAGTCAATGCAAGTCCTGGAGGATGAACTGGCCGTGGCATGAGCATACAGGTTGGGGGAAGGATTACAGTGTAACTGGATTGAACTGGAAACTAAGATCAGTGAGATAAGGCAGCTGCCAGAAGGCGGTGATGACTTTGCCTGAGTTTTCTTTCAATACGTTACGGTCCTGACTCCGGACTGGCCCTACCAGGTCTTTCGAGACCTGACTGGACCTCACTGAGCATCGAAAACTGCAGTATTTCAAAGTAGCTTTTGCTAGTCAGGGTTAGGTTTGCTTAGATGAATGATTGTAGATTCTAGATCTCCAATTGATGATGATTGTATATAGATGAACTATGTCCCAACTTTATAATTCCGACCGAGGAATTTGCATTTTCCATTACTTTTCAGGCTCAATCCATGAGCCTCTCCGAATTGCTTTGCCGGAACACCGCACCTTCCGCAAAATGCGGCGGCCTGTTGATATTTTCGGCTTGGCATACAGATCATGATAGACCCCAAAAAAAGAGGGAGGGCATGGGCCGGGCACGGGAGGGCCTGTTCCAAGCTTCAAAATGCGGCTCAGGGGGATACAAGCTCCCACTTGGCCGGGCATTTTCTGAGAAAACTACTCTCTCAAACTTTGTCCTTGGACAAGGCCACGAGACACTGCCATGATCCAGAGACAGGGAAATTCACAGCCTCGCGAGACGTTTGCGAGACCACTGTCATCCGTTAATGATGCTTTCTCAGCCTATTTTTCTCAGGCCATGATTGGTCCGCATGTTAATAGGGATTCTGGAGGATTGTAAGGTAAGATCAGCACAAGTTGTCGCACCGTGCTGGTCGTGTTTTGTTCTGGTTGTCATTGCTGTAGCTGTAACCGTTGTTGCCACTAAAGATTGTCGTCATCGAGTTGCATGTGTTTTTTCTTTTGTTGTTGCTGTCATTTGTTGTGGTGTGGTTGTTGGGCTTGCAGTTGTTGTGGCACACTCAGGTGCATGAACGATGTGAAGTGGGCAGCTTTTCATGGCATTGCCAGCATCTCAATGCGCAAGAATCTGGACTCTTGACATGGAGCAGCACAAGATAGCACCAGTGCCAGCTTGCGTTGATGAAGCAAAACCGCCAGAACATGTTAGAATATCAAAGGTGCAGTGCACAAAATTGTGCAACTTGTTTTTGATTTGTTGGTGCTTCTGACGCGCTGCTTTGGGGTTCAGGTGGAGAACCCTGAATGGTATCCAGAGCTTCGTACCGGGGCTCCGTTGAAGGACTGCACCGCACTTGGCAGATGGCGGCAGGACGCACAGCGGTTTCTCATTGAGAAGGCCAATAAAATTGGTTTCTGCCAAGTAATGGGCTTTGGCCTCTTGCCCCAGGATGCCCCAGGATGGTTTCTCAATGAAGTAACGGAACCATCCGGATCCATTCGGCCTTCCTGTGAAAATGTGGCAGTCCCAACAGTTTGGAGATTGAGATAGGACTTTGCCCTCGTTCTTTACACGCATGGGCAGCCCGGCTGCCCGAGACCGTGTGGTTAGCTCAGTCCAAGCACAGCTATTTCCATCTCGATGTCCATGGCAGTTCTCAGCAAAATCTCATCCCTAGGCGACGAAGGAGAGGCCGCTGGCCATTTCGTTCGAGTCTTGGAGCCTGCGAAGAGGCATGAGGCAGAGAGGTCGCGTCATGAAATGAAGTTCTTAAGTGATGGCACTTGGCAAATTGACAAAATGCCTCCAAAGATGAAGTAGATATAACTATGATTTTAGCAATTTTACTGTAGGGCAAGTAAACTGTAATGAAGTAACAAAATTGTTTAAACATTTAATGTACCAACTTGTTGCATATTATTTCTTGAACGACTGCAAATCTTTGGCTGAGGTGCCGTACAAACCTGAAGCGGATCCTGAGGATGAAGATGAGGCGGAAGTCCACGCCTCAAGGGCCTCAAGCTTGCTACCTCAAGCTTACAGCACCGTTTGCTCAGATGTTAGGAGGCAGAGTGCAGGAGGCAAAGCAAAACAACCAAACGCACTTGTACACAAAATATATCTATCTTGGTTCGTTCCAAATTAGTTGAATGAGTTTGGGCATGTTTAGAGTTTAGACTGGGACGTTTCAGTGGGCCACCAGCAAAGCACCAACGAGCAGCCTGCAAAAGTCACAAGACATTTTTTTTGCATTTTCAAAAGCAGGTAAAAGGCAAGCTGACAGAAAGGCAAAAGACTTGCTCAAACTACTCGTTTTGGTACATTAGCCCAAGCTAATTACTGTATATTTTTTGGACAGGCTTCACTAACTGCAATTGGCATGACAAAGTAGAGAGTAAGTAAACTTTCTACATAGTCATGTTAGCCAGATGTTGCAAGGGCTTTCGGCCAGAAATTGAAAGTGTTTACAACATTTCGCAACATGTTCATATTTTTAGTTCTCGTATCTCCGGTCTGAACTTGCTGTCCATTACTGGTTTTAGTTTATCAGCTAGTATATAATCATGTGCCCGCTGTTTGTCAGTGCTGGAAGTGATTCCGCTGGTGCGATTCCCGGGGCCGCACGCCATGTACCTGACAGGGTTGACGCTGACATTCGCGGCAGTCCATGCAGTGGATCTGCCCGACGTCGTTGGCCTTGTGACAGACCCGGTTGTGTGGCTTCGTGGGCAGAAGTTCCATGAACCACTGGTGCATGAACCAAAGAAGCTGATGCCAACGGTTGACATGCTGCAGGACATGACGCCTCATGAGTCTGAAGAGAGATTCCATTTTTTTGCTTCCTTGTTCTTTCTCATTTTCTTCACGATCATCATCTTGGGCACGGGCATCATGTGGGTAGGATCGCAGATCAAAGAAGCTCTGGATTGTTCCTACCGCTTCCAACCGTTGAGCAGTTCACGCATTGGCAGGGTCAGCTTGTGCAGCAGCGCTAGCGAAAGTAGCAGCGAAGAGTCATCAGACGACGGCGATGCCGATGGCTTACGCTTGGAATCTCAGCGAGTTCTGGTGACGATTGCGTTCGGGTCAACTCTGTTGGCGTGCGGAGCCACTGGCATCTGCTCGATGGCAACGGGTACCCTGAGCAAGAACAGTGGACTTGACTGGGAGATGTATGCGCTTTTGCTTGCAGGAGGTGGCATCGCCGTGGTGGTCCAAGCGGTTTTCGCAGTGAAGTGGCTTCCCAAAGGAAGAACTTTTGCCATTTCCACCTTTGCAGAGGCAGCTTTCGTTTCACTGGCACCGTTCATTTCAGACTCCTTTGATACACTGAAAGACACAATTTTCTGCTGTTTGTGTTTTGAATCCCAGTTCTTGGTTCTGAAAGTGATCGGTGCAATGAGTTGGTTGTACCTAGTAGCCATTCACATTTACTTCATTCGCAGAGATGACACTCTGGCAGAGTTGGCCGGGTGTTATCTGCCAGTGCTAGGTGCCCTCCCCAAGCCTGAAGTGAACGAAACTGACATTTCCCGCTGTGAAAGTGGATGGAATGCTGTGATGTTGCTGCTTTATAAGCAGACCACTCCAACCAAGCAAAAATTGCTCATCATCGAGAACTTGCCTCAGGCACTGTTCTCGATCATCTTCCTGAATCTTGAAGGAGGGTCCCTTTTTGTTAAGGTCATCAATTTGGGGATCCCTGTTGCCCAAATTATAGCGGCATGTATTCTCTTCCGACCTTTCCTGAACATCGTCGGCCCCCAGCTTGGGAACAAACTATCGGCTTTCTTGGAAAAGCCAGATTTCTTGAAAGCGAGGCAATTGTGGGACGAGGCCTTCCGCGGAGACCGAAGAATGCTCAGACAAGCATTGCCCAAGCTTCTCGAAGTGCCATTGGTGAAGGACTTACTGAATGAACTGAAGCCGAAGGAGGATGCTGAGCTGGATCCGAACACTGACAAGGGGCTTCAACTCTTTGATCGAGGTCTTGAGGCAGTGATTGAACTTCAGGGGGAACTTCAGGGAGACCTTTTTCATGATGCATTAGCGGCAAAAAGTTATTGGGATGAACCACTTGGTCCTCACGGTCGTGGAATACGCGAGAGAGAGATTGGCCCCACGATCTGCAAAGCGGCGCACCGCGGCGATGTCGCCGCGGTGCGGGGTTGGGTGCGCATCGACGCCGCAGCCGTACGGCTCACCAACTACAAACGCGACACACCGCTGCACTGGGCAGCGAGCAATGGCCATGCGGAGGTGGTGCAAGTGCTCCTTGAGGCGAAGGCCTCGGTGGAAGCCAAGAACAACAGCAGGCAGACCCCACTGAGCTCCGCAGCTGCGAGCAACAGAATCGAAGTGGCCAAGCTGCTGTTGGCTGCGAGGGCTTCGGCCCATGTGGTGGACCAAGACGGCAATACCCCGCTGAGCAGAGCCAAAGAGAAGAACAATAGTGATATGGTCAGACTATTGGAGGCTGCTTGAATACAGAGTGGCAACGAGTCCATTCATTTTTTTGCCAAGTTTCACCAGATTGGTAAAACCCACGGCTGGGCCGACCTTGAAGAAAAAAACATTGGCCCGCTGTGACGATTGACGATGCCGCCCTCCAAGGAGTCCAAAGCCAGGAAACGTGCAGAGCTTGGAATGGCTGTTCAGAACTTCACATCACAAGACAGCTGTATGCCACCAAGTACTGCACGCATTTTGAATCTCAAACTGCTCAAGTTGTTTTTGTGTAGGGTGCATCAAGCCAAATGAGTCTGACTAAGTTGTCGTGGCCTGGGTGGTGATCATCCTATGTACATTTTGCTCAACATAGACACTGTAGCGGGCAAATGTCAGACAGCCGAATCAGGAGTGCAGAGGGCAGAACCATTTCTTTGAAGATTGGCTCCTTGTTTCCCATTTGGTTGTAGAAAAAATGGAAAAGAATGGAATAGCATGGAATATGGGGGCAGATGTTGTCTTGAGGCAGAGAAAACCAGGATGAAGATCGTGATCACGATGACTTGGAAGAGGATGAAGTTGCTTGGCTTAGTTTTGGCACACATGCGTCATCTCCATATATCTCCACTCTTTACAAAATCAAGAGTTGTTCATTGCAGTTTCGCCAACTGATTAGGATCAGCCCTCGAAGAAAGAGAAGAAGCAGATTGCAAGGTTGTCCTTCGGCGGCATCCATGCAGCTAAAGTCAATAAAACTTATGATTTCGCTGGAACATGCTGGAACTGTATAGGAGAGAGATATAGATGGCGTTCGATGGCCGTGGTGTTTCTTCCAATGGCGTTTCAAGAAGTTTCACAGCAATGATCCAAGCCCCGAAGCCCAAAAATGCAGCATGAGTCATGAAACAATCAAGGGATGGGCAATGATGGGCAGATTATGTCACGGATTTTTTGAAGGATAAGATTCAGGTTCGGAAAGAGATCATGCAGGGAGGCAGTGCCGACCTTTCCCAAAACTTTTGTTAACACGGTTTCTTAACACGGTGCGAACAGAAGGGGTGTGCGAATTGCACAATCCAAGGGAAAAGATGCTGCGCACTCAAGAAGATCGCCGGATACTTGCTGTGCTACTGCTTGCAGGGTGTTCGATGTTGCTACAAACTTACAAGTGGTCAAAACATGCTAAGTAGTACAGCACCTGGAGCAGTAAAAAGGACATTCTCGGTGATGACGTCAGTCTTCTAGTGTCTTCGAAGTAGTCTTCTTCTAAGTAGTCTTCCAGACTTCATTCGGCTTTATTAGACTTCAAGTTTTTTCTAGTCATTTTCATATTTTGTCCTCAGTATTGTTGGGCCGAGGTAAAGTTGTGAAGACCGTCCAGTCTCAGGATGATACCTGTGCAAGGCGGCACCGGATGTGGTCCTGATTTGGTGTCCTAGCAGATGCACTGCGTGTTTCGTTCCAAAACCTTTTTCAAATTGTGTATTCATGTGTGTCCATAATATTTGATTATGCAGTACACCTTTTCTCTTTGCCCGCACGAAGGCACATGACTTATACGGGCTCAGATGCTATATTGGGCATAGATGGATCTGTCTATGAGCCTATAATTTACTACAGTACTTCTTTGCCACTCTTTTTAGATCTACTGTATGACTCTGTGTGTGTTGGATTTCCGCTCTCTTGTTTCTCTTGCCTTCGCTGCTTTTCTGCATTTTTATTTTCTTCTGATTCGTTTGTTCGTAGATTTCTATCTGTTTTTCTCTGTTTTCTTCTTTAGTGTTGTTGCTTCTTTGCATCCATGTCTTGTGCTCTTCGTTCTTTCTTTTGCGGCTGCTGACACACATGTTGCAAGTGCATATACAACTAGAAAATACCATAGAATACCCAAGAGGGCGGTTATTTGATGATTGTGTTTCTTGTATTTGATGTTGTTAGGGAGTTCTTTTCATGAGCCCTAGCGTGTTTGGCTCCTGTGGCTTCTTGATCTGTTGATGTCTATATCTTGGCTCGTAGTTTGTCTAAATTTTCTTTGTCCATCTTGGGTTTTTGATAGACAACGTACAAATAACTTGAAGTGCACATATCATCCCCAAGAGCCTCTGCGGCGAGTATTGTTGTAACATGTTGTAACAATTGCAACGAAAGCATCGACAATGACAAGGAGAATGACAGCATCAACAGTACCAGCTCAGCCAGCAACACCACCACTGGAACGGGGAAATTCTGTAGTTGATGCAGTGTTTTCCCTTCAAGGGAGGCGCTCCACCCTATTTGCACGCCAAATTTCCTACGTAATTAACCTACGACAACATATTTGCAACAGTTGTGCGACGCTTGAAACAAATATAGTATAAACCCGGAGGCATTTCTGCTCCACACCCCACCTGCCACCGGAACAATTGCAAAAACAACGACATCAACAACAGCACAAAGACCACCATGTAGATCGGACACTTCTGGTCCTGGTGTTGCCAGCATTTTTTTTCAACCAAGTGTGAATAGAGCGGAGGTGTGCATTCAAAAAAGAACGGTACAGTAGCTTTGTTTTCAAGACCTTCGTACATGTTCTTACATTCTTGGGTGCTCATTTGCTGTGCAGATGGTTTGCGACAAACGCGTGTATTTGTGCCCCTGTTCTTCTTGGTGCTTTTTTCCCCAACAGTAAGACTTGGCTATGCGGTCTTAAGCCCAGATTAGCTCTGGTGCGAGCCGGTGCAGCTTCAACACCAGGTTCCGGAGAAGGTTCCGGAGGCTTCCGGTCCATATGCCTGGTAGGATTCCGGAAGGTTCCTGCAAAGAGGTCCGGTGCAGATGCATACTGAGGTTCCGCAAGGTTCCGGTGCAGCTATGTGGTGAAGTTCCGGAGGGTTCCGATGAGGTTCCGGAGCATTCCATCGCAGCTAGCTGATGAGATTTTGGAGGGTTCCGGTGCAGATCCGAAAAGTTCCACTCCAGATACCTGAGGAGGTTCCGGACGGTTCCGGTGCAGAGAGTTTTTGGTAGTGCAGGGACTTTCTGCCTTTTGGAGGGTTCTTGTGCAGATGCATTGTGAAGTTCCAAAAGGCCCCTTTTTCCGCGACGGCAAAACATTGTTTGCCGTAGGGTCTTCAGCCCAGATTGGCGCCGGAATTTTGCAGGGTGCAACAGACCTCGGGTTTTGCAGGGTGCAATGCAGATCCACGTCAGGTTCCAGAACGTTAGCATCCGAAGGTTCTGGTGCAGCCTCTACGTTTAGCTCATTGAAAGAGATGCTTCAGGTTTGGTGGGAATGACAGGTGCTAGGTGCAAGAAGGGTTGCAGATGCAGATGAGTCATGTGCAATGTTGAGACATGGGCAATGTGGAAGACCACCTTTTTTCTGCAGGATGGGTATCCTCAACCGGATGCGAACATAATTTTAGCAGGTCAGGTCAACCATCAATGAAACCGAAAAGAAGTACATGGGCTTCATAGACGCTCAGCATACAAACTGTCATGCAGTTGGGGATGGCATTTGAGTTTATAGCATGCAAACGGTTCTTCATTCGCCTGGATTGTAGCGGCACAAGTCTTACAATCAATTTGCAATTTCCTTAGCCTGGATAGTAGCCCTGATATGTGACATTTTGCAATTTGGCCTGCGCCACATTCCTCTAGGCCTCCAGCCGTTGCCCAGTTGTAGCCTTCAGGATTCTCCTTTTGTTGCTTACTGCAGGCCCGGTCTCATGTATGCTCCAACAATGGCTGGCTCGTGCTAAGCCAAGCTGTAAACCCTCAACAGGATTCAATCTTGGAGCTTGCAGATTGTCAACCTCGTCTGTTTGTTCAGCGCTCGATGCTTTGCAAGCTTCGTTGCTCCGATTTCATCATCCGGTTGGACGGGCACTGGTTTGTTCGAGACTCCAAGGTCTTTGGAAGACGTGAAGTCATCAAATGAGTGCCGAATGCATTGCAGGTGACAGCGACGCTGTGTGTAGGTTGTGCTCGGTTAGAAAAGTGCATGCCATGCGCTCGGAGTGTTTCTGAAGGTTTGCCAAGATTGCTGACATTTGCTGACTGGCATGAGATTGAACAAGAACAGCAACAAGAACCAGTCAGCAGAACTAGACTCTTGCATTTTCAAACTTGCTGACATGCGAAGTTGAAAGTGAAGGCAAGCTGACAATTTCTATGAAATCTATCATGACAGGAAGGTTGACGGAGCTGGGCATTTTATGTTCTATGCTCCTTTGGGTCTGTGTTGGTGCCTCAGGATCCTCAGGCTTCAGTGTGCCTTTTGATGCCACAGGACGCCTTTAAACAGGAGCCAGTTTGCTATTCCTCAAAGACTCCGCGCTGCAAGATCAGTTTTGAAAGTCAACGTAAGGTCATTGTGCAGTTTATGGCGCTGCACAGCAGGAGGCCAGAGAGTGGAAGCATTCTGAGTTTGCAACTTCAGAATTCAACAGAATTCAATATTCGCTGCATCATGCAGTAGCCATGTTACCTGTGGTGAGCCTTGGCGATCCTTGGCGCGGGTGAAATATGGAAAATGTGGAGAACAGCGACGACCAGTTGGCTTGAATTTGAACGGTGCAGCAGGTCCCCGATGTCAACAACCTTGGCGGTCCAGTGAATTGTCCGCACCCAAGTCCTCTTGATGTGGACTTCATGGACATCATGTAGTGAGGCATAGTGTGGCACGTTGTGATGAAAGGTCCTGTAGCACAACAGCTGCGCTACTTGCAAGATATCGCGCATGCAAAGATGTTTTGTGAGGTGGCGTTCGCTGGGAGAAAGTGAACAAGGACACATTCCTAGGAATTCTAGTTGGTGAATCCTCATCCTTGTGAGCAAGACACGGGGAGACTTATCAAATCTTATCAATTTTTACGGTCCATGGTTGTTTAAGCGTACGTGGATATTTCATGGCTCTTCCAGGGCTCTAATGAATTTTACATGCATGTGCTTTCAAAAACGTTGCCAACATTGCAGTCACATAATTCATAAGCCAAGTTTGCTGAAATAACTATGCCATAGCGTCAGGTTCCTTGCTGCTTTGCTTGACTGCAAAGTTTCTGCTCCTGATGCACGATCGCAATCGGACGCCATGGATGATGCGTGAACCTGTTTGCCGCGGCCTTGGCCTTGACAATCCGCGGGCTACATATCCATCTCCATCTCCTTCGAGCACGCAGGCTGTGCAGCGACCGTGGCTCGGTGCGCAGTCCAGTGCCGATCAGAATAGGAAGCCATTTGCCCGTCGAGCTAAGGTTTGCGAAGCTTCTTTCAGACATGTCGCAGGCCAGAAACCCTCAATCTCAGTGGCAAAGCTGCACAAAGCTCCAAGTCTATGACAAATACAGGAATTAAAGGTCAGTACAGTCACATATTATCATATGAGTCTTATACCACTTATTATACCATATCATGCGTATGCTCCAAAATTGTATTCCTGGGTTTGGCAGGCTGATGAGGTGGAAGGAAGTTCAGTCTGTGCTGTGCGAATTTCTAAGCTCCTTCGGGTTCTCGATGATGGTATTGAGTCTTAATACCGGCTATATTTTGTATGTATAGCAAGTGAACGTACATGATTGCATGATATTACATGACGCAAGGCTATGAGAACCAGATGCTGAAACCATGGCAGTAGGGTAAGGTAACCTCCCACAGATTGAAGTGGTCACTGCTACCAGCACTAAGCCTTTGAGGACTGTTGGAGCGACTGCTTTGACTCTTCAAGACCATGCTCGGTTGGACCAATCCTACATCCACAAAGGTGTGCACAGTGCACCATTGAAGGCAGGGACGGACACTTGGAGAACATGTCCATCCTTTTGCTTCTGCTGAAAAGTCTTGAGATGTCTTGAGTATGTTCTGAGTTCTTGTGAATGGGATCAGCGAATCCATTCCAATCTCCACTTCAGAATCGCCTCTTTCTGCGAGGGCCGCTCCACTGAGCAAATGAACTACATGCTAACGTCATCAGCACCTGTGGTGAGACCGAGATCCAAATCAGTTGCCTCTCAATTCATCGGAATCTTTGCTGCAGATCCGAAGGATTGCTTAAGCCAAATTTGTTTCATAAATTCCTCGCTTATGTACAGGACGATAGTGAGCATTGCTAATTCTAGTGAGGTACGGATCAAGCAGGTTGCTTTGATATTAAATTTTGGCGACCTAATTTACTCGAAGTACCAGTATCCCCAGTGGCCCTACCAGAACCATACTGTACCGCAGTGGGAGTGTTGATGGCGATAGTTTCCGGACCAAACTTGCTGCAGTGTCGTTCACGGTGGAAAGTATGAGATTTAGTCAGCGAATCACTTCGTGCAAATCTGGACCTGCAGCAGATCTGGCGTGAGCATAGCAGCATGCCATAGCAACATGCCATAGCACGCCGTTGTGAGGTCAGCACGTCCGCCGCGAGCAGAGCAGTGATGAGAGGCAGCCCAGGGAATGGGAGCTCTGCCTTGGTAACGGTGGGAGAGCTATGTGTAGGCACCCTGAGCATAGAATGCACCAGAGATCACCAGAGGCATCCAGAGGCAATCTCCAGTGGTGATGACATCTGTTTGTATTTGGCATTGTGACATTTTTATCGTATTTGTATTTGACCAACACTCCTTGTCAAGGACCTGTTGAATTATTGCCAACATTGTGTACATGTTGATAGACTACAGATTTGGGTTCTGGGTGTTTTTTCTGAGCAAAGCAGATCCAAAGCATCAACACTCATGTATCAAGCCGGATGTCTGCGAGGGAGCTGAGCAAGCTATCTGCGCTTGAAGAGATGGAATTTCGGCGACAACAGCACAAAGAGGAGAGACATGGCGCTATCACAAGAAATCTATAGAAATCTGATGAACACATATGAAAATGATGGAAGCACTTTGGTTGGCACTGTTGATTTCATGCTCCATTGCTGTGGTGGTCCCACCAATTTTGAACGTTCGATGTTGGAAGCCTCAGCGGCAGGAACAACAGAATCGAATTGATTTGCATCGAGAACGCACGCAACAGGAAGACCGCTCATCACATCTCGTCACTACAAGACGAGTTGCTTTGTCCGTGTTCGATCGTTGAATGATGTGTGCCATCGGTCAGTCTGTATCCGCCTCTGTTGGCAGGAGAGGCAACAACTGCAATTGAAGGAGTTACTTATTTGCATTGGAATTGTCCGACGTTGTGGCAAGCTGTAAGCTGATCTTCCTGAATCACTCAGTCCAGTGATGGACACGTGCGAACAATATGGCTACACTGACTCGAACCAACAACTTGTGATTCAATTGAACGACTGCAAAACTGCAAGTTGATATTGGCAAAGTTAAACCTGCATATCGGTGCCATACCGCTTAAGGCGTGAGATCCAGCAGATTCACAAACTATTGCGAGCAACATCAATGAGGAGTACACATTCAGCATCCGAGAAAGCACCTTGGAAGAAAGTGATTGCATTGCACATAATTGAAAGGCAAGCATCAGGCATCCAAATAGAATCAGAATATCAGAATATCTCAGAATTGCCTTACCGTGGCCTGGCGGCCTTTGAAGCTAAGGCAGATTCGACTTTGAAACAGGAATCGATGCTTGAAATATCTTGAGGTCGCAATTGTTGCGAGCCGATTGTACTTTGACCATTGGACGATTTCTTTGATTCATGTCATTCGCCTCGACGTGCCAAGGAATGCTCCCCTGTACGAGCCCATCACTTCTCAGCGGAGATCATCGGAGGACCTTGATGGCAGTATGGAATGCCGGCAAGACATTCTTTCAGCATGTTTATTTCTTAGCTGTTTCGTGATCTTGCTGCATCCGATTTGTGTATGTCTTTTTTCCATGAAGGACCTTGTGGCACCCTGCCCGCCAAGCAAGAGCAAAAGAATGGGCTGGCAGTCAAAGCCATGCGCCCTGCCTGCAGGAGCCCACCTGTATGTGGCGTGTTTTCAATCGTTTCTGCATGGTGTTTTGAAAAGACGCTTTATCAATCGAAGACGCTTTTTCTCCTTTTGCTTCAGATGCAGCCAAGGCTTTTCAATGCTGAGCAGTTTGGATGAAGGTGATGATGGTGACAGCAATGAGGCACCCATCCCTCTTCCAGCTCCTCAAGAGCACCGCTGTCAGCATGAAGGGAACGAATTGGGTATTCAGGGTATGAATTTGCAAACTTTGACCTAGATGCACCTTCCAGTGACGTTAATTGTAAACTTAGTGTTTCCTGTGGCATTTTCCAGTACCTAGTGTAGCAAAACAGAACAGGACTTATTTTGCAAAACAGAACGGTAGCATCCTTAAACGGCATTAAAGATTCAAAAGTCTACTTTCACTTGAACACCTGAACGCTCTGCCAAAGTGAAGAACGATTCAAGACGCAGCTGAGGGACATGCAGTTTGAAGCACCGGACGAATCTCCTGAACCTTCAGAGCAATCAGTGGGCAGCGCCAGAAGAAGCGATGGCCCTGGTGAGGAATCAACGCGTGAGAATCATGATGCATTGGGTAAGAAAATGCAGGTGACATCGGGTGACAGGACAGATGACAGAGATGAATCACTGGAGGAACCTTAGTTTTTGTACCTGCACAAATGTAGGTTGTGTGCAAGTGCTGTGCTGTATGAGATGCTTTGAATTGTATATGAATTGTTATGCGACAATTATTCGGAACAGTCGGATCTGAACAGATGGTTGACGAATGTTCACGATGATTCCTAGGCAGGAGATTGATTGATAGGTCCTTTCATGTTTTTGTCTACGTTTGGGTGCTGTGTTCGGGGCTGGTAGCAGGTTGTTTGCTGAAACAGGGTGCCGTACCCTTTTGCCAAGGATGGCTCTTTCCCTGGAAGATTCGCGGACGGAAGCCAGCTCAAGGAGGTACAGCAAGGTGCAAATGTTGTGCCGTCAGACGTGCATTTCTTCAGCACAGTCCTTCAAGGGTCAAGTGATGTCAAGTGGCCAGGAATTGACGCCCTCCGAAGACTCGCAAAAACCATTGCATCAAGCTGGCGATGAATGTTTGTATCCTTCGGAACTGAGCCTTGAAGAGATTGGATGCGAATTCTTCAGCCTGGTCTCAGAACATTTCAACAAGTGAATATCTGTGAAGTGAATTCCTTGGTTTGGTTGTTGCACTTCTGAAGGTTTCTATTTTTGTTTCTGCTTTTCTTAGGGGTCTTAGGGCAGCTATGATAGCTATGGCCATCACCAGTGCAGATGTTCACAGGGAGGGTGTTAGTGGCGCTTCTGCCAGACTAGCTGCCAGTCAGCCTCCAGTCTACAACGTGTTTGAGTTCTGTTTCATTTCATCGGCTGTCAATTCTCACCGCACTCATCAGAAGTCGACATCAAAGCAGTACACATTTGCACCGAAGTATTGCCAAGGACTACAAACTCGTCTGAGCGCACCACTTGCCAGCGAATCAGAGCATCGGAGCACGCCGAGAAGGTTCACTTTGAGCATTATCATTTCTTGGCTGCCTCGTGATTGTGCGATATTTTGGAACCAGTTTGTGAATGTTTGTGATAGTTAAATATAGTTAATGTCAATGTCTGCTTTTGTGCCATGCAGGATCTTGGGGCACCCTCACAAGGCAAGAGCCGGCAGTCAAAGCCACGTGGCGTGCCTGCACAATCCCACGATTCCATTTGCGTTTTCAATCGTTTCATGGTGCGAGACCGACCGGACCCGAGCCAAGGTTTTTCCATGCTGAGCAGGTTGCCAGATGCCGACGATGAAGCCCCGAGCCCCCCTCGAGCTCCGCAAGAGCCACGATGACAGCATTCAGGGGAACAATTCAGACAGTGGTTTGCACGGTTGTTTAGTCACTACGGAGTTGTGCTACACTGGTGCACCTGCATAGAGATTCTCATATAGGGTTTCTCACTTTGTCCATTCTGACGCTCGCGGTTGAGCGGCCATAAAAACTAAAAGTGATACAAGTGTTTCGGGTGTTTTTGGGCGCTCTCATTGTTGATAAAATTTTGAACGTGGAAATGAGCGGATGCAGTCAGTTCACAATCCAAGAGATGATTGAGATGATTGATTTTTTATTGGTATAACTAGAGTGTTTCCTGTTTATTTTTGCAGTACCCAGTGCAACAAACTAAAAAGGAGTTGCGTTCAAACCTTTACTGTCAGTGCGGAAAGTTGCATCAATATCTTGTTGGTCCGTAGCTTTATTCCCTGCGGAAGTGATAACAGGGAAGTCGCATCAACTTGCGTTCAGTTGCGGGCGAAGCTTGCTTGATGCATGTTTTGGTTGATTCAAATGTGAATTCACTGGGTTTTACCATAGTTTTAGTTGATGTTGCAAAAGCTGGTTGGGTATGATCCGCGATCGGAAATGCTTCGTTTTGATGCGTTGCCTTGCGGCAAGGTCTGCTATTGAATGATGATCGGATGGGTTCCTCAAAGAGATATATTGCTATCCGCAGAGGTAGCGGGCATTCTTGATGGTTCATCATTTCTGGTGCTGTTGAGCTTGGGAGGGCGTGCTATTAATCCTTGGGTAGGCCAGGCTGTCAGTTTTTACAAGTAGACAGCAAGGGCTGCCGAACAAACCCATAGCAAGCATTTGCCTTGATGCCATGAAACTTTTCCATGTGACGAAGGGCAGGGCGGCTGTTGGGTGTCTTGCCTGTGACAGAATTGGCCGACTGGTCGCAGACCTTGTTGTAGACAAGGTGTTTCACACCAAGAGAAACAATTGCAGATTGTTTGTCGCCACGTCAAGAAGCATCACAGCAAGAAGCATCGCAGACCAACAGCAAGAAGCATCACAGACCAACATTGCTTGCACGGGCCATTCAATAGCAAGAAGCATCACAGACCAACATTGATCCACCGCAGCAGCCTGCAAACAGGTCAGCTTATTATTCCTTTTACTACGCTGCCTCCTTTCTAGACCTTGGGTCTTCTCAGGGTCTTCTCCGACAAAGGGAAACAAGCACGAGCAGCGGCAGAGCAGCAGCAAACAAAGCGCTGATCCAGAGCCACAAGGGAGACAAAGGGGAGACAAAGGGAGACAAGCATGAGCAGGGGCAGAGCAGCAGCAAACAAAGCGCCGATCCAGAGCAACAAGGAAGACAAAGGTAAGACAAAGGGGAGACAAAGGAGAAACAAACGGGAGACAAAGGGAAAACAAAGGCAAGACAAAGGGAAACAAGCACGAGCACCGGCAGAGCAGCAGCAAACAAAGCGCTGATCCAGAGCCACAAGGGAGACAAAGGGGAGACAAAGGGACACAAGAGGAGACAAGTATGAGCAGCGACAGAGCAGCGGCAAAAAAAGCGCCGACCCAAGGCCCTACCATAGAGAAGTAAGAACCCCTTATAGCTTGTCAGCTATTTGGGGAAAAACAGACAAAAAACATCGTCTCTCCTGCTGGGCGCATGCCTACACAAGACCGAACTTGGATGTATCTCACGGAGTAACATGTTTCAATGAAGTCTAGAAACGTAAGACATAATCGGCGTTCCATTGGGATTCATATCAAAAACCTTTTGCATTTAGATGTGTTTTGGACACGTCCATGGTTCTTTCCCCCCATACAAAATAAGATAGTTGATGTGACTAAACCCTTCAAAAACCATAAAAATTTGCCAAATAATGCGGCGTTCCATTGGTCAAAAACATTGAGGTGACTTTTTGGGGTAGTTGATGTGCGGAGTTCCATGGGGAAAAACATGTGTAGGCAAAGTTGAGGTGACTTTATGCGTTGTCAGTAGCATCCTTAAAAGGCATTAAAGATTCAAAAGTCTACTTTCACTTGAACACCTGAACGCTCTGCCAAAGTGAAGAACGATTCAAGACGCAGCTGAGGGACATGCAGTTTATAGCACCGGACGAATCTCCTGAACCTTCAGAGCAATCAGTGGGCAGCGCCAGAAGAAGCGATGGCCCTGGTGAGGAATCAACGCGTGAGAATCATGACGGCATTGGGTAAGAAAATGCGGGTGACATCGGGTGACAGGACAGATGACAGAGATGAATCACTGGAGGAACCTTAGTTTTTGTACCTGCGCAAATGTAGGTTGTGTGCAAGTGAGGTACTGTATGAGATGTTTTGAATTATATATGAATTGTTATGCGACAATCATTCGGAACAGTCGGATCTGAACAGAAGGTTCACGAATGTTCACGATGATTCCTAGGCAGGAGATTGCTTGATAGGTCCTTTCATGTCCTTTTGTCTACGTTTGGGTGCTGTGTTCGGCGCTGGTAGCAGGTTGTTTGCTGAAACAGGGTGCGGCACCCTTTTGCCAAGGATGGCTCTTTCCCTGGAAGATTCGCGGACGGAAGCCAGCTCAAGGAGGTACAGCAAGGTGCAAATGTTGTGCCGTCAGACGTGCATTTCTTCAGCACAGTCCTTCAAGGGTCAAGTGATGTCAAGTGGCCAGGAATTGACGCCCTCCGAAGACTCGCAAAAACCATTGCATCAAGCTGGCGATGAATGTTTGTATCCTTCGGAACTGAGCCTTGAAGAGATTGGATGCGAATTCTGCAGCCTGGTCTCAGAGCATTTTTGCCACTATTCCTGGGCGCAAACGGATCCAGACAATTTTTCCACCATTTAGAGGCACCACAATGATCGCAAGTCATAGCTATCAATGTTACTCATGAGCAAGGCAAACAAACACATCCTCACCATGCTAGGTTATCAGTCAGATGGACGTCAAACATTGTTAAACAGTGTCAGCACCGTGCTGACAATGATGTGAACGATTGCTGATACAGAACTGAGACAAGATTGATAGATCTATATATAAACCTATAGGACTAATTAGCGTATATAAATCCTCACTTTCCAACTTTACAGTCGAGCGCATTCTCCTGGCATAGTGGAGAGCATATATCCTGGTACCCTGGTATCGTCATTTAGGTTATCAATCCTCAGACACTCACAGGAACCATGCTTTCCATTGCTTTCCATATAATGTTCAAACTGGATTTTGGATGTTCCACGTCCCACAAGGTCGCTCCACGGGTTGTCCACGACATATTCACGAGCTGATTTTGTTCACACCAAAGGTAAGCATCAAAGATGCCATGTAGCGGCCAAACCACTCCCCACAGCAGCCACCCTGGTATAGTCGAGCCAGTCATCCATCCTGGTATAGTCGAGCGAAGCCTTGGTATGGTCAAGTAGATTTGGTATGGTTGAAGCTACACCAGACCCAGGATGTGACATAATTCTGTTAAAACAGTCGTGGTCACGAGGAACATGAAGTTATTGATGATGGCGTTGGCTCACAGCATGTCAGAGCTGAGGAAGGCAGCCGTAGAAGACACGAGCCGAAAGAGGGCTGGAAGGAAAACTTTGGACAGCAAACCGGCGATACAGATTGCTGTCGGAAGGGGGAGCGTTAATGGCTTAAAGAGCATGATTTCTCGGAGCATCTCTTTTCGCAAAGCTGGCTGTTGCTTACAAAGTTGCTAGCTTTGTGATGACATATGATGACCAAAGCATGGCACTCCAGCCAGGGAAAACAGGATCGTATAGATTAGAAATGGTGTCTTTTCCTCAAAGCTGCTCGTAGCAGTTTGTTTTCTTTGCGCCCGACATCCACATTTGGATTGCATGGTCAGCCATCACCAAGACATGCTGAAGGCATCTGAAGCCCGAATCAAACACTGCCGAGGTTGTGCAGTGCTTGGCATTTCCCAAGAAGATGACCTAAGCACCATTAGAACGTCTCTTGGCCAATTTTTGCATGTTTCCTCTCCCACCAAATGCATCCAAATCGCTTTGGAAGTTGGTATCCTTGCACTCCAGGCAATATAGGCACGTCGCGCTGTCGCACCACCCGGACAAGGGAGGTAGCAAGCAAGCTTTCGTGGAGCTACAGGGGGCAAAGGTTTCTTGGTTGTGCAGAGTTTATTCTGTTGATTCAGCGCAAGGGTGATCAGGGTGATCAGGGTGATCGCCAAGAAAGTCTTGCACAGAGTTGCTTACCCTTGTTTCTTGTTCCTGCTGCTGCACTCCAATGCCAATCAAGGATTACATGGTTGCCCGAAATGCCGCAGAACAGACAAAGGCAGAGGCCCAAAGAAGCGAAGCATCTTCGTTCCGGCCTCTCACCAGCAGAAGGGGAGGTGGTCAGAAATTGGGGGGGCAAAGAGAGAGATGCAGAGAGGGAGGCAAGATGTGTCCAGGTTCAGTTGAGCTTCCAGTGCAAATGCTTAGTTTTTGTTGATCATTGCTTCCTGTTGCTTGGTTGTGTCAAACCTCGTTTCGCAACTTCCTGTGATGTCATAGTCTTGGCCATCATGCGGGTGGTCCTGAGTCTTGACGTAGAGGATGATCCTATGTTTACGGCATGTGGGAGCTGAGGAAGACAGCCGTAGAAGACACGAGCCGAAAGAGGGCTGGAAGGAAAACTTTGGACAGCAAACCGGCAATACAGATTGCTGTCGGAAGGGGGAGCGTTAATGGCTTAAAGAGCATAATTTCTCGGAGCATCTCTTTTCGCAAAGCTGGCTGTTGCTTACAAAGTTGCTAGCTTTGTGATGACATATGATGACCAAAGCATGGCACTCCAGCCAGGGAAAACAGGATCGTATAGACTAGAAATGGTGTTTTTTTTCTTACAGCTGCGCGTAGCAGTTTGTTTTCTTGGCCCCCGACAGCCACATTTGGATTGCATGGTCAGCCATCTCCAAAACATGCTGAAGCCATCTAAAGCCCGAATCAAGCACTGCCGAGGTTGTGCAGTGCTTGGCATTTCCCAAGAAGATGACCTAAACACGATTAGAACGTCACTTGGCCAACTTTTCATTGCTTCCTCTCCCACCAAATGCATCCAAATCGCTTCGGAAGTTGGTATCCTTGCGATCCAGGCAATATAGGCACGTCGCGCTGTCGCACCACCCGGACAAGGGAGGTAGCAAGCAAGCTTTCGTGGAGCTACAAGGGGCAAAGGCCTCTTGGTTGTGCGGAGTTCATTCTGTTGATTCAGCCGCGCAAGGGTGATCAGGGTGATCAGGGTGATCGCCAAGAAAGTCTTGCACAGAGTTGCTTACCCTTGTTTCTTGTTCCTGCTGCTGCACTCCAATGCCAATCCAAGGATTACATGGTTGCCCGAAATGCCGCAGAACAGACAAAGGCAGAGGCCCAAAGAAGCGAAGCATCTTCGTTCCGGCCTCTCACCAGCAGAAGGGGAGGTGGTCAGAAATTGGGGGGGCAAAGAGAGAGATGCAGAGAGGGAGGCAAGATGTGTCCAGGTTCAGTTGAGCTTCCAGTGCAAATGCTTAGTTTTTGTTGATCATTGCTTCCTGTTGCTTGGTTGTGTCAAACCTCGTTTC
>VSDK01028167.1:33812-68132 GCA_009767595.1 Symbiodinium kawagutii
GGTCAGAAATTGGGGGGGCAAAGAGAGAGATGCAGAGAGGGAGGCAAGATGTGTCCAGGTTCAGTTGAGCTTCCAGTGCAAATGCTTAGTTTTTGTTGATCATTGCTTCCTGTTGCTTGGTTGTGTCAAACCTCGTTTCGCAACTTCCTGTGATGTCATAGTCTTGGCCATCATGCGGGTGGTCCTGAGTCTTGAAGTGGAGGATGATCCTATGTTTATGGCATGTGGGAGCTGAGGAAGACAGCCGTAGAAGACACGAGCCGAAAGAGGGCTGGAAGGAAAACTTTGGACAGCAAACCGGCAATACAGATTGCTGTCGGAAGGGGGAGCGTTAATGGCTTAAAGAGCATAATTTCTCGGAGCATCTCTTTTCGCAAAGCTGGCTGTTGCTTACAAAGTTGCTAGCTTTGTGATGACATATGATGACCAAAGCATGGCACTCCAGCCAGGGAAAACAGGATCGTATAGACTAGAAATGGTGTTTTTTTTTTCTTACAGCTGCGCGTAGCAGTTTGTTTTCTTTGCGCCCAACAGCCACATTTGGATTGCATGGTCAGCCATCTCCAAAACATGCTGAAGCCATCTGAAGCCCGAATCAAGCACTGCCGAGGTTGTGCAGTGCTTGGCATTTCCCAAGAAGATGACCTAAACACGATTAGAACGTCACTTGGCCAACTTTTGCATGTTTCCTCTCCCACCAAATGCATCCAAATCGCTTCGGAAGTTGGTATCCTTGCGATCCATCAGGCAATATAGGCACGTCGCGCTGTCGCACCACCCGGACAAGGGAGGTAGCAAGCAAGCTTTCGTGGAGCTACAAGGGGCAAAGGCCTCTTGGTTGTGCGGAGTTCATTCTGTTGATTCAGCCGCGCAAGGGTGATCAGGGTGATCAGGGTGATCGCCAAGAAAGTCTTGCACAGAGTTGCTTGCCCTTGTTTCTTGTTCCTGCTGCTGCACTCCAATGCCAATCCAAGGATTACATGGTTGCCCGAAATGCCGCAGAACAGACAAAGGCAGAGGCCCAAAGAAGCGAAGCATCTTCGTTCCGGCCTCTCACCGGCAGAAGGGGTCAGAAATTGGGGGGGCAAAGAGAGAGATGCAGAGAGGGAGGCAAGATGTGTCCAGGTTCAGTTGAGCTTTTGGTTCAGACATGTTTTTTTGTTTGTTGCCAGGGCTTGATTGCCAAATGTAGACGTCCACAACATCCCACAACTAAGGCATGCTGCTTCCATGCAATTTGTGGTGGAATCGTCAGAGACCGAAGGTGAAGATAGTGCCTTAGACTCATTTAGTTTCTAGTTGAGTTGAGTGCCAAACTTGTTGATGATTTTTTCAGCTTCACAGCTTGATGTATTGCTTTTCCACTTGATTCACATCAAAGGCACATCTGAGCAGACTAGACATATACCAAGTTCTGGACAAAGTCATCAGCAGCTTGGAGTTATGCTAAGCAGCCTCGAAGATGTGGAAGATTTTCTGGGCAGCGTGATAAACCTCACGTTGCGTAAGCATCCGCCGCAGATTTTTGACATCCATCCAGTCGCAACATGTCAGTTTGCCACCCCACCCCTGCCACGTTTCTTACAGTGCTAGGATGCGAGCTCCAATGGAGGCGTTGCAGGCCGGCACTGCAAGCAGAATGACAACTCAACACGAGGTGGAAATCGATGGAAGCGTTACAAGATGTTACAAGCTACAAGCAAGTCACGCGCAGATACATGATGCATCATGCAGTTAGTTACAATGTACATCATGTACATCGTGTTTGTTCATCTCTTTTCTTCTTCTTGTTTGCGCTGATCCTTTGCCTGGGAGATGAAACTTCAAATCCAATCATCCCCCGTGATTTTGTTGGCAAGGCTGCGAAGGGTGTGAAGGCACCAAAACACCTCAGCATTGAAGAAGAATCAGAAGTGCCTTGGAAAAGTCTACGATAACTTGACGTCAACCATGTGTGTTTTGCATTGTTTTGCGACGTATTGTTGTTTTGTTTGTGATGATGCGCCTCCTTTCATTCCTTGAATTCGCTTGAACCCCGCCTCTTGCAAAATATCTGTCTACTCTCACCATCTCTTACTTTCAATTCATGAAGAGACACTACTATTGCGTGCAATGTGACCACCTGAAATTCCACATTTCAGGCTCCATGGGGCGATGGTTTTTACTTGCTTTTGGCAGTTCTTCTTTTTTTGGGGGGGTTAGCAACCTCGCATATCACATCGAACCCTTATCGATTTCTTACTGAAAATTGCTGGGATCCCTCATGGAGGCTTGTCTTGTGGTGACTCGATTGCCGCACATTCTGCGCTGAGGATCCAAGTGATGAGTCCGACTACCCAAAAGTTCTGGCACGAACCATGTCCACAGAGTGCCCTCCGTCACGCAGAATGACAAGGACATGGCTGAAAAATCATAAAAGATTCAAAAAGCGGCGAGATGTGTAAAAACAAATCAAATGAAAGGATGGTGTCTATATATGTGCATGTGTCCATGATGGTTTTTTTCAGGACAGCATAATTCTCAAAGGGAGCCGTGGCTATACTTTAATCCTTGCTGCAGCTCTTGTGGGAGTCTGGGGGCATGTGCTGAAAATGTGCAGGGATTCTTTTCGATGGTGCCCTCTTCTCCCGCCAGATCTATTCCGAACTGTTTCTCTCTCTCTGTTTGAATTTGTTTGAGTTTGTTTAAACTTATTTGTCTTGGGCAATCATGGTAATTAAGGATTCCGTGGACATTTGGGACGCGACACCTTTTAGTGCAACTGAAAGAAATGTGGCCCTTGGGCTGGTAAAGAACATCTCAATGCATCAGGGTGCAAAAACTGTTCCCTCCCATTGGGTGTTTCCCCGCTCTCGCACACGTGTAAGTCACAGGGGAATTCAGATTTCACGTCCGTTTTTGGCTGGCGTGTGCTCATCATGAAAGCTGGGGTCAGCTGGCTGAAGTTGCCCTTGCTTTAGCAAGTATTGACGGGGACAGGACTTCAACATCTCTTCATGTAATGTTTTACATGTGAAGATACTCGGAACCAACATAGAATTTAATTTTTCAAAATGCAACATGATCCTTGTTTTACAGTTCTTTTTCCAGTTTTTTGTGGCCATGTCATATCATATGTCACGCTAGCTTTCGTCAAATACCCTGGGCGTCAAGTATAGACGGTATTGTGCACTGTACACCTGAACGATTCCCAAGACCACCCGACTATTTTACAAGATGCTACTGTAACAAATAGATCAAAAAAACAATGATTTGCCTTTTTTGGCTAGAAAAACAAACTAAACTTTGCAGGCAATTTGGTGTGGAGATTGGAGGGTGCCTTGGGGTCCCTGATCTGACAGGAGTTCAATTGGCTCCCAAGATTTGAGCTTGCCTATGGAGGCCGAACACTTTGACAGCTGGGAGCCGCAGGCGTGCTGAACGCAAGACGTTGATTTCAATGGATGACGTTGAGTCACGTTGAGTGAAGATATGTTTGGATGAAACATGGTGCAGCACCATGCGACAAGAGCACAATTCTGAAGATTCTTGGCCGCTTTTCCAGGAAGTGAGGTCGAAAATGGAAGGAGGCATTTGCCCTGGAGTGGGTGTGTTGGGTGATGACGTACAGAGTTGTCACCATTCTCAACGCAAAGGAGGCGCAGTGCCTTCTCAGCCTCCACGGATTTCGAGGCGCATTTTGCACGATGGGTCGCTCTCTGACTTTGACAAAGTGAATTCCGAAATTTTCATAACTTTCATAACTTTCACAACTTTCATTTGAAGTGACTTCATAAGTTCAGAAGTTATGATCGCCAGGCGTGGGTCTGTGTCAGAGTGCTCGCTGGAGGCAGATGACATGTCTGTCAGGGTATGCCTGCGGAGCGTCCGTGAGAAACCTGTCATCTTGAAACAGCCGGTTCCAAACTGCATACAGTGCACATACTGCACGGCAATCAGTTGGAATGAGTTGGAAGCTTTTTGACTTGCCAGCTTAAGGGATGCTGAGCTCTGCGTTGTTAACTTCCCAAATATCCTGGGACTTCGCATGCCCGCGCTTGTCGCCCAGGCTGTGGGCAGTGCAGCAAGCCACCTGGCACAAGTTGCCCTCAGTCGCAAGGCAGGCAGTAATGAACAGTAATGATTCTGAGAAGGGTCCCTTCTTATCTCGTGATATTCTGACACGTTCCCACAGTTCACATCCGTCGCAGTCATTTCAAAGTCAAGTGTTTCACTTTGGACCAAGTTCTAACAGTAAGATGCGGTCCGGCATGATTTGATTGGTATGGCGATTGTGTTGACCGGAATCAGTTCTTAGCTGCTTGATTAACATAAAAGCTAGAATCTTCAATTCCACGCCGCAAAATCGGAGGCGCTGGAGCAAGACGTACGCATGCGGCTGTGGCTTTGCTCAAGTAGTTCATCGGTCGTGCAGTTCCAACGTGCATAGCTTCGCCATGTTTCTGCACCCTCAGAAGTCAGCGCCAAGGCGCGAAATGGACCACCACTGTGAGGCTATCACTGAGACCTATCGGCAACTGGCATCGCTGCATGGATTCGAGGCTGCGATTGGCATGTGTGTATCATCTATGATTAAAATCTATTGTTCTTTTTTCAGCGTGTGCTAATCAGTAAGAGATGTCAACAGTAAGATTAGGCAAATTGATGAGAGACAGCTTGTGATAGCGAAGCAACACGACCAGGTCACAGGATGTCACAGGTATGCAGCCATGCTTGCGGTGGTGTGCATCGCGTTGTATTGCAATGTTTGCTTTTTTATTTCTTTTTCAGGTTGAGGCTTTCGGTTTTTGTTCTGAAAAGATCTGCCAGTAATGAAGCTGAGGAGAGATTGGCGACGCCTTTCTCGATCTGCGGTATGCATGGGCACCGTTGCATTGTGAGAAGGCTCCCCCGCGAGAGAAGTTTGATGATTTGATGTTAGATGTGCAGATTTGCTGCAGCATTCTCAGCATTTGCAGCACCGTCGAAACAGAAACACACGTCATTGTGATTCGAGCCCTTTTGCCATCAATAGACTGCCCTGCATGGTTTGCAAAGGTTGATGGCGTAGCTTGAGTTTGAGGAAACCTCGCTCAAATTTTGACGGCCTGAGACTAGCCAGATAGCGTGAGGTAAGCGAAACGCAGCTTGCTTTCTCACTTGAAGTGTGAACTGTTCGTGTTTTTTAAGGAGCACTTGCTGCAAGAGTCTCGTTTGTATAGAATTTAGGAGGTTATCCTCTTGCAAAGCCTGTGGCGTGTCAGTTTTCGGAGGGTGAAAGGGAACGACCGTTTTTTCGACCTCAATGAGATGGGATGCCAGGGATGTCAATGACATGGTGACCAGCATTGCGGTGCTTCCATGTTTCACCACTCCGCTCAATTCAAGACCACAGGGACTTTTTTGATTTGTGCCCGCTCAGTGTCGCCTTTGCCCTTTGTCCTTCTATGAATTTCTATGCGTCATTCAGATTCGAACAGAAGAATCCTGAAGAACCATGAGCACATGCAGATCGCAGACCTTGCAGGTCCGAATCAATTGACATTCTATGATTGTGCGGCTATGATCAGCCATGCATAATTCTGCAGTACTGCTCTACACTACATTTTGGCAGTGGGAGAGGCTGACAGTTTTCTATTGGCACTTGCAACTGCCTTGCAAAGCTGCACGCCACGTAGTGGCCTACTTTGCAAAGTGCATGCGCTGCATGTATATAATTCACTTTGTTGCAAGCCTTCGTGTCCCGAAGATCGCAGAGGCTACGAATTGCCTCGCTGGAGTAGCAATCCATGGGCACGTTTCTTGCCAGACTGAGTTCCAGACCGCGGATCTTTTGCTCCCCTAGACTCCTACATAATCCTACGTTTGAACCGCATGAATTCAATCAAGAAGATGTCTTCAGAATAGGTCATGCGGTTGGCTTGAGGCTATTGCAGCCGTAGACGCCCGTGCTTTTCCGTGCACCCGACCAGTCCCAAAGCTAAAATGACCTGATGTTGCCCAGTTTCCAAAGATGTCAAGTGCCCAAGGCACGTTGGCAATTGGATGAAGATGCATCGGAAAAGAGTCTTCATGCCAAAACCATGGCGCATGTTCGTACCTGGCTCGTTGCACGGAAGAACCAGGAGGTCTTGCGGTCAGATTTTGGAGATTGCACTGGTGCACAGCGTGCTCCCCAGGAGACTGCAAAGTTGGTGGAAGCCGTCGACAGCGGATGCTTCTCGCTCTGGCCTTGACTACACACGGATCATTACTGGTACTACAATGTAGCACAGTAAGTACTATAAACTATAGACATAGATATCAATAGCTTGTTCTTGTGATGTTGCATGTCAACTGCAGAACAAAATCTGTGTCATCTCTACAGTGGAACTGGCATTCCACAAAAGAAATGCCGTGGTTTACCGAGGATGAACACCGGGTTTGGACCGGCAGTTGGTGAACCTTTACCCTTCCAGGCAAAGGCAGGCATGACTTGAATCAGTGACAGAATGTTGCAAAGACATTTGGATCATGTAGACTGGTTTTCTTACTTTGGAGCTCGTATGTGTGGGTGGATTCCATGTGGTTCCCATGCAGGATGTCATGGAATGCCAGCAGAAACTGAAGTCCAGGGAATCTTTGAAGCACTTCGTGCCATTGGCTCAGAGTTCTGTCAGAGCTCCATTGAGTTTTGCACAATCTGTACGCATAGCTGCACGTATTTCTGCAGAATTCTGGAGGCATTTTTGTGCGAAACTTCCTCAGGTTCACCCCGGTGAACGGACAGTGCCGCCTCGTGGCACCTGAGGCGCAGAAGCGACACAAGAACTGAACAACCTGCAACTGACAACAAGGGTGAGACCACGCCCAAGCCCATCTCCGTAAAACTTCCCCATGCATATGCTGCATGGGGTAACAAAATGCCAACACAAAAGAAAGTAATGCATAGTCAGGGTAAATAAACCCCCCCTAGTTAATCAACCACCTCCTCATCCCCAAACCCTGGTCCTTACTAAAGTTAATTAGGCTCTGATTTCACCCCCTAATAAGATAAGTTCACCCAAAAACACCCCCTAGTTAATCAACCACCTCTGGATCCCTAGGATTTTTTTTTGCTTTTTCCTTTAGTTTTAAATTAGTTTTAATTGAAAACCCTTATCAATCCAATTGCTTCTCATGGCTAGTGGGCTTAGATTTCGCAAAAAGTCTATGTGTTTTTCTTTATTCCCCGCCTTTTAAAACCCATTAAAAAAACAACTTTTTAGGAGCTCACAAAGGGTACCCCCCACAAGCCTGGAACCCCCCTTTTTGAAATCAGTTTAAAAAATCGAAATCAAATTAAGAACAATTGAAATCAATTGAAAAACAATTGAAATCAATTTAAAAACAATTGAAATCAATTTAAAAACAATTGAAATCAATTTAAACACAATTGAAATCAATTGAAAAACAATTGACATCAATTGAAAAACAATTGAAATCAATTCAAACACAATTGAAATCAATTTAAAAACAATTGAAATCAATTTAAACACAATTGAAATCAATTTAAAAACAATTGAAATCAATTTAAACACAATTGAAATCAATTTAAAAACAATTGAAATCAATTTCAAAACAATTGAGGGCGTTTATTTGAGGGTGGTCACTTTTGGACACCTATGGTCAGACCTTGTCGACCTTGAGGGGGGGGGAGGGGGGGGGTTTATTCATCCGGGGTTGGCATTATAGATGAACATCCCAACATTGACTATTCTGTTGATGTACACGGTATCGATACAGACATAGGTGAGTTGATGCTTTGGATTTGTTTGGTGTTTTTTGAGGTGTGTCTCGGGCACAGAATATACCGTTTTGCCGATGATACTCTTTAGATCTCTTTAGATGTTTTTAGTCACTGTAGTGAAGATCCTGTAGTGGCTTTAGGGACAAGACTTCGCACACAGGCACATGATGCAGATATGTTGCATCATGTTAAATCATGCTACGGGCGGCGTGGTTGTTTTTAGCTGCTGTTCGCGCTTCTGCGCAGGCTTTTGCGATGCCAGCGCAAGACGCGATCTCAGGGTGCAGATCTTAGGCAGCAAAAGCCCTCAGCCAATGCCAACATCAGCCACTCTCATCACGATGTGACCAGCGGACTGACAGAGTCTCAAGACAGCAAAGGCCGAAATCCTGCGCAGACAAGGACCTGCGGATTTTGTTTCATTGGTTTAGTGCTCTTTAGTTGTCATTGCTTTTTGTTCACCGTTTGTTCCTTGTGTTGTCTCGTGAAAAATCAAAGAAAGTATGAATGTTTGGCAAACGGTTAGGGTATGGCAAGAAAAGATGCGGGCAGCCTCCCTATTAGCTTCTTTTTACCACAAATTGAATACACTTGGGGAAGCACTCTTTTGAAGAAGGTCCCGTTGATGACATATGATGACATTCAATTGTAATTGCGGCCGTGCTTTTTGGAGCATTCTAAAGTGCGCACAAAGTGCAGCTTGGCTACACGATCGCCATGTTTGATGATGTCGGAGCATGGTAGCGCGGTCGGCAGCTGGCGTTGGGGTTCAGGAGTTGGAAGTGCAAATGAAGGCAGACTTTGAAGAGGCAGCTGACCACGTTTGCATGATCGTTCTGCTGCGGCAATGCGTAACACACTAATGGTATTGATGCACATTGTAGCTAAGTTGTTTCAGTGCGGATAGTGCTGTGATGATAGAGTTTGCTGTGTGTAGTCTTTTCTCAAAACTCCTGCTATTGTTGTGTGTGTGCTGCGAAATTGTCTCAGTGCTGCCAAGGTGAGCCGCGCCAACACACTCCGCATGGTAAATTTCTCAGAACCCTCATATGCTGTACTCAGGTACGCCTACGTTGCTGTGGGTGATTTGATTTGCCTGTAATTCCCCATGTAGAAATCGCTCCCGCCTGCCGGGAATGTTTGAATTAGGTGGGGTCAGACTTGGCAGGAAGTCACTCCAAGCTGCTTTTAAGTGCGGGGAAGTATTTATAGAATTGCACGTCTACACATAGGTCTATACATGTCTATACTGAGGTTTGGCCTACACATTTCTGTAACGTGGGGAATTTGCTTGAATCCAATTCCACCACATCCCAGATGATCCATGAATAGCATATTCACCTACATTTGGATCATATTATAGGTAAATGTAGGTACCTTTGCCATAGATGAAGCATCTGGGTATTTGTTTAATGCGAACGCATTTACATGCCGTTGTATTTCCAGTGTGGCAACACATGGTGAATGGATTTGGTTGGCAATCTTTTTTTCGTCGCCTCTGAGTGGTGTTTAAGTGTTTCTTCAACATTGGTTTACAAATGTTTGCAATGTCTTACTAAATTTTGCGCATTTGTGGAAGGATAGGTCTTTTAGCTGTTGGAGGGCACCTCTGAGTTCAAGACTTTACCTAGCGTATTGAGCCATGCAAGATGTGAGACATAATCCAGGCATGCAGAAGCCTATTTCGCTAGTTCATGTGTTGGGATGCGTTGGGTTTTGTTGTGTTGTTTTTGCTTTGAGCAGCGGTAGTCGGATTTCATGTTTGTTCACTGAGCGCTTTGTGTTTTTGGTGGGGGCGCATGTCAACGTAGGGGTTTCTTCCACCTCATTATGAAGTTCAGTGCTGTCGCTGCTGGTGGTTCTCATGGGATGGTGGAGTGGGCGACCTACTGCCTAGCTTTTAAGACGTACAAATGATCTTTTGCACGCTTATAGGTGTGAAGAAGCAGATCAATTTCCAGGCACTATACTGTAAGGCTGGATCTGCCTAGTTGAATTGTGCAACTGCCGTTCTCCTTGTGTTTTGGGAAAGGTCAAGATAGACTTTGTCAAAATGTTCAATGACTTCTTAAATCTTTTTGGGCACGGAGTGCCGGGTTTCAGGAGAGCATTCCCAGCACAGAGTTAATACCAGGCTTTCCACTTGTGTTTAGAAGCTGTTTGATTTGTTTCCCGTTGCTGCTTTTTTCCTCGCTAAGGTAATGTTCGTGGGAATTCCGTCAGGAGTGCAGAACTTGGAACTTGCTTTGCGCACTGAGCTCTTTAGTTCAAAAGAGAAAAATTGATACTGGATACGCTCGCGCTGTTCCTCACCACGGCATTTTAAGTTGGCATGTGATTCCATCAGAAATCTCGGAGACAAATGTTACATTGCAGCGAGCTTGGTCCGACTGAGTTCATGATGCTCGGTCTCATCTTCGCGGGTGTTGTCATCAGTGCCCGAAGACGTCCAAATCTGAAGCCTGCGATGCCTGCGCTGCCATTGCTAGCGATGCCCGCCTTGCTCACTGATGCGCTGAGGCGCTCAAACCCAGTCGGCTCGTGCCAAGTTCTTCTCGAGGACCCAAAGCCTATGCAATGTCAAAGGTCTTCGTCCAAATGCCTTGGACTCCTTGGACCTTGGAAAGAGCTAACAAGTCCATTGTAAGTTTGACCCTTTGGTCACGAGACCCAGTCCCAAAGGACAGATTCCACAAAACAAAAATAATGTACTCGGATGTATATGGATGTATGACTATGGATCCCAGAGGTGAAGGCAACGCCCCAATCCATCCAGTTTTTGTGCTTGATTCTGCGCGCACCACAGGTCTTAGTACCATGTGACTCTACATGAGTCGGCGTACTTGTTGAAAGATGTTTAAGGTGTCAGCCATTAGGGCGCTTGTGGCGTATTTGAACATGTGCCAGGAGTGATCTTCTAGAAGGTGAGGTGCCGAGTTGCACAATGCACAGTGGGGCAACAGACACAGTCCTTAACCCATGGATTAGTCAGGAATTGCATCATTCAACCACGGCTCAAAAGAGATCTGAATTGGGGCATTGTCCACCTTGGACCAACCTTGAATTGATGTACATATTATGCTATGCATATACATGAGATGTACTGTACATCAGATGTGCATCAGTTTCTGAATTCTTCATCGATTCTCCACTTTTTTGACGTGTGGCTCCTAGGGCTGGAGGACTATGAGTCCGATGAGTGATTGCTGAGCTGCACATGCTGCTGCTGCACTGTGGCACTGTTGCCCCATGTTGTGCCTGTGCAAAGATGCTGTAAGATATTGTAAGATGCCGTTTCACAAATGATTCCGCTGTGCAGCAGCTGTATCTGCTAGGGGGCTCAAGCCTGAGAACTACCACGTTTTCCATCATCCACAATGGACAATGATCAAAGCAGCGACGATGTCGTATTTCCATTGCCCAAGGTTGAGACAAAGAGCATCAAAGAGCAGCAAGTATCAGAAAGTCGCATAAGTATGTATAAGTCATGAGTCATGATATTGAACAAAAACAGTCATGATACTTCAAGATGGAAGGCAGGGTTGTCACCTGGAGGTTGTGCTGCCTGGACCCCCCAGGGAAAGCTCAATCTCCATGACGTCTCACTCGGCTAAACATGGCCAGGCTTGTGGATGGGATCCATTCTACCAGGTCTTGGATGATTTTTTGGAGTACCGCAATGCTCACAGATGGCATGGCAAAACTCAGGGATTGATGCAGGATTGATGCAGGATTGAATGGGTCTTCAGGTCTTTGGCAAGCTGTCTTTTGCACGACAGCTTGCTGTCCTTTGGGTAGTCAGGCGATGTCAGATGCAGAAGGTGCATAGCATCTAGATGCATCAAGATCATCAACTAATTTTTTTTTGCTGCATGCCAAGCCCAGTTGGGGCAGCAGAGATGGGATGAAGTGCAATTCTCTCACAGTAGCAGTAGGGATGAACTGAGGCCATGGAGATTCTGTGAGCACCCAAATTTGATTGGCACCCTCCCTCTGTCATGCTCGGCATAGTATGAAGGTTGCATTACGTTGCCATGTTTGATTGAGGTTGTTTGGGATTGTTTAGGCCTTTTTGAATTCGAAAAGTGTGTTGAAAGGTGATGCATCCGTTTTTTGGGGGGCATGCAGCAGCGAACACATTTGTTCGACAACTTGCCAAATTTGGCTGACCCTCTTGCAGCTACAGACACTGAGTGGCGTATGGAAAAAAGATGATCCAGCAATATCCGGCAAGACAATCACGGCATATTATTTGATAAGGGAATAGATGTGCATGTATCGCTTCGGCAACCAGGAAGCAGCACCTGAAACTTGACATTCAAGGTGTCGCATTGTGTTGGCGGGCACCGCATACAGATTCACAGAACATTTTATATTTTTTTACTTCTATTGCCTTTCTGCTCGTGCATCCTTTGGCACCACGACCGCAGCAATGAGTGCTTCATTGGTGAAGAGTCACTTAATTGTAGCATGTGGACGGGATGAAATACATGCGCATGGACACCACTGGAATCCATTGGACACCTAGATGTAGCATGACAGTAGCATCATTGCTAAGCAGCCAGCTTGAAATGCTTCTTTTCTCAGTCAGCATCACAGGTCCTGCAAGAAGGTGAAAGGCAGAACGGGTCAGTAACACATAAGAATGCGGGACACATACTGATGTCAGAGTAGTCAGATGCTCTCAGAAAGCTTGTGGAACAGTTGCTTGACAGCAACTAGATGTCCAATTTTATCGATTTTGCTGGTTTTTGCACGTTTATGCAGAGTGAACCTGGTGCAGCCGTGGTTTCCTTCGCTTCATTATCATCATTATGCCACATTTAAACTGGCATTTGCGGACCTTTGAGGATGAAGTGGCAACGGAGTTTCCGCAGTCCAATGGTCTTTAGCTGAGGCTCTTTCACCTACACCGAGTTTCCAGACTACGATTGTCGATGGGCGGGCCCCATCGCTCTTCCCTCAGCAAACTTGATGAGTTGCGTTCTGTCCGGATGGCAATGTCATCGAAAACTTGCAGAATGCAAGTTGGGTGGTTTTGGGAATGAGTTGTCCTAGACTGCTGGCAGTGAAAGATCCAAGCTTATTATGTTTTCTTATGTGCTGTGGCTACCTGCCGCGTATTTTCAATTATTTTCATACACTTGGAGAAACCTGTGTCCAGTTCTGATCAGCTTGTTGCTTTGTCAGCTTCCACCAGGATTTGTTCAACGCTGCAACCTGCTTGCATGTCATAGATTGACCAAGGCGCATTCAACTCGGACATGGTCGGATCTGCGGGAACAATTATTTGCAGGTCGCTCTTGAGTATGTCGTTTCATTTCTCACTCTTGGAACAAAAATGGATTTAAAGAATTTGAAAGACTTTGAAGGCTTGAGGCTTGTGACCCAGCTTCCGAAGCATACTTGAACAGTCATTGTTATTCACCCTCTGAGGAATTGGAAAGTGGAATTGGTGGACCCGTTCTCCAGATTACGTAGAACGGAAGATTTGTCCGTGACATGATCGTTTAAACTGAATAGCTTCTGTGCTTGTGACCTGCTTACTTTGGCTCGGGTCACCTGTAGTTCCAGGCAACCCAGCAGCGGCTGCTATACATCAATGTTATGGTGGCAGCCCCGCCCTGGCGGTCAATGGAGCTTGTGGAATACAAGAGGCAGGTTCAAAGGACTTCACGCTGTGAAGATCCTCCGCATGAGCTGCGTGATCTCTGGGTTTGGCTAGTCACACGTTGGCAGAGTCTTGCCCGAGCACTCAGTGCCTGTGATCTCTTGGAAATTCGGCGCTTTGGAGAACCCGAGCTGAAGCAACTTTGGCAAAATGCCCGGGGAGGCGCTGGTCAAGACTTCAGGCAGTTCTTGACTGCACTAGGACCGAGTTTTTCACCACGCTCCCAGCAGCTTGAACGTGGCAGTTTCCTGGAAGCCTGCGCTGCTTGTGCACCGCGAATCACTTTTAGACACTGGTCAAACACAGTCCTTTTGGCATACGATCAGCTTTCTGACTTGGCCGTTACTTTGTGCAGCGGTGGCACGCGATTTGCAGGTGACCCTCAGGAGACTCACTTAAGCCCCTGCAGAAGCACGGTCAAACAAAAGGTCGTTCGGGAGGAAGACTTTGTTGAAGTGCTAGCCTTGCAAGAGGTTTGTCAGGAGGATGCGATGTCATGGCTCGAGGCTTTAAGAACTCCTCCGCCAAAGAGCGTGGTAGACCTTGACGTGCTGACCAAGCGCATCGTTGACCAAAAGATCGAGCTGGCACAACAACCTGACTTCAGCTTGCGTTATGACAGCTACGATCGACCGTCGGACTGCATGCCACTGGAGGACATTGCTGTGCGATTGATTTACTCCTTTGCTGACATAACTCTGGCCTTCAATCTCTTGCCAAAGGCAACGCAGGTCAATCAGACACAGAGCCGCATCGGATCACACAAGCTCAGAAGTGTCAGCCCCCAGTTTAAAGGCAAGGCTCGCCCCCCAGGACAACTTCCTGGTGCACATCAGCCACGCAAAGCAGATGTCGGAGCGGTTGCACGGCAGATGACAGAGATGAAATCTGAAGATGTTTACTCGCTGACCGAACGACAGTGGTATCATGCTCTCCGGGGGTCGAGTCGCAGACCCCTCCTTGCAGAGGCAGATGCCAAAGCAGAAGCAGCTCGGCAGGGGGGATGGCAGACACAGCGAGATGCTGTAGCGGCTGCGCTGGGCATGCAGAGGACAACCCTGGATACGCTCCATGCATTGTTTCCCAACTTATCTGAACGGCTGTGCATTGCAAAGACTGCGTTTCAGCCTTTTGAGGCCATGATGGTTCGTGCTTCTCTCACACCCCACGGATTCTTCGGACATCGGCTTGTGCGTGATGTGCCTGTGACTTCGGTATCGGCACGTCATTTCGTAAAGGGAAATGGAGATGTGATCGCATTATGTGGATCGAGGCCTTTCGTGGCAGTGATAGCACTGGGGGCAGAGAGGGCCTTGGCGAATGGTGAGGAAGTGGAGATGGAGTACCAGGCTTGTCTCGAAGCTGCCGTAGATGGCACTGCGGTGGCTATGCTGAGGGCTCCAGGCATGACAGCCATTTGTTCTTGAGGGTTGTGACATATTGTGAATTTGGGACATGCCAAGTTTAACCACTAACATCCAGTAACAAATGCCAAGTTTAAGATAGTTCAACTGAGTAGTCGCCATTGGATCAACTACTAACTCCAACCAACTTCTCTGACTTTGTTCATTATGTCAAGTATGTCTATTTGATTATTTGTGATCTAATTAGCTTGCAAGTACATCATAGTTTAACCTCTTTGCAGAACTGCATGAGATTTTTCAGCGGATCTGAGACTTTCGGTGGTCGCTTCGAGGCTCCACCAACCCAGAGCTTCATTCTGCATTGATTTGTTATTTCGTATTTTTTTTTCCCCGACTTGATTTCTTTCTTTCTGCATTGATTTGTTCTATCTCGGACCTGTCAGCAGAGTGCAAACCTAATGGACGTGTGAGTCTCACCCTATTACGCTAGATGAGTCAGTATGAGCAGTATGAGTCAAGACAAATCAAAACAACAGCTACTACTCCACATGCCACTTGGTGCAGCATGAAACCCTTCATGATTGCAAAATGCATTTGGTTCTCCATTGCAGTGAGGGATCTTATCATACTATTCATACTCGCCTTTCGGTGTTTCTTCGTGCGTTTGCAGTTTGCAGTATTGTTGGCAATATCATGGCGGCGGAGCATTGGAACTTGGCAAAACCTGTCAGACAAAATACCAACACATTTGCTTGCTGTAACTACGGAAGCATTAGAGAAACTTAGTCTTTGACGTGGTATTTCGCAGATTTCATGGATTTAGATGCTTCATGAGGTCTATGCAAGTGATTGCTCAGCAAAAACCATTTTTCATGAAAGCAGTGGAACTTTGAGTTCACCTGAGTGACTGGTGTCCCGGCTCTTGGTTGCGTTGATGAAGCAATGGAGCCACGATGTTGCAGAGGATTTTACTACACAGGGGATCTTAGAGTTTTTTATTCATTATCTACAGGATAGACGTACAAGCATAGAATATAGTCAAATATGTGATTTCATAGTCGTGCATTCAAACTACCACGGTCCATTGTGGAGTTGCCTGTCCACCACTTAGCATAGCAGCATTGGTGTATTCATGGCTTCAATGAGGCAGCCCAGGAACATGGAATCCACTAAGCACAATTACAAGCTTTTTTTTGGTCAAACTTACCATTTGTCAAATACTAAGTTCAACACCTTGCAATTGACGCCCAGGGTTGTGGGAAAAAGGCTGAGAAGTTTAAGCTACCGGATCAGCCCCTGATCCATGTGGACATGATCCAAGCTCTTACAAGGGACACTCACAATCATAGGAACATGGTAGTGTTTTAATGTATTTTCAACTGGCATGCTGTACAGCAGCCCCGGACTAGCTTACTCGTTCCACATCTCCAAACCAACTCTTTGAGAGGGACCATACCCATATATAGAAGTATAGAATTGGAAATCACAAAGGCTTGAACCACTATTTGCCAGTGCACGTGGCGCCAAGAAGCAATAGGTAGTGTGATTTGTTGCCTCTACATGATGAAATCGCGGCTGCGGTTTTGGATGCTGTTGGCCTGTTCGGAACTGTCTCCATTTTTTATGACATATTTGTTTGTTGTTGATTTCTCTGAAGGCTGTGAACTGTTGGAAAGCAGATTTTCCGCCCTTGCCAGGCAGATCTGGAGGACGTGATGCTTGCTGGGCTTTACAGCTTTGTGCTTCCGAGGATGGGCGAAATGCGATTGGTACGGTGGGTCCCCCGTTGCCCTTTCGTGTTTTCCCCCGGAGACCAGGAAGACCCAGTGCTCCGTTCTTGATTTCAACCGGGACTTCTGTGGGAGGCTGTTTCTTGGTCGTGGCTTGGCGGGAGCCACTGGATGAAGGTGGTGCACCTGTGCTGGGACATGACCTGAGACTATGGGAGCAGGAACGCTTCATGCGGGGGGAGGAGCCTTTGGTTTTCAGTGGTCCCGATGTATGGCCTGAGTATCACATGGAAGGCGTTGAGCCTGGGATTGCCTATGTCTTGCAGGTACGGTGTCACAACGAAGCAGGCACGTCAGAGTGGAGTGCTATGTCAGTGCCGCTGACCACTGCCCTGAAGCCACCAGCTGAGTTGGAAAAACCGGAAGTGGCAGATGTGGGTTTGAGCTTCGTCACTTTGCAGTGGAGCACATCTGAAGTGGAAGTTGATTCCTATGAGATTTGTGTCGAGCCTTTGACCAGCGGGGAGCAGAGTTGGGTTTTCAGTGTGGAGCCGCCCATGGAGACTGACCATTTGCAAAGGTTTTCGGGAACAAAGACTGAAGCAACAGTTGATGGGCTTCAAGCCAGACACATGTACCGATTCCGAGTGAGAGGTTGCCGCAAAGCCGAGTCTGGGCCCTGGTCCGAATGCAGTGAACAGGTCTACACCAGCACATTGGGAACTGCTGCAGCTTCGCCATCAGCACCCAGGCAAGTAGAGGTTTGGCAAGAGGGAATGGTCTTGGAATGGGATGCGCCAGATGCCGAAGTTGCAAGGTATCTTGTGAAGGGCCATGCAGAAAGCACTTCAAGAAGTGGAAAGGCCACAAAAGGGAGAGAAGAGTTGCTCCAGTTTCAAACTCCTAACGCAAGCACGAGATTGTGTATCCGTGGCTTGCGAGGAAACACTTTGTACTCTTTTCGCGTCTTTGCGTTGACATCTTCGGGCCTTTCTGAGAGCTCTGAGCCGGCCAAACTTTCTACTTCAGCAATGCCACCGAGACCTCCAAAGTCACTAGCTGTGGTCCAGGTGGAACAGACACAGTTGAGGCTTCGATGGGAATCTCCTGAGGATGATGGAGGTTCCATTGTCGAGAAGTATCTCCTTGAGGTGGTCGACTGGAACAGCCCCACCGAGCGCATGACCAAAGAGTTTGCCGGAGAAGACACGGAAGGTCTCGTGGATGGACTGCACGGCAACCAGAGATACTTCATTCGACTTTGTGCCAAGAGCAGTGTGGGTGTCTCACGTTGTGCTGAGCTTCTTGCAACCTCTGGACCTGTGGTGCCAGGGATACCTGGAGCTCCGAGACTCACTGAAAATCCCACTGCAACATCGGTCTGCTTATCCTGGTCAGCACCACTTGACACAGGTGGAAGCAGCATCCTGGGCTATTCATTGCAAGGTTTCTTATGCGATTGTGACATGGACTCCCACGCCATAGACGTGGCGAACACTGCAAAGGGTACTGTGCATGGCCTGCAACCGGAAAGCAGGTATCAGTTCCGTGTGTGTGCTCGAAACTCTGCGGGCATTGGGTGCATGTCTGACTGGTCTCCAGTCATTCGCACTGCACCTAAAGCACCTGAAGCACCCCCACGGCCAACGGCCAGTGCAGCTAGCTCTACCAGTATTGAAGTCACCTGGGGTGAAGCGCTTTTACCAGACTCCATGCCACCCATGGTTTGGGAGCTGGCAGCCCAACGTGCAGATACTGAGAATGGGGCGATGCCTGGGCCGACCGCAACATTGCTGCGGTGCAAGGCACCACCTCTTCTGGTAAAGTCCTTGGCCAGATACACATCCTACATCTTTTCAGTTCGAGCCTTGGGTGAGGGAGGCTGGTCTGAATGGTCTGAACCGTCAGAAGCAATGGCAACTTCCGGCGAGTGGACAGATGAAGAGATTGTAGACTTTCTTCTGCCAAAGTTTGGAGGATCCTTGGCCAATGTGTTCCGGGGCATCGATACAAATTGTGATGGCTTCATCAGAGAAGAGGACTTGTTCCGTGGGTTCCAACGCCTGGGATTGTCCGAACTCTCCCGGGATCGAGTGTCACAGCTTTTCGCCAGCTTAGACTCTCCGAACCGAGGCATGGTGACACTGAGAGATTTCTCCAAGTGCCTTTCTCGAGCTGCAGCACCACAGCGCTCCCCAAGAGCGAGCCCAAACAATGGAGCTCACACACCCAACAGGAGCCCGACGCGTCTCAAAGCGGCATATCCAAGGCGCTCTGTGTCGCCCCCATTGTGTTTTTCTCGACGGGACAAAGCTTCGTTCGAGCTTACGTACGTCAGTCCCAACCATTATTGAGAACATTTGAGAATATTGAGGAAAATATTGAGTGATTGAGAAATGTTGAGATATGAATTATGTTCTGTTCAAACAAGCTGGTAGACATCATGAGACTTCGTGGAACAAGACACGCTCATGACCATCCGGTGTTCAGCTTCAATGCTTGGCAAATGTGATGCTGTCGCTTCCACAAGTGAGGCTGTAGAAGTGATCAAAATTGTCAGTCAGGAAAACGGGGCCAGAACGTCAGCAAGCGGCTGGGGCAATCTTTCTCAAGAGATAGGTGAAACATGGTGAAATTACCAGTCTCTAGTTACTGTTGAATCCGGTCGATCATTGTTGACGGGATGCACGTCCGTTTTCTCGAACCCATAGGAGCATGTATGGCGAAATACCAAATTGCAACTCAACATAACTGAAAGAATTAATAAACCGATCTCTAGATACAAAGCTGTATATATGTGTGTTTATGTGTTTATAGTTTATAGTTTGCATTTTATGCTTGTATGAACCTGATTTTCATTGTGCAAATGCCATGACTTGTGCCATGCTTCGAGGTGGGCCTTTGTTTTCACCAACTGCTCTTGCATTGTCCGAGCTAGCAATGCAAGACGAGGACCCTGCGATGTCATCACCAGCGATGTTTGCCGTGGCCAGCACGGCAGACGGATCCACCCGGTCGATGTAAGACAAAACGCTCAAATGATTTCAAGTTTGCAATTTGAAATTGATATAATAGATGATAACACTATGTTTACTACAGCATGCTCACAATTATATACAATTAATTACTATCAATTATGGCTTACTCTTCCATATGCCACACTCAAGATTGGAACAGATGACACATGGCTCAGCTTCATGGGCTCGGCTCGGTTTCACACAACTGTAGCTCGGCATTTGTACAGCACACATGATGCATTGCATGGTTTTCCCTCAAACGCCTCCAGAGCCTCATAGCTTCTCCCCATTGGTCAAGAACTGTAATGAAACAGGATGCGATTTCTAGCCAACATGCCAATGATGTGCCGGTTGTCATCGGTGTTTCGGACATTTTAGGACTGTTTTCGGACTCTTTCTTGATTTTTGGATGTTTGAATGATGTTTTCTCGGATGTTTGGCAAATCTCTGGGCGTGCAAAAGGACGGGCCTCGCATCTGTCCCTTGGGCACTTTGTCCGCATGCTGGGCGCTGCACCTGGCGAGCGTACAACCATGCGAGCGCACCACAGAGGCCACCTGCAAAGATAGGCAAAGAGTACTCGCATGTACTCGCATGCTTCTTGTGACATTTAAAGTTTGATTTCGCACTGAGACTAATCAGTTCTTAACTCTTCCTGGTGAGATTGCGATCCATGAGACCGAGACTCGGGTTTTCTTTGTAGATGTACCTTGGAAGTGTTTTTTGTTTGCATCATTGTGCACCCACTGTCTGAAAGGTGTTTCTTTAAGCAAGAGGCTTGTGAAAGTAGGCAACGAGATTCAGCCACGGGCACTTGAGTAATGATTAATTGATATTATATAATTGGATGTTCCTGCATTTTCAGGGTTGCTGCTTGTTATTTGTAACCCTGGTTGGTTTTTCCGCGGCAAAGCCCATTGCATAAGATGGATCATAATGACAATACCGCGTTACACAACGCAGGAGCCGTACAATGACCGTACAACATTGGACAACTTTTGTAGTAAGTACTATTATGTGTTTTTAGCAGGTCTAGGTATAACTTCTCTATGACTTTGTAGGATGGTTACAGGTGGTTACTGCTGCCATCCTTGGAGTTGCTGGTTTGCCACGCCAGGCCCTTCCGCTCCTCGCAGCCATCAGCAGTCGCTGGCCACTGCTTCGTTTCTTGGCGAAGGCTCATCGCAACTTGGCGCAGGTCCAGCAGATCCGCTTCGTTTCTTAGTCGGCCTGCGAAGAAGGAATCGATATATGACATTATATATGTATACTGTATAGATTTACATCATATTTATGTATATGAATCCATCAGTGCTTCGACTTTCCCATGATTTCTCATGATTTTCATTCTTTGTTTAGTTGTGCTTATGTTGATTATTTGCCCACGTTTTTCAAGATATTTTTGAGGCGGATGGCTGCGAACTGCAAACGAATGGTCCTGCAATGGGCTTTTTCATCCATCTATCAATTGGGAGCCTTGCCGGAAAACCATCAGCAAGCGCATAGGCTATAAGATGCCGTGAGTGCCCAAAGGCTTGACAGCCAAGATAGACCGATGATATTTCCTACGACTTGGCTAAGGAAACTCAGCCACCATGCAGTACTTTGTTTCTTTTTGGGGCTTTGATTTGACACTTTTATTTTGGTAAGGGTAGCTAGATGAATGAACAATTTTCAGCACAACCTTCGCCAATTGGCTTCACTTTTTCCAAAGTCAATAGCAAAGTTGAAAGAGAACACGTATGTCTACGTTGCAGGTGTATGACACTGGTCATATGCATCATGTTTGAAATTTTGTCCATCATGATACGGGCAGCAACCCATGGTCCTACCGTCGCAATCACCGTGTGCAGATCTAAGGATGAGTTTCATCAGTTGGTGGATGATGTTGCTTTGCAGAAAATGCGTTGCGCGATGCAGTGCAGAAACAGGCTGAATCAAAATATTTGAAGAATTTGAAATGAAGATCCCTCAAGGTTTTACAAGCAGAAACCCATTGCTTCGCAAGAATATGAAGTCTTGACGAACTCTACAGCACAGAGAAGGGCATGTGCCAGTACCCATCAGGCAATTCACCCAAAAGAAAGAATCCCCCTCCCCCACACACCTAAACGGCTGCAGAACATGACGTAGGGGTCGCTGTTGAACTTCAGCATCTTGTTCATTGCTCCTCCCATCCCCTCCCCACAAAATACATCCCCCAATCGAAATAGTGGTTCACACTACCACCGGTCACTCCATCTGAATGACAACCTACACAGATTCATGTTTGTTTGATGGAGGGCATTGGAGTATGCAGGACATGCGTCCAAGATCATCAACTTGTCGTTTGAGCATTTTTGTTGAGGTTGCTGCGGATGATTTCGATGAAGAAAGGATGGAGACTTTGGTGGGCCCGGCGTTTGATGCTGCCTCTGAAGAGGTTTCTCAGCACAGTCGGCGCTGCCATTTTCGCAGCTGGATTCACTGTGTGTCGGTTCACGTGCCACCCTGCAGTGTCTAGGCGTCTGGCGTAATTTGGAAGTATTCCTCGGCTGCAATGTACGATGGGAGTCCGATTGCTGCTTGGACTGGGTGCCTCAATTTCATATTATTTTATTGTATTTTTGTTTCTTTCACTCTTCACTTTTGTTGGACTTTGAATTGCCAACTGCACTTTACCCTTTGCGCTCCGTTTTTTCCTGGAGACTGTGAATTGGGCCAAGGCGCTGCAAGCATGGCGTCGCAGCAGCATTCCTCTTGCGTACATGTGGCCTTGTTCTAGGTGACTGAGCTGGTCAGCAAACACGAGTGCCCACATATTATGTCCAAATTCCTCAAAGCACACGATAGGAAGAGATCATTGGTGTAATCTCCTCCCCCAATGAGACCGTTCTTTTCTTTGGTGGATTAGTCATAGCACGAAGAGATGGGTTTACGGTTTAGCTTCAAACATGTTTGGCTCCTAGGAGACCAAGACGTTTTCAAGATGGTGGAGTCTGCACTGGGCTTGGTGGGAGGTGAGAACAGGACCTAAAAAGGATGACTTTTCGATGAAACCAGACGTGTCACTCTTGAATTGGTTTGAGCGACAAAGACTTTCTTTTTTCGAAAGACATTTTCTTTGGCAGGATTGTGGACTTTTTGGACTCGAGATGGTCGTTGTGTCTTGGCAATTTCTTGCTTGGCATATCATTTCATGTGTTGGCATCGGTGTCGGTGATATTTGTTACAGTAGGCCATGTTAGGCCACTTGTGTTTGCAAACATGTTGTTCTGCAATATTCTGCATGTCATCGGCCCGGATAATTGAAGAACACCTGCCAGTGGTTGTCGGTGTCCTTCGCGTTTGAGACATTTACATGAACTTCCTATAGCTTCCATCTCCCGTCCTCTCCCATCCCCTCTCGTTTTGTTTCTTCATGTGTTGGTGTGTGCGTTTTATTGCTAATTTTTGTTGGCAGGCCCAAGCGGTCCCGAAGTAGTACATAACATTGTAGCCATTCGGTCTCCATATTTCGCCACGCCAACTTCCTACATTAACCCTCACGCGCTTCGTTTTGAGTGCGATGAAGTTTACAAGCAAAAGACTTTAGCGTGAAATCAAAAGAGATGCTCTGGCAAATGCTTTTGAACATCTCCCCCGGGTGGACTTGAACTGAGAAAAGGCTTGAAGCTTTTTCCATTGCTACCTTTGAATCTTGGTCTTTTGGCCCGCTCCCCGAGGTATGCTCTTCTTCATCGGCCTCTTGGCTGTAACCCCTGGCGGCGTTGTATTTTCATCGAGGACTCATCGCAGAGTACCCAGGAGCATGGAACCAAGAGATACCAAGAGCTCCAAGAGAACGTGAATTGTCATATGTGTGCTGTCAGACCATGTTTGACCTGACCCCCCAGACCTCTAAACTGCGCTAGAATTTTAGAGTGCATGGGGGTCACCCCTCAAAACCCTGCAACAAGTGTCATTTTTAAGGGGTTGACACCCTGGCCCCAGTCTGCAACTCTAAAATTCTAGAGGACAAGGGGGTCACCCCCTTGGATCCCTGCAAGGGTTGGCACTTTTGAGGGGTGACCCCCTTGCACTCTAAAGTTCTCTATTGACTTGAGAGCGATTTAGAGTATGTGACTATGGTTGTCCGCACTCGAAATGTTTAGAGCTTACTCTAAAAGAGATGAGTTGGTTTAGAGTCAGTTTAGAGTTGGTTTGGAGTTACTTTAGAGTGGATAAAAGTTGGTTAGAGAGGATGAGAGTTGTTTAACGAGGATAAGAGTTGTTTATATAGAGAGGACCGGAGTTGTTTAGAGTTAAGATAGGTAGGGCAAAGGGATCACCCTGAAACAGTTTTCTCCCCACCCCTATGAAATGAAGCATGGTGCTTTTCGAGGTAGTTTCTGTTCTTTCTTTTTTTGGTTTGACGAGGCTGCAATGCATGAAGAAGCGATGGGATGATCTGTCCATATCTCCTTTTGAGCCTTGGTCCAGTGAAGCAGTTCAACTCGAATGGCTACCCAGTCATGCTCCGGGGCTGAGGAAGTGCAGCCTTCAGTGGCTTCACCTGGGCTCCTGGAAATTGAATCGCCAGCTGAAACTCGTCAAGAAGTCACAGGTAAATACACGTGTTTCTTGTTTTGGACACCGCGATCTCCTTGTTTTGCTCCTTAAATCTCCTTAATATCCGGAGCTGTTGCGCAAAAGATATACAAAGCCATTGCTCCTTCAGAATGCTAAGTCTCTTTACTACCGCGCAAACACATACTGCAAAGCTCCAGAAGGCGGAGCCACGTTTGCCATCAGACGGAATTGAATTCGAGGCTGCTGAACTGGCAGAGATCCTAATGATGGCTGCTCCAGGGCCAGTTCTGATGGTCTTTGTTTCTGCGTCTCGTTCGGATTTGCTTCCTGGCTATGTGGAACATGGAAGAAGCTCCTTGGCCTGCTTGGCTATCAATACGGATTCTGTCACAGATGCTTTTATCTCAGAAGCACTTGACAACCATTCGAAGCATGCCACTGCGAATCACAGCACATTTGTCACTTCTACAACCTTGCCGCATGCAAGGGCTTGAATTCTTGGGCAGAACATTATTCTTGCCGCAAAATCATCAGATCCGCGAGAATTGTTTGAAGCTGGTGGATGCCTGTTTACCTGTCCTGACCCCTAGCTGCAAGGAGCAGTGCTTTGGTGGAAGGATTTGATGAGACAGATTTGATGTTGCAAGAGAATCTTTGGAACATACAACCGAGGTCAGTCTTCCCAGAACTGGCCAAGTACACAGTCCTGGCGTTTGCAGCACAGTTAAAGGTTGATGTTCTCTTCACGGACATGGAAGCTTGTCGTTTGCAAATGAGGGGTCCAGCAAAGCATCTAGTACGATAAGCGAGGGATCCAGCACGATTCCAGCATCCATTCCTATGCAACATGAGCCCTGTTGTGCTTCCGGCTCTTGCATGAATAGACCAACTTTCCCAGATTTTTATTGCCTTCCATTATTTCATTATTTTCCATTTAAGCAGCTCAGGACACCTATTGGGTCAAACGACCCTTTGACAGATTGCCCAAGCATTCAGATTTTGCTGCAGATGCTTCTTTGCTGCAGCAGGACACTTCCAGCTGAAGCTTAATTAGAAGGCTTAGTTATGCTTAGTGATTGGACAGCAGCTGGGCATGCCCAGGGCCCGGCGCATTCTACTGTGCTTCTCAAGGTCTATGTGCCTGTGGAATTTTATTCCAACCAAACCCGGCCCAGCATCATGCTGGTGAGATCAGCGAAACTTGGCCTTTCAGGCTTTCAGGCCTCCAAAAACATTAAAAAAAACATAGAGAGAGAGAAGAATCTGACGATCTAGTATTTTACCAGAATCAAAGTGTAGAAGCCATTATGCACATGATGCACATGCACATGAGCGTGCTGATTATTTTGGAGCTGCTCTGGTGACAATTTCCAGTTATTGTCGAACCACACAAGATCGAATTCTGGGGCAAGGAACCCGCGGAGCAAATACACGCTTGCAATCATGGCCACCTGGCTGTTGAGATTTCCGTTTGTCTCTTCCAATTCTGGCACCTGGGCTGATAGAGGTGGCCTCTTCCATGCTGTTACTTAACCGATAGCTCTTGCTGTTCCAACAATGTTTTTTTAATATTTTTTTTGGATGTTTGAGTCTGTTTGAGCATAGGTATGCGGCATTTACTCGAACCAGATCGTCCTGGCTATGTTCCTTCCGTGTCTTTCCTGCGTCCAGACAGCTCAGAAGAGCGGGGTCCTCTGGAGATTGGCATATTTGATTCCGTTGCTTGGCATCGATGTATGGCATATGTTTCTGGATGTTTGACGATGTTTGTGGAAACCGTAGTGGCCACCAGGGTACAGTGGGGCCGGGTAACTAGAGTACTTAATGCGTTGCATCAGGATACAGGGAAAGGTGCTAAGTGATGGCAGATGATGGCGGACCAATGCAGATGTTTGGGAAAGCTAGGGGCTGTCTGTGCAATGCAAGACCCGAGGAGAATGAGTTCGTCACCATGGATGGTTGGTACGGCCAGGTGGATCATGTGGTTGCATTGGAGCTCGCCACCTTTCTAGATGAGGAGATTCGGTTGCAAACGTTGCTGGTCTCGGTTTCATATTGCTCCAGACCTTTGTTTTGAAAGCTTCTATTGTTTTTTTGTTGCAGCTTTTGCCATTGGAGGTGGTTGAGTCATGTGACGTAGCATATGTGATGTGATTTCACCATGATCGATTACAGTGAGGTTGAAGGAGCTTTACAGTGGAGCCAGGAAGGTGGAAGAGCTTCTTGCACAATTCCAAAAGTGGCCAGTCTGAATACTGGACATCACTGGACATTCACTCGACATCGCTGGACATTCACTGAACATGCTGAAAGTCTTGACGCAACTTGCAGCTCACCGTTCTCATCATGTGCTCATCTCTTAGCTGTGGCTTTGGGCCAGGTCGATGTCCCCAAAGCGGCCTATGGAAGCACTGCAAGCGGATTCTCGCGCAAGCCCTGCTCCGGTGCCTGCAGATGTCTCATGGCTGCAACGTACACAGGCGTGGAACACATCAGCGTCGCGTTCTTGCGTAGAATCACGATGAATCATGAATTTGATGTGATGCTCACGTTTCAGTGCGACTGAAATCCAAACATGTCAATGTTTCCTAACTTCATGCGCCACTAATTTGGACATGCTGGCACATGGGCACACTAAATCGCCAAGACTGTTGATGTTCAGACTTGTTTCAAACTTGGGCCAGTCAATTGTTAAGTTCTGTCTTACTAAGTAAAGGTGCCCTCGACAGCTGGGTGGTCGATCAAGAATGAGATTAGAAAGAACACATAAGAGAACTTCAAAAAAAGAACGTGGAAACAATTGTTTTTAGCTTGGTGGTTTCAATGTGGCGTCGATGGTGTTAAAATACTCTGTTGTAGAAAGCTGTGCTGCAGTGCACTGTGGGTGTTCTGATGTCAGCTTTTGCGGGTGATGCGGTAATTGCCCTGCTCGCAAGGTTCGCATCGTTCACATGAACTTTGCAGACGGCTGTTGTGAGGTTGAGCAGGCAAGGTCTTCCAGCACGGCCCTACAGTTTGGTGCTACTTGGATCTACTTGGATTCAGTGAAGCCAGGCTGATGACGTTTTGGTTGTGAAGCAATTCGATCAGCTACTCATCTCATCTTCATTTTCTCCTTCTTGGATTCTTTCAATCATACTTTGCCTGGATGCTGACATTGCATTGCATGAGATTTCCTTGGTGAGTAGGGAATTTCCAAGGCGAACGAATCTCGGGCATTGGGAGGCAGCTTTTTGACTGCGGAGTTCAGGGCTCGCAATGACCATTTGCTCAATTTTGTTCGAAGCTCCTTGGCTGAGTAGGTAGATTACCTTTGGTCTGGAAGGTTCGATGCAGAAAGCATGACTCCTTGAGTGTAGCCAATTTGTGGTGAACTTTTGATTCATCGTTTGCTGCCAAGGTACAGAACTGACAAGTGGCAAAACACCATCAGGCAAAGTTGGTTATTACGATTCTTGGGCCGACATGGCACACTTTTGCACGCTTTTCATCACTGTTCGAGTTTTGTCATAGGTTTTTGGCAATCGAAATTCAGTCAGCAGCAAATCTGGGTTTCAAGGTCTTCGAGGTGTTTAAAAGGGCATGGGTGCGAGTCGTGAACATTTCAGACCTCACTGTTCTAGCAGAAAACGACGCCTCCGTTCCAATTGAGGTCTGGAAGCCACATGTGATACTGGAGACTCTGAAAGATCCATCAATACCTTGGAATGACATTGTGCCTTGGTAGACGCATTGATTAAATCATTCATACTGTGTGCTTGTTTTTGTTCAATTGGTTTTACTCATTTGATTTGTACTGCAAGTATTGTACTTTCTTCATTTTTGATCCTACTGAAATTCCTTTGAGTTTCTGGGGCAATCAAAAAATATCTAAGATATATCCACGAATCAAGTCTAACCTGAAATGCACCACACCTTATCTCCAATCCAGCTATAAGCAAAACCTTCCTTACAAATGATTTAAATATTTTGTTATCTCTTTGGTCGGATTTGTGACATTCCAAGTCAAACTTGTCTTGAACTTTTTCGCCCTTGCATCTCAATTTTAGCCTTGAGCCCTTGAATGGAGAGCTAAATGATAAGCCAATCTGCTGTACCTCATTTTACAGTAATGGCAACCCAGGATTAATAGACCCCCCCAGCCCCACAAGGTCAACAAGGTCTGACCCTACATGAGAAAAAGGGAACCCCCCTGATTAATCAACCCCTAGAGAGATGAGAGATGAGAAATGGATAAGAGTATAATGAGAACCATGGGGATTGAGGATCAGGATCCAGCTCTAGCATGAGGGTGGTGAGAATGGTGAGTGCCCCAGCAGCCATTAGATCAGCATCAGAGAGTGAATCAGTTTCACATCACTAAGCCAATTAATAAGGGAACTAGTTGAAACTAATTTAAGAACATAATTTTACCAACCAGCCTACCCCATCAACCTCTCTTGAGTTGGGCTGAAGGTGCATGCGAGGCTGGGCCTAAGACAGGATCAGCTGGTTTAGTAGCGCCGCAGGATGTCCAGCCGGAGGGCGCAGTGATTTTTTTTTAACCAAAATCTAGGGATCCAGAGGAGGTTGATCACTTGGGGGGGGTTAGGCTGCACCTAGCTTGTTTGGGGGGAAATCAGCCTCTAATTAACTATATTAAGGACCAGGGTCTGGGGATGAGAATGAGGTTGATTTTTTTGGGGGTTTTAATCCTGACTTGACATGAATCTGGACCTTTATTCGTTTGTTTATCCTATTGTTGTTTCTGGTAGAATGGATTCTTTGTATTTTTGCATCTTTGTATCTTTCTTTTGATCTCTCACCAATTCTTTTGCTGGTTTTCTGTCCCATCTCATCCGACCCTGTCCAATAGAATTCCCATCGTACTGCCTCCTATCCACTCTCAACATCTCTCAACCTGTTCAATCCGTTCCTGTTTTCTATTCTTTCCTTTCCTGTCTTCTATCGTTCTATCCTTGCAGCCTTTTTGCTTCCTGCAATCATGATTGGAGTGTTTAACATGTGCAATGTCAGAGCAATTGTGAGTTCCTGCCCTCCTTGTATTCAGTTGTGGTTATTGGCCTGTAGCTTTTATGGAATCAATCAACTCGGTAACACACTCTGGAGATTTTGAGCGACGCATCCCTCTCCGTGGAATGAGGGGACTATGTAATTTCCTGCTTCATGGTTTGTGACTCGCATAGGTTCTTTGGACCGATGCTGGGGTGCATTTTATCAGGCCGTTGCTTGGTTACATCATAGATCCTTACCGTTCTAGTATCATTTTATGTCATTTTGGTCTTTGCATATTTTGCACATTTTGTCATCATGGTTCTTTATGGTCAATTTTGTTTTCACATGAAGCGAGCATAAAAAGGCTCCTGCATGCTGTTTCCTTGCCCAAGGCTTCGCCCTTTGGTTCAACAATACCTAGCGGACAGCGATGTATCTGCCACGACCTTGAGATGAGATCGTGAAGGGTCTCGGAGTTAATGCCATTTGAAGGTTCAAGGCTTGGACTCTTTGGACAAAGACCTGTTCTTTGGGGTCAATGCCTTGCGTTGAGCTGCAAGCTGGGATGGCCTGGCTAAGGCCACTCAGACCCCGATGATGGAAGCTGATGTCACGAAGCGAGACGCTGTGGCAAAATTGGCAATGGTGCATCCTAGTGATCCTACAGGTGATGCATCCTGGTGCAATGGCAATGGGCCATGGGCCAAATACATACAAGAGAGAATACTTGACGTATCTTATGAGATTCGTGAGCGCTTTGCTCACTGAGATCAAGCAAGCCGTAAGTTGTTGGAGCATTGGTTTGGTGCTTGCCCAGGATGCGTTTGTCTTGCTGGATGCGGACTATGCGCCTGGTCGTTATACTGCTTCCCAAGTGCCCACACTGTGCCATTTCAAGCTCTCGTGGGTTATTGGCACGTGCACTATTCACTATTCATCCATGCACCCATGGTCGATTTTTCAGTGCCTTTCAGGAAAGCATTGTCAAGACAAACCAGATAGCCACAGGACTGCCCACCTTCAGTTGTGTGTTGCACATTGGGGAGGCGGATAGTGAAGCTATGTAGCTTGTTTTGGATTTGGCAGGAATTATCCTTGTTCGGAAGACACCGTTGTCTATTCGCTTCATGGAGCGTTGGCTTCGAGCTTGTGAAGATGAAAGAATTATCACAGAGACATCTTCTGTATCATGGCTTGACATTCAGCTTTGAATCATGTAATTCAGAAACGCAGTCAGCAATGAAGGATATCATAGTCATTGAAGTTCGGTCAAGATTTGCAAAGATGCAACAAGTAAAAAGTATGGGTGAGCACCAGTTGGGAGAAGTTGCATGAACCCATGATGCATGTAAAAGCGTCAGTTCTTGATTCTTTTTGTAAAAGTACAGAAGACCAGTGCTCACTCACATGGATTTCGTCATATTTCAGGTGCTTGGCCTCATGGATTATCCCCACTTCCGGCATCACAATGATGATCAATCTGCCTTCTCGTTGCTCTTCAAGCCTCTCGCTTGCTTTGGACGCGTGGGGCTGGGGTTGGAGGCTTCAGTACTGTATCCCATGTCCTCCAAATTTTTCCGTGCTCCAGAGAATCCGCCCCTGTGTAAGGAAATATGGCTTTCATCCATTTTTGCAAGCAGAGCGTGACTTGTACGTTGTTGCTGCTCGCAACACTGCCAAGTTTATCGCAGCCTCGTCACTCGGCCGATCTGAGATCTCAAATTGATTGTCTTTAAATTAGGAACTCTAAGGACTCTTTACATCAAGACACGATTTGAGTGAAATTTGTTTATAAGATAGATAGTTTCTGTGCATGGTATCTATTCATGCTTGTGGCCTTGGCCTGAGCCCAAGTTACATTCCCACGAGCAACGTCCCATACCCTGTTGAGTGCTTTGGCATTTGCTGCGTTAATTTTTGGTGCCTCTAGTTGTGCCGTTCCCCTACTTGCCAAGCATGTGAGCTGGTGCCAAGAATCTCATCATGATTGTCGTTTTTGTTCAGTTTGGATCTTTGATCTACTGTTTGACAATCTTTACATTTCGATCGTTTCCTCCACATGACGGCTTTTCTCCTTGGCCTATGCGACAAAGGGACACCCTGAACCAGAAGCATACAGAAGCCCTCCTCCGAGCTCAACCGCTAATAATTCACTCTGTCCTGCAGCTCCCGCCTTGGAGTGAAGACACAAGTTAGAGCATTGGAGCAGAGAGCAAAAAGATGCAAAAAGCTGATCATTCCCAAAAGCCGCTCACCAACAAATCCAGACATTGAAGAACTTGTTCTCCCTATATTGTTCCAAGCTTGAATCCACCCACCTCTACAAATTGAAAAACCAAAAGGATGTCCTGCATTGAAGGAACATTCACAGAACCGGCCTTGCTGACCCTGCAGTGTGATGTTGAAATATGTCTGATACAAAGAATATATTTCCTACTCCTGGACTGACTTTGAACCTTATTCTTGCTTTCGGCCGCGTGCAGCTCGGAGATTTTCACAGAGATTTATACAGATGGTTTTTGACGGTTTGAGGATTTCTTGGTTTCTGTGTTGGTTTCTGTGCAGCGAGTCTCCTGATGTCTCCTGCTTGCATTGTTACTTCTGTAGCTCTGCCTTTGCCACAAATCCAAGGGATGCATTCGCACTCGGGAAAACTTGCTCTCAGGAGGGGCAGGGTGGAGGTGCTGTGATTGCAAGGAACAATTGTAGAAAGGGCACAAGTAAAGAATATGAAAAACAAAGACTATCAAAGACTAGAGCATGCTTGACTAGAGCATAAGTAAAGACTATTAAAGACTAATATATATATATATATATAATTGTCGAAAGACTGCATCGTAGAATCGTAACCAGAAGGTGGAATACATATATATATATGGATGGAATATGATGAAATGGTGAAATTGGGGATAGAGCTGAGCGGCAGCTTCTGGACATGCACCACATTACGTAGCTTTCGCAGGGATGTTTTTCCCCAGAAAAGCGAGATGTAGCTTGCAGAACGAGGTATGATTATATGTCCTAAAGAGGTAGGATTTCAATGTAACATACGCTGACAACATCCAAACGCCTTCTAATGTGCATGTTTGTAGTCTGATTCGCACGCGTTCAGCCCACCAAACGTGACTCGTTTTCAACAAGAACACGTGACCCAGAATGAGTCCCAAATGAGGTCGAAAACGAATTCAAAACGAGTCTGGAAGGCGTTGGAACTACAACGACACCACAGATATCCAGAGATCCTCACGGCTCAGCACGTACCATGCAGGACGAGTATATCTCTGCTGCGAATGCAGCTGCTGGAAACTCCTTGGAGGGTGGGGCTGCAAAAAGGTGCTGCCAAGTGCAATGGGTGTCCAACTCACGACCTATCCGGCCAAAATTAAGGCTATTTCATGTTATATCCAAAGGGCAACAGCAAATCTGCGGCCCTTGATCGTCGTATCATGTTCTGCAGTCTAAGGCTTCCAGACCAGCTAAGACATCCTGAGACTCCCTCATTGTCAAGCACAAAGATGATAAGACGGCCAAGTGTCCCTACCATCCCCCACCTCACCTGTAAAGCATGCACCTGCGCAGCCATACAATGTGCTTGTTGTGGTTGTTGTACGTGGTTCCTTGTTGCAGAGCGCTCCTTGTTCAAGGCTGCAGCCGCGAAGCGTATTGGCTCTTGCCAGGTAGGCTGCTCTTAGGCATCAATGGCGCGCGCCTCAAAGCAGCGCTCGCAGAAGGTCCTGCAGCTTCTCTTTGTTCTCTGTGTGGCTGTATGGGAGCTGCAGTGGCCGCCTTGGATTGTCACATTGGCGAAGTCAACACAATCCCCACCTGTGCACATCACAATTAAACAGCATGAGAGATTTGCACTTGGACCACACTTCTTGGCTTGTCTTGGCTTAGGCCCAATTTTGCCGGCATTTGCAGCTACAGACGACAGCTGAAGACATCCAGATGGGCGGTGTGCGCACAAGTGAAGGAACCTCCAGCCGAAGGCTGCTATTCATCGCGTTCCGTTGTCGTGATCGATTTTGACAATGCTTTGCACGGTAGCATGTCCACTTGCCATTGCTGGGCTTGTGGCTTGATGCTGCAAGGAATGCGAAAATCATGTGCCCTGAGCAAAAGGGTAAGGATATTGTAACAGTGTATAAATTGATTCACAGCAGAATAATGAAACAGATGGTATGCTACAGCTCAACGATGGCCGCTGTGCCTTATTGCAACTGATTTGCCAGGCGACCGTGTCATCGTTGACGGTGACGACGGGCCAATTGCACTTTGGCAAAATTGGACAGCCTCACTCCTTCGTTCTTTCGATTTACTGTACAGCCAAGCCCCTGAACATTATTGACGCTTATATAGGAGGGCTATTTTCTGCTCAATCAATTCTGTAGTCCTTGCATATCTATTCCCTAAAAAGTAAAACCACACGCTCCCCAAAGTGAAAAGCACAAGCTGGTTTTACTAGTACGGGCGATCCTAAGACTCACTTAATGACGTTTCCTTACATGAAACGTTGATTGCAGTGCATTCTGATTTGAGTTTCTGAGTTATTTTGGTAGTGAAAGGGGCGCACCATCACAGATTTAAACATCTGACTTTTTATGGATGTTGCTGAAAGTTCTTCACGATCATGTTCCTTGAAAGATCCTTTCTGGAGACCATATTATGAAATCTAGCTGGGTGGTTGCGGACAGGGTATATGTAATATTTTTTATACATATTTATTGTATAGTTCTGCATATTTCCATATATTTCCAACCAATCAAGGCTCTCCCCCTGGTGAATAGCACTATATGGGAACAAGCAATGACGTATCCAACGATTCTCTTGTAAAGAAACTGCTCCAGGACTCCAGGGTTTGAAAAAACCTGCCTGACCTACTTCGGGACTTCACTTGGGAGCTTAGTCATACCAAATCTGGCGTTTCCTGTTTTGATTACTTGATTTACTTGTCAACTGGCGCAAGCAAGCAAAATGTTTGGTAATGGGGGGAATGGATTTCCCACCCCTTTGTATCCGCAGTTTCGTTTGAACGGTGGCTAGTTTTTCTGGGCATGCTCGTTGTCATTTTGCCAAGATGCCAGGGCCAGCATGCCAACTCATATAAAGGCATTCGTTTTCATGGAACTCATGAACAAAAGAGGCGTAGACCAGTCTCACCAGTGGAGATGGCGATGGAGAGAGGAGAGAGAAGGAGAGAGAGAGAGAGAGAGAGAGAAAGAGAAAGAGAAAGAAAAAGGGAAAG
>VSDK01028167.1:68146-81668 GCA_009767595.1 Symbiodinium kawagutii
GGGAAAGAGGCCTAGAGAGAAGGAAGACTTGGCCAGAGACCTACTTCAGAGAAAGCAGGACTCCAAGGGCTTTTCATGCGAGATGTTTGGAGACAGGTAGTTGCCAAGATCGACGGGAAGTACTATGCTGTGGCAACGGCATGCTTTCACTTGGTGTCCGACGAGTTGGATGATTGATGGCAAGTGAACATTTCAACATTTTTCAACAGATCGTCATGGCTGCATTGCCATTGTCGCCATCATCCTTTTGTTGTTGTTATTGGTGGTTGTGGTGGCGGTGGCATCATTATCTCATTATTGTCTTCAGCAATTGTGCAAAGAAGAGGGATGCTGTTTTTTCACAAATAAAGCTATCCCAGCCCTTCTCATAGGGCGAGCATCCAAAGGCCTCACTGCAGTTTCTGCCACGTTGCCAGGTAGATGGCAAGTGTCCACACTTGGGATTGCCGATGAAGCAAGGGAAGATTGAAAATGGGTACCTGGCCTGCATTGAATCACTCTCAGACAGGGCTATGCCACAAGTGGTCTCGAAGCCTGCAGCGTTTCTATGCCAGACCATGCCAGTTGACTTCGATCTTCATTTCTGGCGCTTTCTTACGGTTTCTTGTTTCGTTGAAGTGGTTTTGGCGCTGAAGGCCCGAGGGGCCGACGCTGACCTGCAACTTTCACAACTCGGAGCTGCCAGCTGAGTGCGATTTGGGTGCCCAACAGTATCCAACAGACCTGCATTGTTCTACTTGTTCTATTTGTTCTACTTGTTCTACTTGTTCTATTTGTTCTATTTGTTCTATTTGTTCTATTTGTTCTATTTGTTCTTGCATTTTTCTTGTATGTATTGTAAAATATGGTATTTCCATGTATTCCCCAATGCTGACTTCCACGGCCTCTCTGAAAGTTCACTCGACGCACTTGAAATTGCTTTGCAAGCTGTTTGTGCTTTGGAAGACTCCGTATGTTTGGGTTGAGGTTCAACATGAAGAGTGGTGTTTGCACAAAGCGAACGGCTCAGACAAGAGCGCGGTCCTGCTCTACGAATTTTACCACCCAGGGGGACCGCGATGTGGTAAGTTTTTCACAGACCTGGAACTGGGCATGTTTGAGCTGATGCGATGACTCAGACAGCATGATACAGCATGTAAAATATGTACACCGAGATTTTGTTTATGCTCTGTCATGTTGCTCAAGTGGCTCAAAGATCATTGTACCTGTTTCGCAGCTTGCAAACCGTTGAGTGCTTTGGCTGCGGACGAGCCATGTGGAAAGCTCTCTTGTTGCTCTCAGTTGGAGGTGCCGCGGACTCCCAAGTCTCCCAAGGAGTTTGGAACTTCACAGTGTACTCAGCACCGATCAAGCTGAGGTACGGCCAAGTTCACAATTTGCAGCAGGGACCATTGAAACTGCCAGAACACATTGTGTCTAGGTATGCGGGGGACAAAGCCTTGGCCATCACAGGCTTTGACGTGGAAATGGTGCGGCCGCGCGCAGATGGTTCCGAGGAATTGGTCAAGTTGAATGACCATTACCTGCACCACTACATTCTCTCAATGGGCAGCATTTCGACCACGAGCCTTTGCATCAATAAGTTGCACTTTTCGGAAATTTCTGCAAAGACAATCAAATACCAGGACCTACCACACGCAAGGTGCTCGCTTTTGCCTCTGTCTCGCTCGCGATGGAGAAAGAGAGAGATAGAGAGAGAGAGAGAGACAAATCTATGACTACTATCATTCCTTCTCTATGTAGGTTGCCTGTGCCCATGTGTGTGTGTGTATAGGTGGATAGGTATGGAAGTATGGATGGATGTGTGCTGCCATATGCATGATGCAATGCAATCTGAATGGACTTACATGTCATTCCTGTTTGCAATTTCAATCTCCCAATTTCTGAGGAACAAGGTGCTGCAGCATGCAGCTGAAGACAAGATGTTCGCTCGGATGCTAACCAACTGCCATGGCATGACCCGAGCTCCGCTCCATGCATTCCTGACGTCCCTTGGCGGCGACGAGGACTTGGTCACCTTTGGAAGTGCAGCTGGAGCAGAGTACCGACACAACCCGCAACGCTACAGTGCACCCTTCCGCAGGATCGTCAAAACTCCCCAGGTTTGGCTGCCAACTTTTCATGTCATCAACACCAACAAGCCACTGGAAAATACATCCCTGCCATACAATCCCTTGCTGGAGTGTCCTTGCACACCTCAGCGCAAGATTGATGTGGCACACGGAACCATTGATGGACACCCTCCAGATCCTCCAATTCAATGCAGTCCCTCCTTTGCTGCCACAGGGAACCCGTCCTGCAATTTGTCCACCTATGTGGGGGGATGGAGATGCTGTGAGAATGGAGTCTTTCTGATTGACACTGACAAGGAGTGCAGTGATCCTGAGTGTTCAGAGGAGCCACAGGATGAGATCTTTATGAAGTACAAATTCTACTATGAGGATGCCACCCCTGAGACTCGCCACATGGGGCCAAGTGCCTGTTGTGATGTCACAGGTACAACTCAAGGCTTTGAGAACATCGAGTATGACGTGCCACAATGTGCTGCAGGCACTCCCCCTGAGAAGTGTCTCCATATCGTTGAAACGGTGCAACCCGTTGGGTATTACCAGAACCATCCCAAGGCACCAAAGGACAATCACGAGGCCGATGCCCTCGTTGACCTTGTTTTTGCTGCTCCACATCTCCATGTTGCAGGTCTTTCCATGGAATTGTTCGATGCTGTCACAAACAAATCCATTTGTGCGGTGTATGCTTCCAGAGACAACAACCGCGGCATCATGTACGGGAATGGAACACAGCCGGGAAACGAGAATGGATACATGACGGGCTTGCTTCCATGCAAGTGGAATGACAAAGATGCTCCACGCTTCAAGCGAAACCATCCTCTTCGTGCCAGGGCGGTGTACAATTCCACATACGGTCACACAGGAGTGATGTCCCTGTGGCTCATGGACGTTTCACCTGTGAACGAACCAGATTATGTGGTATAGTCCAGCGAGTGGTGTGCGGCCTGAGGTTCATACATGTCCATATGAGATGAGAATGAGATTATTTGACGGTTTTCTAATACACCTTATTGTTTCTGCTGCGTTGGGCACGTTCCTTTTGTTTGGGGCTCATCCGTGCGATCGATGGCAGTTGACCAGAGTGAATTCTAGAGACATGCCAGAGGCAGGTAGCGTATGGTAGGGTTCATTGATATTCATTGTTTCGTCCTTACGCGTCTGGTTGCTGTCAAGTGCCCCTACAGTTCGTTTGATTTCTGTGAGACTGTCCGGCCTATGGGTCTCTCGCCTGTGAAGCTTGGCACGGCGAGATGGCGAAGCGGTGTGAACAGATAGGCGGTCAGCAAAAAGTACCCCCAGCATCGGAAGTGTGGACTCGCTATGCCCAAGTTTGAAACCCTTACACCCTGACGACTCGTGACTACCTGTGAGTCTCTTTTTCCTCTTTCAGCTTCTGCATGACCAAATTCATGACATCCCAGCTGTGAGTCAGGTGGGTGACAGGTGCCCTGGGCTTCCAGAACGATTTCATTTCGGGCGTGATGCAGGGCGCCCTTTTGGGACACCTCATTGATTTTGATTTGCCGTCGCCCTTCCGCAAAACGACGAGGTCCAACGTGGGGAGCGAGAAGAAGAATGTGCAGGCCTACGAGGCAAAGCGACGGATAAGAATGTGCCACGCACCTTGTCACTCCTTCTCACAGATTTTTGGATTTGCTTTATGCAAAGTCTCACACAGAGACCCTGGAACTTTCTGTTGCGTGTCTCTGTACAACGCCCTTTCTCCGTGTTTGCCTTCTCGCAGGTGGTTGAGGCCGAGGTTCGTTCTTCAGATTTTGCGAATGTCAAAGTGGCAAACAGATTGAGGAAATTGCGTTGAATTCATCTAAATATAATCATAATTATAATTAATTACTCGTAGCTAAACAAATGCACTTTCATGCACTGCGAATGGCACAAGTTTGATGTCCATGGTTGTTGGTTGGATGCTTTTTCTTAATGAGCCAACAGAATTCTAGAGGACTGAAGTGACTGAATCTGAATTTGCTGAGTGTTTGCGCAGGACGGCTCTTTGTCCATAGTGATGCCAAGCTGAGAACAGTGAGTTCCGGTAGAAATTGTTTGAGGTAAGACCCTCCGCCAGGAGTCGCCCATATTGAAATCCAGATGGACACACGATCCATGCAGAGGCTTGAGTGCCTCCTAAAAGACAAAAAAAGATAAAAAAAGGCGCATGCAATGCATGCAAGACTGAGGAAGAATTGCTGGCATGGCTTCTTGCGAATTTACTGCCTGATGGGCCTCATCATGTGAAAATGGAGCTTAAGCAATGTTCAGGGTTGCGGCTTGTCGATTCCTCATAGTGTTTGCCGAAGATGTACCATACAGTGACGAGGGCACAAGGTAGAAGTTGTGACCACCATCAGCATTGTCAATCTCAGTCAGTGATGCTTTCGAGCACGCGTGCGATGTTTCAGCTCACTTTCAAAGTAGTGGTGTCATATTTGATATGAACCTCTTCCATTGTCTTGGGTGCTCAGGTGGCATCAGACTTTCAATGGTCATAAAGCAAGTTCACATAACCTTGATCAGTTTCGGGGCACTGATGATCCAGCTCGCAGAATCTGGCAGAGACATGACAATATGCAATTTTATGTCAGTATATGAATGTTGAACTTATATGTCACAAGTTTATTGGTACTGTCCAAGCAGCCTTGAGCAGTCCCTTGCTGACTGACCAAGCTCGGAACCACGTTTTTCTTTTCCCCGTGCACTTCAAAAAGGCTTTTGACATAAATTATACACATTGCCAACTGCAAACATCCGCAAATTCAGATGTTGAAATGAACTTTGAATGGTTGAATCACATCTCACAACAACTGAAGTTCAGCAAAAGCTAGGGTAGCCAGGGCTGACTTTCAGTATCTTGGAGTATTAAGATAGAATGTTTTGCTGGGGTCCAAATCTCATTGATTAGACGTCCATTCCCATGGCTGGGACTGTTCTTGGACCAGAACTGGAAGCAGTGCCTGGCTCAGCCCAGGGGGAGGAGAGTTTTGAAACCCGGGTAGAAATCCTGGAAACAGATGAACAGAATTGAGTAGAACTGAGAACTGACATGAATTGAGTAGATGAATAGAATGAAATATGCAGAATTGAGTAGAACAGACATGAATTGAATAGAGTTGATTAGAGTTCTTGGATTCAAAGCTCGGAAAGCATCCTCCTATATCCTCCTACTGGGAAGCTGTGTGGAGTCGTACGTGTTTTGTGTGAAGTCGTGCAGTAAACAGTGTCCAGTTGCAGTTTAGCTTCAGAAGGGCATGAAACCACCAGAAGTATGTATATATTTCCATGATTTTCCATGGTATGTCACACATTTCACCAGCAGGAGTAGTAGGAAGCCGGCACTGGGTCAATGTTGTTTCTTGCCGAAAACGCCATGGCACTTGGTGCCTTACGCAACTTGCATGTACACTGTACACTACTTTGTTTTTGAAATGTTCATGTGTTTTGTTCCGAATCATGCTTGTTTGTCTGGGGCCTTGGGGGTTGGTGATCCACAACATGCTTGAATCCGACCATTTAAAACATGCCAAATAACAGAAATCGATTAGCTTTGAAGGGTGAGCCTAGAATCATGCATCATAGTTTATGCATATGTGTCAACAAATGTGCATATGTCGCATTTTTTGCATATTCCACATGTGTCCTTGGACGCCTCAGCGCATCCTGGTGTCCACTTGCAAGGCTCTTGCCAAGCAACCTGGTCTCAAAGAGCGCTTAGACGAGGCCACAGCTTTCAGGACAATGCCTGTGACGTTGTGACGGGTGTGGTTTTGTCTCTGGGCCAAGCCTTGTAAATCTCTGGGTTGCAGTTTGGCTCAGTTTGACCAGTGCCACAAGTGCAGACTTGGTTGGATCTTTGGTCAATTTGCAACCCGTACGCGCACATCAGACTGTGGTGCTTCTGGACGAATTTATACTATTTCTCGCAGGGCCACATTTTCACAACTATGGAGACTGCGATTTCTACAACCGACTGCCCCAACTAAAAAGTTGCATCGAAGGCAGCGACATGTAGAATGACTGTGGCTTCCATTCTTGAATTTAATGTACATCTAAGCCCAAGCCATGTGAAGTTGAAAAGGTACAGGTAGCAGATATGGCCCTGTAATTTTTCAGCAATCGCCATGTTGGAGCAATTCCTGGCGGTGTTGGCAGCTTTGGTATCTGTCACCTTTGCGGCAGATGTGGAAGTCAAAACGATCCTTGGTGACAAGATGCATCAAACCTGAAGACTGTGGGTTGCGGGAAGTTGACTCTTCATGACTGAGTTGAAATCATGAAAGCAGTTTGTCATTTCGAACTTCAGAAGAGATGATGGTTTTGAGCTCTCGTCTTGTGAGGAATTGGCAAGACCTATGGCGTAATGATCTCAACAAATGCGTGTCCGACAATGCTGACCTATTCAAAGACAGGTCTGGGAAGCCAAGAACGAGGAGAGGGCGGCTCATTCATGGTCAGTATTTGTCGCCATGTATGCTCACAAGGAGGAAATACGGAAGTTTGTGGTCAACTTATTTTCTGGATTGACTCGTTTGTTTTGAAGTGTTTTGAAGACAACAGGGATCTAGACTTGGTTGCCAATATCCTTACTAGTATGGTTAAATTGCCACTACTACGATTGCTGCTACGCTACGACTACCGCTGCTACGTACTGCTGCACACTACTAAGATCTACAAAGTACTACTATGCACTGCGTATTGTTGCTGATACCACTGCTATAGCGACCCAGGACCAACAACCAACCCTCAGCTAACAAATCTCCACTTGGCTTACGGTCCTGCTTCCTCAGATCACAAACCAGTTACATAGTCGAGGTATGCTGGGACACCATCAGCAAGAGACATGATACATTTTGCTGTGGGCAGCGAGCACCCTGCGAGGAAGCTGGGGGAGATGGCTAAGCTGATCAGCGATCAGATTGCTGGGAAGGCTTCAACCGTTCCACCTGCCAGTACAACACCAATCCCCTCGAAGCTGTCCAGAAAGGAACGTATGAAACAAGAACTGAAACAGCAGCTCAGTGGTGACCTCGAAACGGTCTTCCAAGATATAGAGTCTGCAAGAGAGAAGACAGCCCCCGGATTGCAAGTGAACTTCCTTCAATGATTCCATAAATTAAATGTTTTTGCATATTCTGACTTGGCCAAAGAGGCAAAAGGACACCAAAATTCCATAGCTTCAACAGGCATCAGTGAGCATAGTTCTTTTTAACTGTTTTCCGTATGACCCAGCCAAGGCATACTATCATCGAATCAGGCAGCAGGGCGAGCAAATGATTCAGCAAATGTCAAGGCCAGTGTCGTGAGAGTGAACGCATGAGCCGAAGCACTGCCAGTATAGAAGTGTCGGGGCATTGTATGACGCTGGATCAATCCATTTATCCTCAAAGCTGAACATCCTAATGACAAGATGGATCCAGATGCTCAGTCTTGGTATTGGAGACCTCAGCTTCTGAGCTTCCATTTTTTTCAAAACTGTCTCCAACACGAAGATGGTTCTGTGCTGCATGCTGCTTCGGGGCCAATGTTTGCCAATGATGTCACTGGAAGGCAATCAAAACTGTCTTTTGACACCGACTTCACATTGCGGGAATGGCGAGAAGCTCAGTTTCCCAACATTTCCCAATCATACAGTCAATATCAGTCAATGTTGTCAATCAGTTCCCAACACAGTGAGCGACATTCAAATCTTGGACTTTGCTGCTGGCCTGGAAGATTTCACCATCTTTCACCATGGCCTGTGATGCAGGTGTGATCTTGTGTGGCGTTCGGGGCGTTTCTCTCCTTTGGACCAGGACGCCCATCACTTGTCCCGCAGTTGAACCGAGCTGTGCATCCCCTGGAAATGGATCATGGACGGTATCATGTGACACTATCATAAATGGATAAATCATCACCTACTGGTACTATTGATTCAACATTTTCCATCAACAGCATCAGCTGCAGCTCTAGGACGTTGCTTGGATCATGTCCAGCATCAAAGATACGAAGATAGTAAGACAAGCCAGCGAAAGAGAGCTATCTTGAGATATCCGATTTGATCGATGCTGAGGATGCCATGTTCATTAAATTTCTAGCATTTTGAAAGCCTCTATAATCAGGATCTTTTAGGCACTGTGGGTTTAGGCATTTTGATGTCCATTGGGTGAATTTGACTAGTTGTGCTCGAATGAAAACAGTGTGCTGTGGGACTATGCCATTCAATTGGATAGCCCAACCCACCCAGCAAAAAGTACCGGGAAACTTATCGAACGGCAACAGACTTTGAAATTTTGGAGTTAGTTCATATTTGTTCTCATGTTTTGCATATTTTCTCAGTTGTTGCCAGGATGGCCAGACCAAAGCATCTGCTTCCAAAGAGCTTTAGTGCACAGTGGCGTCACCCGTGATGCACACTAAGCCTACGCAGTTCTTTGAGCAGTTCAAGTGGGGACGAGACGAAGTGCGTTCAGAGCAAAGCTGCTCGGGAGCCCGTGTCAAAACAGAAATGGAATGAAATGGGACTTGAAATGGGTTGCTTCTGCAAGATCTATATCTTTTCAATGCTGAGAAGCAGCACCTGCATCGACAAAGTTTGAACGCAAAAGCCTTCCGAAAGCTCCTGATTGATGCTGATGTGGCATCAAACGGATTTCCAACATATACCGACCATTCGTTCTCCAGTCATTGTCCTGATTCTCCTGGATGCTTCCAGATCTCGAAACAGAAGAGCTTGGATCAGCCCCATGCGAGACTGAGCTATTTTGATCAACTCTAATGCACGCATCATTACACAAAGTGAATTCGGCAGGCATGGATGGCGAACCTGCAGAAGTGAATGAAACTCTGCGTTTCACCCAATACTTTCACAGAAGATCAGTGCTCCGAGTTGAACGTTGCAAAAGAGTAGGTAGCAGCTACTAATGCTTGAAACAATCTGACGATTTTGCAGCCAGCTGAATGAGAGACCACAAAAGATCGTTTGCAAACCTGATTGCTGGAAGGTCCTGCCGGGTTCCATCAAGACCACCTAAGACCCACAGGTGATACAGTACTCATACTCATCCCTATCTTTTGCGCGTCAGGCGGCATTGCAAGCCCTGGGACGGGCTGACAAAAGCCGTGCAGTGCAGGCTTCTTTCATGTCAACATATGCCATGCTTAGATGAGGAACCAGGTAGCATCACTTTGCACATCTTTGATGCTAAAGTCTCCAGGTTGTGCAAGACTTGATCCAGAAGAATGATGCTGTTAACTCAGCACAGGGGACACATCTCCTGACTTACACACAGATTTTACATGGTGAAATGTAACTTGACTCCCAGACCCTCAGCCTAAAAGTCTGCAGTTTTTTTCATGGGTGAAGTCTTCCCTTGTAGCTTGGTCAGTTTTTCGATGCTCGTTCATTGTTTGACGATGTTTGATGCATGTTTGCATTTTCATGTTTCTTTTTCTGTGTCAATCTTGTGACGTTTAAGTGAACGGATTGAATAGATTCGATGGATTGAATGCATTGAACTGATTGAATGGCTTCAGGTTCGGAACCCTTCTGCCTTTATTGCTTCCACATTGAAGGTCGCAGCAGCTTGCACTCAAAGGATCATTTTTTATTGATCAATTTCCGTGGCTTTGCATCAGACCTCGGCGCTTCAGACCCCCGGTGCCGGCTCAGCATTGTCCGGGGCTCGAAAGTGAGGGCTACGCTGCATCTAAGCTGCAGATTCTTCTTCTTCACCAGTCATGGCACATGACTTGCTCACACGTTCGGAATCACGGCCATCGGAGGAGTGTCCAAGAAATGCTGGCGGCCCATCCGCAGTTGCAAAAGGCCTGGTGATTACATAAGTCGAAGGAGAGGTAGCACAAATTGACAGCTTGTGGTGTGACATGGTGACAGCAGCTGTTTGTCGAACGGATTGTGTGAATGGATTGCATGCCTTTTCAGTTTGCAGGCATTGGATGAGGGAGCAATTCGGCGTCTTACAGAGGTGCACCAAGAAGGGTATAAAGATTTCTGAGAAAAGTATGGGAGAGAACTGAAAGAAAGATAAAGAATGATGTATATGTAGTTCGTACAAAAGATGAAAGTCATGATGTTATGTTCGAATCACAGCGTGGACACACAAACACACATCATTGGGCATCCTGCTTGCAACACATGAAGCTGCATAAGAATGCAGAGGTAGGGAGGAACACGAAATGAATAGCAAAATGATGCCGCATGAAATTGACAAATTCACACAATCAGAGCAAGTGACACGTAGTGACACAATCCATGCATAAATCCTGTGCTGTATTGCTGGCAGGTGGATTTGCCAAGAGCCACTGAATTGATTGATGAGCTCGTTAAACGACCTGATGTCACTTGCAAGCATTTAGTCAAGATATTCATGTGTGTTTGTATTCTACATATTCCTGGAATCACCGCATAAAGTTTCACCAATGTTTGTAGAGGTCCTCTAGGTCCTACTGGTTGCTGCAGAAAAAATTGTCTTCTTTTTGCTAACAAGCTATTTGCCTTGGAGACTGTAGCATACTGTAGCTGACCATCCTCAGGGAGAAGCATAGAGAAGCCTGTGCAACATATCAAGTATGTCAAGTGTTTTCGCATTTGACGCATGAACAGATCGTAGTGACATGTACAGACTGGGCAGACCACGCATTGTGAGGTGCGAAATCCGTCCGCTTTTGTGGTGCATGCACTTGGCAGGCGCCAGTAGATGCCAGTAGCCTGAAGACACCACCAACACATCCAGCAAGACATCTAGCACATTGAAATCCTTCACTTTCAGCTACACTGAAACATGTGTGGCAGGAGTACAGGAGCAGCAGGGGCCAGCGCTTCTTCCGGGCAGGCTGGACCTCTAAATTGTCGGTTGCCGCATTTGCTTCCATGTCAAATGTTGTTCCCTCGCGCTGCCAGCTTTTGCCCTTTGTGATCATAGCAACTACATAGCGTCCAAGCGATATGAGAATGGATGAGAAGTAGAAGTACTCATTTTTTCCTGCTTCGATTCGACAAAGTTGCTTTGATGGATCAGTTCTACTTCAGTGCTTTCTTGCCAACTCTGCTTCTTCCCAAGCCCATTATGCCTGGTAGGACGTGCTTGAAGCGTTTCCAACGCTAGGGTCTTGACTTGCAGCAGGCTGCAGAGGAACATGGCTTTTGCGATTCATAGTTTGAGCGAACATGCAAGCAAAGGCGACTCATGAGACATTTTCCGAATCAGAAATCCAAGTATTGATTGTCCACCATGCATGCAACTAGCAATCAGTGGCCATGAGTGGCAAACACTGTCAGTAATTTGGCAATGAGTTGCTTCCAGAAAGTGTCGGAGACGCTGAGGGTGGCGGCACGTTTAGACGACAGAGCACGGATGAGGCGCGGCTTTCCAGCGTGCATGCTGGACATGGAATCATGATATCCCTTGGGCAAGCAGAGTGCAGCATGGTACATCAGCGCGCTGCAGCGTGAGAGATAGAAAGTAAGACTGGCTTGATTGCTGTGTGTCGAACAGTCTGGGTGACAGTTTGGTTGCCCCTACAAATCGTACAAATGCATGTCACTGTGTAAAGGGATTTGCCTGAACACATTTGATTGCGATGTTTTATGTGAATGCCCCTGTGAAAGGGTGCGAGATTCAGCCTCGCCCTCAGACAAAAATTGTCATGCTCGCAACTTGACAACTCATGATCACAACGGATGAACGCATGGTACATTGTAGTTTGCAGTAGGTTTGGTACGTTTGCAATAATTCAAATTTGCTTCATTGTTCTGGCTCGGGCAGAAAAAACATGAAAAAACATGTGCTCATGTTTTTTGTAAACATGTGGTTCATGCAAAAAGGACGGCGTTTTATTAGAGTGAGTCCAGCTTATGTTTAAGTGCATTGTGGCACAGAACTTGTCTTCCACGCACAGAATTTGGTTGGTGTTCGCTAGTGGGTGCAAACTGAGGATCCAGTTCGTGCCAAAGAAATCTTGAATGAGATCTTGAACCGCGCAGACCTGCAAAATCCTTCAGCCTTCGTGATGAAGGCCGCGCTCACACAAGTTTCCAACAGAACTTTGTGCAGTTCAAATGCGCAAGCCCCAAACAAACCGGGGCGAGCTCAGCAAGGGTCGAGGTGCAATTTTCTAGTGGTTGCATGTGTCAATTTGCAAACGTCAATATACAATCATGAAAGTGTTGATATTGGCTTTGCTGCACCAGTTGCAGTCTCTTTAACAGCTCTCAAGTATATCCGTTTCAGATTGCTTGCTTTGGCAGTCTTTGGGATATTCACGAGATCGACAAGATGGTCCAGCAGGGATTTCAATGCAGGCATTGTGGGCAGTCAGATGAACGAAAAGACAAGAAAAATATAAAAGGCATTGATGTACATGTCCCGAATTGCCAGAGCTTCTTTCATCATGGCTGATGGTGTGCAACGCAGCGCTCATGAATCTCTCACATTTCAGGAGCGCGATTACTTGGCAGCTACACAGGCATACTGCTTTCGTTAAGCTTGCCTTTCTTGCAATACGCCTGTGATATATTGTGGATGATGGATGACCATTGTGTGTATTCTTGGGCTCTGTATGACGTTAGAGTTCATTGTGGAACTCAGAGATTTGCCAATGAATTTCATTTGTGTCAGCTGCGAGGTCGAGACGCTCCTTTCAGGGTATCCCACTTTGCGTGCACGACTTGATAGCCAGGCGAACTTGACGAACACATCCAGGATTCCTTAGATTCCTTGGAGACTTAGATGAGTTGGAAAGACTGGGAAAAATCACCACACAGATTTGCATACCGTATGCCCATTTGAAGCAATGAGGTATGTGGGGAGCAATGTCCACTTGCGAACCTCCCAGCACCTCCCAACACTGAAGAGAATAGTGAAGCTGTTGGGGTGTTAAGTGCTGATCCATGTTGATCCCCTTTGAAAAAGAGACTTTCATGGGATGCATCGATGCATACTCAGAGCATCGGTCTTCAAGATTTCGATGTGGAGCCCTAACACCTGCCAGATAGTAAAACAAGATAAAGCAACCAAGAGGCCCGTGATGAACCCTATGTATTTGATACCTCATAGAGGAGTCCATTGCCATTTTTAAAATGGCATGGATATTGGGCCCCCAAGTGTGGCACGGGATGGTGAGACTTGAGCTGCAAGCTTTCAGGCAGTCCGCAGGATGAGGGAATCTGTAACGTTCTCAGCGAAGAGATCTTACATCAACTGCATCAAATCTGCATTCGCACTGAAATTGGATGGTTGGAAGATGTTGGAAGCATGGCATGTTGAAACCCGGAAGAATCTTCAAAATGAAGAAGCCACCCATGATTCAACTGCTGAGCAACAGTGTCTCGCAGTAGCGGGACAAAGCAGGACTTGTTTTTGTTTGTCGTGTAGACTTGGTCAAGTTGCGCTCTTTCAGAACTATTTGATGTATTTCTATGTGCATTTCTGTATGCTTTCCCT
>VSDK01028167.1:81796-201677 GCA_009767595.1 Symbiodinium kawagutii
CTACTTTTCTCATCTTTTCTCTATTTTTCTCTGTTTTTCTCTGCTCTTGAAGGGATGGCAAGCTAAGGACCTGACGCGTGTGCAAGAGATCCTCCAGGACTGCTCCAAGCGCCCAAAGTGATGGGATTTCGGGGCTCAGAAGCGACTGGGAAAGGAATTGGACAGCCGGGGCGATGTGCGGAACCCATCGGCCTTTGTGGTGAAGGCGCGTGAGTTTGGTTCATTGACGTTTTCAGTGTCCCTAGGTGTGTGGGGGTACCTGCAAAGCTAATTTTTTTGACGCTTCATGATCGCACAACTAAATGAAGACACTTCATGCTTGCTGGGATGTGGAAATGGTCATTGCACTATTTTTGCGCACTTGCTTTTTCCAAGGAACCTGCGGACATAAGAGATGTGGTCTCTCTTCGAACAGCTTGTCTCATTGGTTTCCTGGTTTTGGCAGAGATTTTGCCCTGTTCGATCCCAGTAGTGGTTCTAATCGGCATTTGTAGTATCGAGTCAAGGAGTCTGTGTAATAAGTAATACTAGTATCGAGTCAAGAGTTTGTGTGATAGTTTTGAATTATATAATCAATATCTTTCCCTTGCGATGCTTTCCACACATGTTTTCCCTTGCATTATGATGTGGCATCAAAACATCGTGTTTCTTTTGGCACACAATGACTCCCGCCACAATCCAGCCCTGCCCTTTTTTTGGTCCCATGAACTAGGCGCTGGCTGATGCTTCAACATTGTGGGGCCCTAAGTTCCGGAGAGGAACAAAGAGTGATTTCTTCGGATGACTTGCCTTTGGTAAGATATCTGCGATTGAGTGAGTGAGCTCCAGGAAAGGGACATGCTAGGTCTTGTGGAATCATTGTAGGCAGGCCACGTTGCCAGCAACCTAGTGGATCGAATAGCAGGAAGATGATGGAAGATGCAGCATCAAACCCCGGCTGCTGGCACTTTGTTTGTATCGTTTCACTTGTTTTGTTTCTTTGAGTGCCTGCCTGTTTGCTGGCTGGGTGGCAAGCCGGCTGCTGGAGTGTTTGCTTCTTTGGTGTTTGTGTCCTGGCTTGCTTCTTTGCATGGTTTGAGGCTTTTTTTCCGTTTTTAGCATGCAAACATTTTTGTTTGTGTTCGTATGTGTGAAAGATTGTGAAACATCATGATCATTTGGATTCATTTAGCTTAATGAGCTTATGAGTGGCGGCTGCGTGTCCCCATGCTGCAAATTCAAATGAGTTGAAATCGCGGGATGCTTTCAGAAGCGTAGAGTCAAATCGACCCCTGACAGCGGTAAGCAAATAGTGGGCACTGAGTGGTGTTTCATTTGGCACCCGGAATAGCGAAGCACAGACGCTACTTGCTTAGAACGATCACCACTGTCAAATATCAGCGAATCACCCAAGATCGATCAAGTTGTAGAGCAAATAGTCGTGTGAATCATGTCCGAATCATGCACACCAGCTTGAATAAAGTAAACAGAGGCAACCATCATGCCCCTTATCAAAGAGCAGGAGCCGCATAGCCCTGCAGAAATGCAGAGGAGCATGCCACAGAATGGGGCTGCCAGGTCCAAACGACAGCTGTTCATATCTTTGATTCTGTGACAATGCCTTTTTTGGGCTGGACACTGTAATAGAACATCTATTTTGTTGTCATTCCCGGTTTCACGGCCCATATTCTTTGCCTTCATGTGCCTTCATGTGTCTTCATGTGCTTTCATTATTTTTCTGTTCTTTCTCCTTTTTTCATCTTTTTTCCTCGATTTCTGCAACATCGAAACTGATTGGCAGCCAAGGCGAATGCCCGAACCTCCAGACCCTCTAGCGACTCCAGCCATTCTGCAGTATATGCTGGCAGCACAGGCAGCTCAGGCCCAACTCATGCCCCAGTTGGCCATCCCTGGCGCCATCCCTGGTGCTATCCCTGGTGCTATCCCTGGTGCCATCCCTGGCCTGTTGGAATCCCAACTGTCTCAGTATCAATTGGCAGCAGCCTCGGCAGCCTCCCTTGGAGGGCTTGGAGGCCTTGGAGGCCTTGGAGGCCTTGCAGCATCTCAGCTGGCAGCCACACAATTGACTGCACCGCAGCTGACCGCGCCCGCGTTGTTCATGCCAACAGATCCACTACAACAGATGCTGGGGGCTTAGCGCAGTGGCCAGCTGTGCGGAATATTGCGGAATGACATCCCACGGTGGCCGAATGTATCGGAGAGTAATTTTGGAAGGATATATATACTGCAAGTGCAGAAAAGAAAAATCAGTTACATAAAGCAGGCACGTCCCACTCTATCCAGTTGCAGTTTTCTTTGCGAACTTGATCGGTTCATCTTTTTCAAAGGCAGGCATGGCACAAATGTGTGCAATTTCACTTTGGTTGTTCCATTTTCACCATTTTTGAGACCAGGCTGGGAGCCCATGCCGTCGCCACTCTTCCCGGACATCCAGCTGTGCCAGCACAGGCAGTGCAAAGGATTCCATGCTTAGACTGCAAGAAGCTACTGTACCAGAAATCGTTACGGCTTGAAACTGATCCAATGATTTTGCGAACCAAATTTGTGCCTGAACTCTTTGCTTTTGTAGATTCTGTTGGCTTCAAAAATTGATTTGCTAGATCTGTTAGCTTGCTTTATTTGTTTATTGATTGGTAATAAAGTTAGTTGACTGATGTTGATTGCTACTATAACTACTAATAGAATTAATAAGCATTGGAGCACAAAAGGTATTGAAAGTATTGGAGCAGTTTCTTTTTGTGTTTGAAATTCGTGTTGGTTTTCCATGAGTTGAAACCAGGCAGATCGGGAAAGGCTGGGCACTTAGAGGAAGCGAAGTTGTCACAGAGTAGGCCTTGAGTTTGGAATCAGGGTCAAGAGGTTAAGACATGTTAAGACATGCATCCTTGGCATTCCATGAGGCAATCCAAGACCTATCAGACATAAATCCTTGGAATTCCTTTGACATGATCTTGGCACGGAGAGTAGACGGTTGCAGCCTTTAACTGAAGCTCAACACGCTACTGGAGACTCACAAGAGTATACAAGAGTTTTGTACCCGTTGTGCTTGTCAAGCTGTGTGACGCTCCTAGCAGGCCCTTGCCCTTTTAAGGGTGAGAGTTCGTTCGTCCGCATTTTGATTGCTCAACTGTCCGCAGCACAGCAGTGCCAATCAGTGACTCTTTTGTGGGTTTGAAAATCTTTTCATTCTGACCTTGCGATGCAATGTTTCCTGCGTCTACTTGCAGCTAGCCTCGTGGCCCTGTCGCTGGCCACTGAAGGGGGCATTCGAGGCTACAAGGAGGATGGCAAGCCTCGCAAAGACAGCAAGGTGAAGTTTATGGATTTGGAGTACTTTACTCGCAGTGAAGTTGATGAGCTCCTTGTGAAGATTGCGGCCGATGATGCTCGCATCACTTCACTGGAGGAGGTTTTGCGACCGGCTTTTCAGGCACTGCCAAAGAGCTCTGGAGCATTGACTCAGCATGCAGTCCGCTATGTTCTTCACCGCTATTTCCTTCAAAATCATGGGTGGCTCATGAAAGGCTTGGAGCCAGAAGGTGCGACGGATTGTGCTGCGGACCAAAAATACAAGACAGAGATACGGGTTGGATCGATATGTTGGCCATTGCACGCTGGTACTGTTGGTTGCTGATTACGGTCTGTGTGAGCCACCACAAACCAGTTGAGTATATTTCCGGAGGTCTAGCCTCAGACAGCACTACAAAATTTGACTATATGTCAGTGCATTTCAGTGCTTTGTTTAGTTAATTAATGTTTGAACATGTCGTACTCTCATGTATTTATTTGCAATTGCTTCTAATCAATCTATCATTCACCTCTGATCATTTGGCCCACGCTCCTGACTATGTTTATGGCACGATTTACCTCCATCATACTAATCAGCAACCATCACAAAGGCTTTAAACATTGTTAAGCATCATGATGAATCATGACATACCACGTATCCATGTGTATCCATGTACATACGCTTTGCACCTGTTACTATGGAATGCCAGTATGCTGGCAGACAGTCACAGCACCCTTGGTTGAAGTAACATGCGCGCACACGTATACATGCAATATGCATTATGCGTGCATGCATCAGTGATTCAGGTGTGCAACATACTGTGAGCTTAGCGATTAATGTGCGCGCACATGCACGGTTGTGAAGGTGCCTACCATGCCTTCACAAAGCAGCCTGAGCATGTCAGAAAGGATCCTTGGCAAACAATCTGAAAGTAGAATTTCTGCGTTTCAATAATCAGGAAGGGCAGTATTTTTGCGGCCAATAAGTCTTGCTGGGAAACGGTTTGTTTCATTAAAAGGCGGTGGTTGAATCTACATGGAGAGATTGGAGAGTCAGATATGCTGCAACTTGCTGACAGCACCCAAGCTTCGAAGCCCAATTGCTCATGAACTTCAAGCTATTAAGAGCTGGAGATGTTCTATGACCATCAATGACCATTTTTGTTTGAACTGGCAAAAGGATGACCAACAGGACCAAGATCAAGCTGCAGCATTAACCCATTCGACCTCGGCTGACGACCTTGGGGAGACTAATCATGACTGATCTAGAAGAGACTTATTGCATGGTATAGAGCAAAGGGAAAAAAAAATATATATATATATATATAGACTGATACTTTTGCGCATCCGCAAATGCAAGACTTAAGCTCACGAGCTCGCAACATTTTTCAACTTAAGGTTCGTATGAGGTGAATCGCAGAAACGTTGCCCGATCCCGGCGCTCTGTGGCACAGTCTCAGGATTGGGACAGCTGGGTTCCGCCCTACTTGCTTCAACATTTTGCCCCTGACCAAGGCTGGCTGTGCTGAGACCCAAATCTGGCAGCCTAAACCTTTGGACTTTTGTGGGCAGGTTTCCCATGAGATGACTTGATCATGTTCAAGTAAACTACCAGAGCTTAAAGGGGCATCAAAAAGACAAAACGATGGAACAAACTCTTGGAACAACTTGTGGCGTCTCCACTTTCAGGATGACACAAACGTACATAACGTACATAAATCTCGTGGAAAGATGGACAAGAAAGACATTGGAAATGCTGACGAATGCAGAAGAATGCTGTCATTGGTTGCACTTCCTTTGAGAATAGACAGCACATGAGGGCACAGTGGTATAGAAAATGAATGACTTTCATTGACTTTCTATGTTGTCACTTTTTCTTGTGTGTCATCAACTTGGAGGTTTCAGCCTCAGAGATTTGGCAGAGATGGTGGCTGTCATCGAAGACCTTGTGCGCGAGGAGAGGGGCCTGTGTCCTGTGTGACCTGGTGCCTGATGTCGACTTCACTCGGCTCCATTCGGCGCCACGATTTTGCATGTCACAGTCAATCATGTGCTTCACGCTTGCTACTTGTACCGCTTGCTTGGTTTTGGAGCCATGGTCACGTTGTCATGTGGTGTGAACATGTGTTGATGAGGAGTCGCATAGGCAGATGGCGAAAGTATACGAAGCGCTTGGTTTCTCAACGACCCTTGTTGGCAGAGAGGACCGGAGTTACCCCACCCTGATACAACCAGTTTTTATCGTTTTGCATCGTTTTGATTACATTTGACGTGTTTTACATACTTTACCGGCAACTGAGATTCATCAAAGGACAGGATGCAGCAAATGTGGGTATTTACATTTCATGCTTAAATCGGAACAGTTTGTCTCGAGCCGGTGCTTTGCCTAAAAGCCAAGGAACGATCCTTTGCCTCGACAAGAAGCTGACCTCATTATGGACAAGTGTCGACAAATGACGGTCCAACGTGTTTGGAAAAAACATGTAGAAATTAATCAAGCTCAAGAACTAGAAAAACGTGACAGAGATGTCAGATCACAAAATCGGGAGTTATGTGTAGAAGTATATTGTACACAAACAGCATGTTCCATGGACCGTTTGCATGGACCTACCAAATAGTAGAACATGAACATATATGAAAAAAAAATATATATATATATATATGCACTGGCCGGGTCTACAGCTACATGTAGGGTACTATAGGGTACTTCAGAAGTTGTGTGCTACTGTACGTTCACAACGGAGATGAACAAATTAAGCAGACCTACAGAATTACACTTAAACAGATTTTTTTGTCCTGACAAGTGAGTGCAATTGAATACAATTGATGCATTTGCCCTCGACTGAACAGTTGCATTGTTCAGATCGGTCAAGGTTGGCAGAACATGGGTTGAACGAGCGATGGCAGGACATGTACCTTATCGTGGTGTTGACCGCCCGAAACCTCACGATGGCAGAACCGGGGAAAAACAGGACTGCAACTCGTGTAGCTGACTCTTCACGAGAGTATTGCCCGAGGGCCTTACTTTCTCAGACATTGATCTTGAACATTATCCGAGTATCATCTGAGCTTCGGCAGGAATGATCTCATGTTTGTTGATTAATGTTCAACTCTCGAACCCCAAATGCCAAGAATCCACGGAGTGAGTTCCATACAGAGATCCTTCCAAAGAGGGGACGTTGAGCTTGAGCAGCTGGTACTTTCGTCATTTCCGGTTGTGCGAACGTGTCGCTCATGCCCCCATCGGTCATGGTCGGTTTCTAAACCGGCCAGGCTTCGCCTTCAAGCCTTTCAACAGCGATACCATGGCTATGCTGACATGCATCAATGGCTTCGAGATTTGGGTCAGAGGCCGGCCTTGGGCAGCTGTGACCTATATAACTTGACCTGGTTTGATGTTTGTTTGTTATTGTTATTGACAACTATTAGCTGCTCAGCTGGCGCGTTGATCTAAGTATGTTGAACCATTCTTCTCAAGGTCGCTTGGCGATTTCGCGTTTTTGTGACGTCGACCCGCATGTTCGATTTAGTAAGCAACGAAATCCCATTTAGAGGGAATCGCAACCACAGACAACAACCAACCTTCAACATGTCTTTTAGGAGCAGCTTCCACCACAGTTGTGTCAACAGATAGAGCTGCACTGCTTTTTGTTGCTGTTGTTAGCTTCATTTTGTTCGTCCACATGTTTCCCATGGCTCAATCAAATCTTTGAAATACATGTCATGCAAGTTCACGTGTTTTAACACATTGACGCTTAATTCTGGGAAGGGCAGGGAACGGCTTTTGTTGCAGTGGGATTTTCTTTGGCAATCTTTGGCGATTTGAGCTGCGCAGGTACTTTGATTCCAGCCCTGAAGTCAAAGACGGCCTTAGCTTCTCAACCATGAGTAAGGCTGCGGAAGCCTTTGCAGACGAATTTCCACAGTTCAATGACAAGGACTGGGATGACTGAGAGAATGCGCGGAAAATGAAACAAACTGCACTCAATTTTTGAAAATGGACGTGTTTCGAACCACAAATCTTGATTCACTTATTATGTTGAGCTTGCTCGGGGATGCCTGAGGAGTGTGGCGACTTGAAGAAAACTTTGATGAACATGGAAGGTGGCAGTCGCAAACCAGGCTTGGAATTCGAATTCGGACTGCTGCCGACTCTCGTAATTCTTTGCTTCGTTAATCATCACATCGCACTGTTGAAAGCAGAAAGGGCAAAGCTCACGCTTTGTCAATCTTCATGCCTTCATATGCATTCAATGTGTCGTGTTTGGCCTAGGGCTTCCACACCTCAAGATATATGTTTCCGTCAAGATGCTGCACTTTGGGACAGCCTGACATTCAGGGCGAATTCCGCTGACCGACTTCTACAAAAGCAGCACGTACAGCCATTGGAATTTCACGGAGAGCCCGGACTATCTTCGAGACTTGACCTGATTATGTCAGTGCCAGGAATCAAACCTGCATTTCACTACTGCCAACGGCATGTTGTGCAGCAAGGGAGAAAGACAAAGAGTGATGCCTTGGTGTGGGAGATAAGACCAAGTCAAAGCCTCTTACGGCAGCCGAGCCTTCTACGAAAGTTGGACTCCGGAGAAAACATGTTTTCTTCATGTTTGTTCCTCCGCTTTTCCGTGAAAGCTCTGCGAAATGAAATCACTGCTACTGGAGATCTGTGGAGATCATAGGGAATTCATGGGGAGAACTCGTAGAGCAATCCCTTCAGAACACATAGAGATCGTCAGAAAAATGTTTAAGGAATACTCCAAGATAGAGTTTTTCCATTTTGGGAAATTCTTTAATTCTTTGGCAATCTTTGGCAGGTCTTTTTGTTTCTTTTCCTCTTCACCACAGGTGACCTTGGAGCACTGGATGAATCTGACCCTTATCGCAAATATGTCATCCTGGCCAACTACATCAGCAGCTCCTAGGCCGAAGAGGCTGAACATGGCTTGGCCAAGGAATTGCCAAGATTGCTTGGCAAAAAAGCAAGCTATGTGAGCAACTCCAGCTGAAGTACCCGCAATTTGTTCACATGTCATCGCATGACCACGTGAATGATGATTGTTTTGATATTTGCCCATGAAGCATGGATCAACCAATGTTGGTCGACTTGCACAGTGACTGATTGCAGTTTCGTTATTTCAAAAGTCGAAGCTCGTTCAAGAAGGCCCTCTGGTATCCTACAGTGATCTATGACGAGATCTAACAATCCCCGGTGTTGGTTGAGTGCTCATTCTCTGTGTCGCAGTTCATTTTTGGACTTTGCCTTTGCGACCGCAAGAAAGGATGAGGAATCTCGCAAGTGACATTGTTGTCGCAAAGCTTTCTCATTCACATTGTGTCAAACATTTTGAAACTTTGACTCCAAGCTAAGGCTTCAACAATTGCGTTCGTGCTGACAGCCTCTATGCCATTTGCTGCCGAAGCCCATGTGAGCGCTTGATGAACACGCTCGAAGCACAGGCAATGACTTGGATGGTAATTGGCAGGGCCAAGCTCTTGGAATTCGATGATGAGATGCGGGAACAAATGAAACATGTTGGGACAAAGTGCACGGGTGGAGTGAAGGAGCAAAACGTAAGCGAGTGATGGCAGTGATGGGTTTGATTCTTTCAGATGGTGATGTATTGTAGCAGAAAGCATATATTTACAAATTCCGCTGCTTTGACGCGCGGTGACATTCGATTTTGAGAGCAAGCCGTTTGGCAAGACTCTGTGGCAAGAATGATCAGCAGAAAGGCTCCTGATGCCAACACACGGGAGAGCATGTGAGATGATATGAGAGCATGATATGAGAGTCTAATGCGCCTGTGGAATGTGGGATTGAGAATATTGGGATGACTCCACAGGTACTTCACTTATCTTCACTTGACATTCTACAGGTAGCATACAGGTAGACAGCAAGATGCAGCAAGCTTATCAGTGGTGCTTTGGCATTTTGGTTTGGAGTCTTGGAGGTGGCTGCGCCTGCAGCCGATGCGGAGCTTCTTGCAAATCTTGTGGCAAATCTGTCTACTGAAACAGTGCCAGCCAGAGGCATGGAGGAGGGTGGTCGATATTGGCTTTGAGCCGATTTTCCTATGCAAGGAAACAAGCCGCCGCTTTACAGTTTAATTATATAAATCGCAACTACTGCATGTGAAACTTCGATCAATTTCGATGTCCATGTCCTTGTTTCGGTGGAAGAGTTGCATGTGCGTCACTGACGGGATTTGTCACACCTTCTACAGCGCAGGGACTCTGGATGCAAAGCTGGTGGACCGCCTGAAAGACATAGGAGGATCAGCGCATTCGGTGCCACTTCATGGCCGTCTTTTTGCCCAGCAGCTTTGCTTAAACTGCCTAAACTATTGAAACAATGTATAGTTCAGCAGAAAAATCGAACATGTTTTCAATGATTCAACCGTTGACACTGCACGGCGGCCATTGTGCCAATGAATGCATGAAACAAGTACATGTTATACTTACTATTACCATTTGTATCTATTTGTTCTTTTGGTGCTTGCAGCATGTGCACGCTTTGACAAAATGTTGCTGCAGAAAATGAATGGGTGCTTTTCAATCTCTTCCATTGTTTTGCAGCGGCCATGGTCCACTGTAAGGTGGATGCACCACGCATTCCCACGCGAATGCCCATATCCTCATGAGGCAAGGTGTTTGCGCTGCTTTGGAAATCAGATTTGTAGCTTTTCGTTTATCACATTGTTTGGTAGCACATCTGTAATTACCTATATGCATGTTTTGATGCATGCATATATTCAACTAAACATATCGTATATATTGGTAACATGATCTACGATTGGATGCTCGTAGACCTTTTTTTGCTGGAGAAATGGAGAAACCACTGATTTTTGGGGTATCCATATTTTCGGAAGGACTCATGCAGCATAAAGTCCCGCATTAAAGGACATCCAAAGGAATAAGCTGGAAAGCTTGCATTGCCAGCCGATGATCAGACATGAAACCACAGTGGTTGAAATCCAGTTTAATTATCCAATCAAATCCAGTTAGAAGCCCCCAGTGAATCAATTGAATTCGTTCTTGCATGGTTTTGCTTGTGCTGAAATCCCCTCTCAAATTGTGAGGGGAAAACCGCTCAAACATGTTTCAAAACACATTTCTTGTCAAGTTCCTGATCTGCTGAGTGCGTGCAACGCGACCTTTCAGCACAGATTTAGGATGATTCGTATAGCTCCCAAGAACCGTTTGTGTGGGAAGTTTTTCGTTTCAAATCCTGCGATCTCTTCGCACATCAGTCCAGCTGTGTTCCGCTTTGTTCCCCCAGGCTGGGACAACGAATCCTCAAACACCAGATGAGTGGATGAGGACAAATGGACGAAGCACAGAGGTCTCAGCCCAACAGATTGAGGAGATTGTAAGAGATGCTCGTATGCTTTGCGTATGTCCATGTGCAAGTTATGTGCAAGTTGTGTAGCTCTACAATCTTCAACAATTTGTGCAACTTCACCATTGCCCAGGGTAATGTAGGTTTGCGCATGTATTCGCTGGATGTTTGTGTGCTATATTGTACTTAGTCATACTTAATCAATCTTGTAGGTGTTGGTGTGCTCCTGACTGAGGACACTTGTCCAGCAGATAAGAGGGAAGGCCTTCCACACTGCGATATGGAGAATGCAGAGCTTCCGTGGAGCAACCATGAAGACCGTGCACAATTGCTGAGTGGCTCGCACGATGTTTCCACGCGGTTCTTGTATTTGTTGAATGCAGGTTTGGAACAAGGCCGGGCACCAGATGGCACCAGTATCCTTGGGCTCTAGAATCCATTTTTTGAGAAGTGCCATGCCATTGAGAGGGCATGCGACGGCTTCGGCTTGGCGATCCGAGGTCCCAAAAGCAAACTGGAAGACAAGTCGAGCGAGAGAGACCTTCTCTTAGCAAACCAGTCTTTGACTGAAACTAACTGAGTTTCACATAGTTTCACCGTCAATTTCGTTGCAATTTCTGTTGGCAAACTGCACATACTGTTACACCGCATTTTGTTGCAATGTGTTGCGATGTTTGACCATGTTTGACCAACTTGAGGACACGGGACTTGCAGAACCTTCACTCATTTTCCTCTACGGCGCAAGCTTGCCAGCGCTGGTGCTGTCAGCCTACTTGCTGCACGGCATAAGACCTGGCCTTGTTTAGAAGAGTGCATGACAAACTTTTTGAAGCTGAGCAAACTGTGGCATTCTTTCACGGTGGAATCCATTCATGCTGTTTTGATGCCGTATAGCGCTGGGAAGTTCAGATATATCGCTGGATGGGATTGGTCTACATGATGTTGTTGGTCCTTTGCACCAAGGCTAGGGAAAAGAATCATGCAGCACCGGTATCCAGCTTTCCCAGTTCTGGCCTCGGCATCAGATTTCATCAACTCGCTACTTGAAGATTGCTTGAAGATTCTTGAGCTGAAACTACTTCTGCCTGTCAAACATCGTGGTCATGGCGGGTCTTTGCTGTTTTTGAAAATGCCTAAAGGAAAGATGTTCACGGATAGGCAACCTACAGTGCACACAGCATTTGTGTTTGCAGGCCCTGGCCTTCATTTGGGCGACCATCGTATGCTTGCTTTTGAACATCGTCGATATGAAAGCAGCCGTGGGAGCTGGCATGGTTTTCCTTCTTTGGAGGCTGATACTGCATGATACTGTAATGATTCAATGATCTTGAAATTTTGCCGTGCTTGTATGTGCTTGCGTTTTCCTGCATTTGCACTAGGCTTTTGGTCTGCCATTGGCTTCCAATTTCCACCGGCAAGCTCACCGATTCTGCTGTGTGATCCACGACTGGCAGCATAGCTTTCAAAGGCTGCAGATGTTGCTTTAGCGATGCCTTTCGAGACCTGACGTGTGGAATCCTTTCCATGAGCAGAGAAATGGAGCTAAGCTTGCGTCCGGGTTGACTTGGGAACCGGATATGGGCTGAAAGATGCTGAAAGATAAAGCATCCTGAACATGCCCCCTTTTTCCTTGGCATGTGGATGGTGTTCACCCCACATGGTAATTTGGGAATTAGATGTAACTAGGGGTGCCAAATCTTTTCCGGAAGGAAACGTGTGAGATAAAAGTTCCAACATGTTGAACCAGACCTCGCATTACAAAAGCATGAGCTTTGCAAACAAGCACTTCCCCAAACCATACCTCAGCAGCCTAAGCATTAGTCTTACGATTGGTTCCTGCTGATTTGGCATAATTTAGCGACTTGGGGGAGCGCGCGCGCACACCAGAGGTCTCCGCGGAGGGAGGTGCCTTGAAACTCTGCACGGATTTTTGGACTTTTCTCATTTGTAATCAGAATGCATTCAGCAGATTTCAGCAAGAATAGTGTCAATTCATGTGACGTTTTTGGGTATACTGACATGTTTACCGAACAAGTCTGTACTTAAGCCCAGTTTAATCCTGACATCTATGATCACACATGCATGTCTTTGAAGCCTTCAGTGTTTATGTCGCTGCTTTTCAAAGCGAGCATTCTGGGAAAGAAGCATCTGGATTTTGGAGGCACACGCTGGACTCCAATGAGCAAAGGTGTGGCAGACCTCTCGGGTTCCGCTGACGGGTCAACTCTGCACTAAGTACAAAGTACTCTAGATATCTCTAGATGGTCTAGATGGAAATGGTACATGTTGATCATTCAGATGGTGCTGTTTTTCGTTTGTTACTTACCACTTACCACCTTTTTCTTTGGCATTCGGAGCCTTTCCAAGGCAAGAACCTTCCAGTTACTGGACTCTGTGACCTCGACGAACGCAGGCGTGTGAGGGTGTGAGTCTTTCGATGCAGCAGCTACTTGCAGCAGCTACTTGCAGCTCAAGAGATCTGATTTATTCTAATTGCCGAAGCATGCACTTCTGGACCCCTTGAAACGACGGTAGCAGTCGCCAAGTAACTGTCACGGGAACCATGATGAGTCGTGAATCAGGAATACTTGATAGTACTTGCAAACTGTTTCTCTTCAAGTACTCAATGGTTCTGTATGGTTCTGGCTAAAGCCTGGCCGCATCAAGCTCAGTGGTTTTGAAATGTTTATTGCAACCGTGGCATTTTGTGGCACATTTGGCCAGGTGCTGGGAGTGCCAGTGAGCAACTTGCACAGGCTTCCTGTTTCAAGCTTCAGTAGGTTCCAGTCACGCCTATACCCCTTCGGACGCAAGACATTCGAAGGTATGATTCTATTGTTGCTCCCTGTTGTTAAGAAGTTCAGTCGCAAACCCCTTGTTTAGGAGGGCTATGACACCCGACAAGGCTCGCAATGTCTCACTGAGAACAAAATAAAGGCAGCGCAGTGAGGGTAGAAAAAGTGAACGGAGACGCATTGGACGGGTCCTTCTTCAGTTCGAGGTGCAGCACCATAATCCGTCACGCTAACAATATTTCAATCTTTTTGTCAGTGAAGAGTCTCCAAAGTTTAGCAGTGTGTTTTAATGTGTTGAATCAATATCACCAAAGCATACCAAAGCTACAATCAGCTAAGCGGAATCCTCTCATGCAGCTTGCATGCTAGCTTGGTGTCACCCAAATTCTTTGGAAGGACCTGGCAGCACAAAGATCAGAAAAGATATTTCATGACCAGCTTGGGTCAAACGGTGACAAGGGACTCCCAGGCTGACATTAAGTTTCACTCTGTTCTTGGCCCGAGGTTCTAAATTTTCATGAGCAGAAAGGGGACGCCAGACAACCAACATGCAAGCTTGCATGCTGCAGCATACCCAGTTTTGGATGCGATTTGCGGCTCTAGCTTCTTGGCAAGCATGAAATCGAGGAGAATGATGTTTTGGGCTCAGTCATGGATTGGTTTCATTTATATGTTCTTGGCCTCAGGCCTCAGGTCCGCAAAATCACGCAAACCCCCCTTCTGAAGTTTCAGACTACACAGCTAAGTAAAAAAGCGTAGCAAAGCATAGCAAAGCACATCAGAGCATAGCAAAACATAGCAAAGCATAGCAAAGCATAGCGAACCAATCCAACCTTGCCGCTGACACTAACGAGTTGAAACTGCTGGGCAGAGTGTGCCGTCTTCGGAATCCAACATGGCCTCGGTGTGGTTGGAAGCACATGGAAAGGTGTGGGCTGCATGACGTCTTGATTGCGATTGCCAAATCTTGCCATCGTTGGCAGCTGATGCTCGTTCCAAACGCATTTGTCAGAGGCTATTCTCATCAAGGGTGACACAATGCAGATCAAGGCCATTCAAAATATAGCCAGCATTCGTGTTGCCTTGATTACTGTACTCGAAGATCAGCAGCCTGATTTTGATTCTACTCTTCAAACGATTTGAAGATGCATCCCTCATTTTTTGTTCCAAGATGCTTGAAACAAACCATCCTTCCTTTGATTTGCTGTGATTGTCAGAGGACTTCCTGAAGACAAAGGGTGGGAAGTGGAATGGCGGACTCAAGTCCTGGATTTTTCCGGGATCCAAGAAGGCGGACCGGCTTCGTCTTGAGAGTGCAGTTGAGGTGAAGAACACATGTGAACACATCCCAACTATTCCCAACTAAACATCCTCGAGAAGCACATGTCACATCAAGTCACTGTCACAGACAATCATAGTCTTCCTTCGCAGCATTCTGAATGTATTACGCTACTGCTACTCCAAGTGGGGCTTGCAGTGTGCAGAGCGGTCTCCAAAGCCACTCCTCCTATTAAACATGTATTTTTCGAGTTGGCTTTTAAAATCACACTGATTCAAACGCATCAGAAACTGCATTGCTACTTGTATGGAATTTCCTTTTTCAAAACAAAGTGTGCGCAACATAGAATTGTAATCTATGCATATTTTTGACAGAACAATTTTATCCCGCCTCAATTGGTTTGCCCAACCTCAGTCAGAAGGCTCCAAGTCTTCCCATATTTGGTGCTGACTGGCTGGCGGATACACATGGCTAACTGCTACCAGGGTTGAATGTTCATCACAGTTTTCCCATAGTCGGCAGGGTTGAGGCTCCTTCGCATCCCAAAGGAGATGGTGACAGCATATGCGATGGAAATGGCTATTTTCTTTCCCCAAGCCTGGCAACTCAATGGGAGGCTGTGCGCCCCAAAAGTGAGAACTCAAAAACAAATCCAGCGCCTTCTTTGTCCATCCTGCTTTGCTTTGATTGAATGGTTCCTTCCCCTGTTCCCTTGGTGTACTTCTTTCCGCGGTCCGATGGATCCTGACTGCGCTTCTATTCTCTGATCATGCACGACACACTTTTGTCAAGGTGCCTAAGTAAGAAATTGATGCAGGGTAGGTCCCCATGTCCCTACAATTCTGTTGCTGCACTGATGACGAGGCAGGGAGGCACCTAGCAAGGCATTGTGCAGGGCAAAAGCGGTTTGCGGCAAGTATTTTTTGGAAAGAACTGAAAGGACTCAATTCAGCTGCAACTGGCCACGTTTGTGACACGAGGCATGGAGTGTTTCATGGGAGATCCTACTAGCCACCCCTGTACACAGACAGTGAAGACAGCTACTTCGGGCAGGATCCTGACACATAACAGGGGCGCTTGGAGGGTGCTGTTTCCCTAGGCTCAGCGTAAGACCAACTGTTCTAACAGCCCTTTACTTTGGGCGTACAGCATTCAGTCATATTCGGTCTGCACAGAACAGATTATGATATTTTGAAGAAGGTGGGACGATAGCGGAAGAACAAAAAACACAATTTTGAGATGAAACAACGCTTGTGGAAAATTGGCGGGCCTTCAAGCGCAGCGCTGGAAGGGACTGCATATTCATATTCACATTGCTGGTGATATGCAAAAGTATTTCATTTGTTCGGTGAATGCTCACACAAATCTTTCAGAATGTAATTTGCAAGTCGAAAAAAAAAGCATTTTATGTGTTGGATGCAGTGCACTTCATTTGTTTGACAACTGGATATCATTTTGCTGCTGTGATCGTACTATACATTAGTTGTTCGTTTCAGCAATGTGCCTTAGGACCGGTGTTGGAATTCTCATTCGGTCATGGGTTTTCCAACCGAGTTGAGTTCATCCACTTCTTGGGATCCACATCTCATCCAACAGTATGCATGGCTTGCAAGGCCGTTCTGATGCAGGGTCCTCCACTCAGAAGCACACTGACCTGCTTTGCTGGTCCTCAAATGATCTTTGCCTCTAAGACAATCCTCCTCTATCCTCCGCATTTCAGACCTCCAAAGCTGCAGCCTGGTGAAGTCGGTCCAAGACAAGTGGGACTCCCAGCGTGCAGCGAGAGCTGCAAGTGCTGCCTGGCGCATGCCGAAGCCGAGGACAGGGACCAGCTCCGATTCAGCCCCAGCTGCAAAGAGCGAGGCCGCACCTCGAGCGGCAAGCCCAGTGACTGACAGTGAAAGTGTGACATGATGAAAGATGATGAAAGATGAGAATCGACATGACATGTCAATGACATGTGTGTGGCTTTGTGACTTTTCCCAGGGCATCCCAAGGTAAGTCCCAAAGTCGTCGAACAGTCATGCGCATTGCTGTAGGCACCAGCGAAGCGGGCTGAGAAGGATTCTGACGAAAAGGCGGGCAGTGTGAAATGAATCCAGGTACCTCAGCAATTCTTTACTACATTGTACCTTTCTTTCAAAAAGCCATAGAGTGCCTGGAAATTGAGAAACAGGAGGTAAAGAAGAACCAAAGGGGACCCAAAGGGTGCCAAGTCATAGCAACAAGCATGAAGACGTCAATGATTTCAAAATGTGGCCAGATTGTCGATTTAGACGATAGCGCCTCTTGGCTGAAATTCTCCGTTGACAAATCAAGCCACTTGCTTGTGGTTTCTTGAATCTTTGTCTTGCACGCTGTCAGACGCTGTCCTATTGCCTTTTAGAGTTTGCCTTTTTGTGAATTGCTGCTGGGGCTTCTTGAAGGTCAATTCGTCCACTCATCCAAACATGTGCATGCATGGACTTGAGTTTGCTCAAGTTGGAATTCTTACCTACCATACATGAGAACATTTTTGCAGGGATATGTTTTTTTGCATGTTGTTGAAGGAACCTTTCCCCATACCTTAGACGTATGCGATGCGGCACTGTTGTCGAACCTGCACTTTTTGGTTTGAGTTTGTTTTGCTGTTGCTGTCGATACCGTTTCGCTGCAACATGGACATGAGTCGTGTGTTACAAGGTCAAAGTTACGGTGAATGCGTATCAAGGAAAGCTTGGCCACTCCTTCGCATTGGTGCAGTGAAGCTACAATAACTTGAAGTCGCTTGTGGTGTGTCAGCTAATTTTGCCGCTGCTGAACGGAATCACACTGCAGCAATGCGCACATGAATTTTGGTCGATGTGGCGCATGCCGCATGCTGGCTGTAGGTGTGGATGTGCGCCGATTCTATACCGACAAGGTCAGTCCTTCCTCCGCCATGTTATTGCTGTGCATAAGCATATGTTATGATTCCAATGACAAGCCCATTTCTGTTACCATACCAGGATGGGTGTTGGCTGTGCCAATGCTAATGGAGAGTCATGACCAACCATCCCGGGAATGCAACTTGAAGGTGAACCTTAACCTCCCAACATTTTCTCACATTGGCTTTATGTTGTTTGGCACATTTTGAGACGTGTAGACGACATTCCTGCACTCACAGCGATGTCATGTTGCAAGAGATGGGAGAACCCCCTGTTTCGCAGCCCTATGTACTTTCGCACGGGGCAAATCCATGTTTTCCCCACTGTACAATGCAGAATCCTGGACCTTCTGTGGCCTTAGTTTCCGTTGAGAAAGGCGTCTGGAGAACTGCGCCCCGGAAAGGCGCGATATGTTTTCTTAATTGAAGTAATTGAAGCCGAAATTACTGCAACAGTGCTGTTAGAACTGACGAGATTTGACTTTGGCAATTCTAGACTTAAAAATATATTGGCGTATCAATGCATTTGACAATTGACTATACCTTTGTAGGTATGATGATAGAACTTAGATGTATCTAGTTATTTGCATGCATTCTCTTTTGCAACTATCAAGCAGAGAGAGTGCGCTCAGAGATTTCGATTGACCCCCCTGAATTTCCAAAAGGTGCAGTGCATGTAGCCATATTTGGCCTCATCAAATCTCTGAGGGCTTGCGGATGTCGCAGCAAGAGTGGGAAGCTGTGTGCAGGAGGCCCAGGCAAATCAGGTAAATCAATGTAAATGGAGTGATGGCGCTAGAGAAGAGAAGAGAATGTAAATCAGTATGCTATGGGTGGCAATTTCATGCAATCTCCTTGTTTTTGGATCCGTTTTTGTAGGGCCCCCTTTGAGGCGCAGTTACAGAACGCATCGATACGATGCTGAAGGAGGCACCATGCAGCTGCCAGCCGGCTGCCCAGCCTTAGGAGAAGCCTTTCAAAATCGCCAACAAATCTCAATAGATTCCTTCAATCGTCTCACACCATGGCAATATTCCACAACAGGGAGGTATGTCACTATGTCACCGTCTGTCATTTCTTTGCTTGCAATGCAATTTGCATCTCATAGACTCGTTTTGGTTGTCCACGCAACCGCCCTCCGATTCCGCCTTCCAACGCATGAAAAGGGAAATAAAGACATCGTTCCCTAAAATTGTAAGAACAGCACGGACTGACAACCCACTGTACAATACCACGGTTCCACTACATGTCCGTTAGTTAGAGGGTGATATGCAACATCGGAGTTTGTTTTTTAGCTCCCCCGGCTTGCAAGAAGACACGCGTTGAGACCGATTCAGCCTGTGTAATTCGAAGCTGTTTTTTCCCCTATTTCTCTCTCTTTGCTATGCTTTGCCTTCAACCTGCATGGAGAATTCTGGTTTCTGGACACAGCAAAAGTGTCGAATCGCAAGAGTCCGTGCTAAGCATGCCGCTCCAGCCAGGCGAAAGAAACTTCCTGGAGCGTTGAGGGTGATGTCACAGTCAGCATCACGGGAGGGAGTGTTGACCTGCGAAGGTTTTACACTGAAACTTGGCAGCTTTGATTGCCAAACTTGGGTCAGTGCCTTTGAGACCTGCAAGTCTTGCAAAAGACCTGTGGTACATCATTTTAACTTCTGCGACGTGGATGGGTGTGCCACTGCCAAGAAAGTCTAGTAGGGAAGTCAATCGTTGAATATATCTGAGGGGCACTCACTGCAGCAAGTAGACATACCATCCTTTCACAATGAATCTCAAAGATGCTCACTCACATTGCTCAGGACAAGAATGATGGAGAAAGCAAACCAGGCCATGCTTTCGATCCGGCATCATTCCAAGGTTCACCAGGTTGCCAGATGTTGCCCGACAGGGCGGCCAGATGTTGCCTGACGGGGCGTCCCCAATAGTTTGCAACAGACATCTCCAAAAAGACACCGTGCAATTACATCCAACTACTGTATGAGCAATTCACCCAGCTTTCACCACTTTGCTGCTAGGAAAGCAAGGCATTCGGCTTTCTTCCACTCTTTGGGGTTCGTTGAAGGCCTCGACGACTGGGCAGCAGAAATAAGAATACCAGAATTTCTTTGTTATTGGAGCGAGACTGGATTCCACAACTCTCTCTTCACTATTTTTCACTCTGAGATCAATCTTTTGTTTTTCAGTTGAGTTCCAGCGTTTGATACTTTCCGGCGGCCCTTATTGATAGAGGCAGAAATGACAAAGATTACAACTATGGTAGCAGAAGCAGGTGGAGCAGATGGAGCAGGTGGGAACTCCTGACCCGAAAGAATATGTGCCTGTCGATGCTCGTCGGATTTTCTATGGCGTGAAATGTGCATATGATCATTCTGAATCATTCTGAGATTTGTTGTCCCCCATGGAGGAACAGCCCCAAAGAAGAAGAAACGCAAAAGCAATGAGCAAGAAGTCGAGCACACGTTCCTTGGCTTGCATGCTGCATCATCAAATCCAGGCTGCTTTGTTCCATATCTAGGATGGCAACTAACGATCTTTGCTCTCTCTATCTCTCCCAATGGCTGACAACCGTCCTGTTTTACAAATCAGATATTAGCTTCATTGCCTCCATCATCCCAAGTAAGCAAGCACTAGTGTTGAGAGATGGAAGACATTCGTGAAGACAGTGAAATGTTCAGGTTTTCTTTCTTGGAATTTGTCCGAGTGGTCCTCTCCTGTCGAAGAACTCAGGGTCGCCGAAAGTGACGAGCAGAAGAAGCCGGGTCCACAAGTAGCTCCTTACATCCCATACTTTTGAGAGCACCAATTGTTCACATTGTTCACCTCTTGATTCGGCAATTCTGTTGTTTACTGGAAAGCGCCTTTGAACCCGAATGTAGGTTGAGAATTCACAATGGCGCAAGCATGAAATGCAATTGCAAGACTGGCCATGATGTCACAAACGTTTCAGAATGAGCATGATGAACTAGGTGGAAAAAGGAAATCAAGAAAATCCTGGAAGGCGGGATGGTCCAGTAAGCGCGATGGTCAGCATTGTAGCTTCCCATGGCTTCTCAATTCGCCTTTGGTAGGTACCTTAAACATAAACAGTTCAAGCAGAAAGAAATCATTTGATGCGCCAATCCAACAAGTCAGAAAGAATGCAGTGCTCAACCCGAGGCAAGGACTTGTCGGAGTTAAGTTTGCGCAAGGTCCGAGAGCAGTTGGAGGTGCCGTGTTGCCTTGAGATGTTTCATGCGCAACATCTCCAAGAATTCGGGAAAATCCATCCAACAAAATCAAACAAATTCTATGTAAATCCTGTAGGTACATCGCAAGGTCGCAATGTGAATGCAACAGGTTGCAACGTTTTTGCGTCATACATAGCCAGCCCCTCCATCGAAACAAATGCTGTGCTTCCCAGGAGACGCTTGGCCTGCCGAAGGATCACCTTTTGGGTAGGAAGGAAGAGGCATGCATTGCAAAGGGCATTGGAAAAACTGTGCATTGCTACATCCCATGGAAAACACATGCCATGCTTTGCATGCTCCACTCCATCGGCTCCAAGCATTGACAGCTGGAAAGGTGAGCAAAATCGTCAAGGACATAGTGGCGCCATCGTAGTGGCACCAACCTGGGATTTGCAGAGGTCATGTTTGGTCAAGGGGTTGAGCAGCTTGAGCCTCAATATGTTCAGCAGTCCACGAATGAGTGTGATACCAGCACTAGCAGTTGATACCATATTTGAATCGGCAATGTGCAACAGTCACTTTCTGGTGTGTGGATCAAGTTCTTGTGATGCGCTGGCGTTGAGACTTTAGGCTGTTCAAAGGGCTTACTTTCAATGGGAATCAGCTTTTGGCCAGCTGTGGGAAAGCCACAATGCCCAAAGCGACCGCCTGCGCCCTCACATGCCGCGGGTCCAAAAGATGGTGCCATGCTGCCACGTTGTCCAAAACCAACTTGCATGAATTTACTGTATGTGATATTGGGTGACAACATCATGGACTCCGTTCTATGACTATGAAATGCCACAACGCACGCCAAGCATGGTCCGGCAAACAAATGGTCAATGGTGACTAAGAAGAAGCCAATAGCGAATAGGTATGCATAGCTGGAATATGCCAGAACTTGAAGCTGCCTGCGTAACTAAAAGCGACACATATATATATGTTATATATATATACAGTATATATGCTGCAGAAAAAGGAAAGCCAATGTTTGGTCAGGATACATTTGCAGTACGCAAAACAATATGCGGTGTTGGTGCAAATGAACTGTAGACGTGTTTTTGGCAGATATAGGTGAGCATGGACACAGAGCACCTGGCACGGCTCACAGTTGTGGGTTATGTTCTCCCCCTGATGGGTGCCAAGAAGTATATACATGTCTATAGTATATAAAGTATAATGTTATAGATATATGTACATATACGTTGCGTGTGTGTTGTATATGCATTTGATTATCTATGGTTTGAGTATACAGTTAGTGTGCAATTTAATGATGGCCTTCCGCTTTCAAAAGTATGAGCTGTTATATATGTGTGATGCGATGGTCACATACTCCAACGGTGGCAGTCATTTCCCTGCGTTTTGCACTTTCCCCTGGTCTTGCTATGGCCGAGGGTTTCCATACTTGGTGCGCAGTGGCTGTAGTGGTTCGATACATGACCTGTCAAAATGCACTATTGTACTTTTTGACTGGAAGACCTTTGCATACAGAACATACGCGATTCTTCCAAAATTGGCTAGTACCCCACATTTGTTTGCATTTGTTCGTAACTTTCGGCTCCAGCATGCTTTCACGCCTCCTGCACTGTAGGGTGGCTGGGTATGCTTTGCATATGGCTCAGTCAACTGACTGGTGGAATCTGCAAGTTGATGTTCTTGGCTACTTTGGCGTATATGCGTAAGCACAAAACAAGAAATGAGTTGTCTTCAATGATGTTTCTGATTGTTCATCTAGCAGATGATGGAGATACACACGACACAGTCATGACACATGATGATGTCGAGCGTGTGCAATTTCAGAAGCGAGTTGCTGAGGGTAAGCACAGAACCGCCTTGAGGTGACCCATTTTACCATTCTTACTGGCTTTGCCCCCAGATTTGGAGATTGAGGACTTGATCAGTAACTGCGTCACTGGCAAACTCAGATGATTTGAAGTTTAGTGGCGGTGAGGCGATTTGATAGACATTCATGCTGGTCATATGGTTTTGCTATGGTTAGTTTTTGGATGTTTTTGGTGGATTTGGATCTGTGCATATATGCGCTGCTAAGACCGTCGACACGCTTGTGGCGACATTTCATGCTGGCCGCTTGTCAGCAAGTGCAAACGCGATAGACTGGAAAAGTGCAACCTGTACAGCTGCAGGATATTGCAGGATCAGGTCTCAAATCATTCAGTGTGAGGCTTGCGAGGCTCAAGTGCCCAGAACCATGCACCAACGTCGTAGATCCCACGCTGCAAACTGGACGACTTCGCGGGAACTGAGTTACGAACACGCCGCTGGGGGTGTTTTCAGGTGCGGCAGCTGAGTTTGACACTTGGCGCGCACGGCACTCAGCGGTCTCCTCACCTTGCTCTGATAAGTTTAGAGATGTCGAAGTCTTTCACTCTTATGATAGATCTTATAGGTGCTGGTTTCAATTGCTTTTCCAGGATGTTGCCATGCATTTTTTTTGGCCTCCCTCGCAAGACCTCAGCAAGACGATACAAGACGCACTTGTGTCATGCCCCGTCACAAACGTAATTGTGTTTTCCAATTGTCACAGGTTGTTTGCCTTCGGTTTCTTGAAGCTTGAGGCTTTGGCTTTTGGAGGATGCTGTTGCATTTGCGCAGCCCGAGGCCACAAAGCAAGCTTTGATCTTCAACAGGGAGGAACTTTGAGAATGAAAAACCACGAACTGTTCGCAACAAGCCGTGGACATCTAGATCTAGACAAGTGGAAAGAGATGGATAGATAGACCAAGGATAACCAAGGAGATTTGGTATAGATATATGGTTAGACAGGGAACAAGTCAGAGAGATAGAGGGGAGTATCGGTGCAAGAGAATGGAAAGCTTTTCATGACCCACAATTGCTGTGGAATCACCTCTTGGATGGGGATTATTGACCGAGCAGGCAACATGCCACGCGCAAGAAACGAAGTCTCGGAAACTACAAGGGGCAGAGTCAGAAATTAGAGACAACGAAGCAAGAAGCCAACTCAGAAACTACTAGTACAGGATGAACGTGGATGAACATGGATGAACTGAGCGGGAAAGCATGCTTGTGGGAGCAGGAGCAAGGATTGTCACTTCAGAAAACCGCGTTTGAAATCGTGTTTTGGCATTTGTTTGGTTCAATTTTGAGTCGCAAGATAGAAGAAGTACCACCATAAGTTCCGACGGGACCTTCCTAGTTTCCGACTGACGTCCGTACATAGACATATATGTCCGAGTTTCCATCTATATTTTCCTTGTTTCCGAGTCAGACTTGCTTGGTTTCTGACTGCGTGCTAGTTTCTGACTCGGACTCAGACCATCCTAGTTTCACCTTCAGACTGCAACCCTTCGCAGATTGAATATAGCTTTGAAAGCATCAGCAGAAACACTGTGGGAACCCTGTGAGGGTACCTTTTGTATCGCCACTGGGCATGCAGGTGGCTTGTGTTTGTGCCTGGATGTCCCCTTACATTCGCGACAACTACATACATGAACACACCTGACGTATCCTGAGATGCACAGATCATAGATTTGCTGGTGGCTGACAATCCCTTTTCATTCTTTATCATGCGGCTTGAACTTTGTGGACGCAGGCTGACCACAAGTGTCCAAGCGAAGATGTTGCTGGCCCAGCGTGAATACTTGCAGCTTGATGTTTTGTAAAGACAGGCGAGATGTGGCAAGATATTTCGCTTGTCACTTTGCACATATCAAGGTTGAAGGCGGACTGTTATTCCGCTTAATATGCTTAATGCAGAGATTGTCAGGCAATTAAGCATATTGTCAGGCATTCAAGCTCAGCATATATTCAGGATTGCAAGCTTGTCAATGCAGTTTGTCCTTGATGGTTGCTGCACTTGGTGCTGTGAGGATTTGCGAACAAGCACTCCTGGGGCTTTGATGCAAGCCGTGGCCTCGAAACACGCGGCAGCCAGGTTTGGACATGGAAAGCCAGCTGTGAGATTTTTAGGTTCGCTCCCTGCCTTTGAGTGACCTTGACCGCCCAGAAGTGTTGCATTGCCTTCCACTGCTTTCCATTGCCTTCCCCAGTCTTCCTCTCCCAACATCAAGTTTCAATGAGGTGAGCGATCGACGGTCCCAGCACCCAGGAACTGCGCAAGTCCTACCACTCGAGGACATGCCTTTGTGTGTTTTCATCTTTTTTTTCAGCATTTGCATTGCAGAAGGTGTGAATCAGCAATTGTTATGCAGCTGTTTGCACCTTCTTACCCCAGTGGTTTTTGCTTCAGGACTTGCCTGAAAATGAATCTGTGAACTTGGGGCAGCCAGAGGACTGGGAAGATTTGCAACTACAAAGAACATATAAGAACATGACCTTGGATTCAAAAAGTCACAACACCTATCAAGCCCTAAATAGATCTAAATAGAGCAAATCAAACCTGAGCCTTCGCCGCTCGAATGGCCGCATTTTCTGGCAGGCGACCTTCTTCCCATTCTTCCCATTCTACACCCTTGCGATACAATCTCTAGGCCAAGACAGACAAGCCGCGCAGAGTATGAAGTAGAATAGGCTGATCGGAATTCTCACTCAAGCAGACTGCAACAAGGATTTCTGAGATGCAAAAGAATAAATGGTGACAGAACAGCTGGTACAGTTGTCCAGCCAGAGGGCGCAGTCAAAAATGAAACATACTTAGTGACATACTTCATGAACTTTCATAATATACTTCCGGGTTTTTCAGCTGCACGCGTTTTTGTCGGTCCTGATGACTGGCCAGGCCACATCGCCTTTCTACCAGATGTCCATGACTTTCCCCAGCTGACGATGGCAGCGATCAGTAAGCCTACAGGAGACCATGGGGCGAGGACCTCGAGGAAAGAACTTGATCAATGATCAATGACGCACAATGACTAGATTGGTGGTTTCTTTCTGAAAATGTCAGTTCAAAACATATGGGTGAATGATAGAAACTGTATGATGATGTATGATGTGGGTGCAGTCAGGATCCCTTGTGAAAAGGGGCCAGTGTAGCTACAGCTTTGAAATGGTTTGAAGCCGCACTCAGCTGTAGTGGCAGGAGTTGGTGGAACGATCGTTTTCTTCGGGCTGCTTTTCATGGTTTTGGTTTGCCGGGTCCTGAGCGATTCCACAGCTCTTCCACTCGCATTCGCAATAGGACCTGGTATCGATTCGATCAACACAATGGAAAGCGGAGTAGCCTCAGGCACTCAGAGGCATTGGCCATGTCATATGTACCCTTTTTTCATAATTACGACGCATCGCAACAATCATCAAACATCTACTTTGAGGCACTTGGGCGCACATGAAGCCAACTGAAAATCTTTCCAAATTTGCAATGCCAAATCTCTTATATGCGCAGGTATGCGTAGCTACAAAATAGTATCGACATCAACTGTTTTTGTGCACCCTTTCCTGCCGATTCACATGAGCGGACTAAGCGAAACGAGTAAAAACTAGAAGCGGAAAAATAGATACAAGATGATCAAAGTAGTGCAAACCAAAAATGTACATATGGGCATAAACCCGGTACATCCCGGCACTAAGGGAGAGAGAGAGAGAGAGAGAGGAGAGAGAGAGAGAGAGATATACTAAGCGCGAGAGCAAAGCCTCCAAACCCGAAGCCTTGTGAAAGCTTTGCGGACGAGCTCGTCAGAATCCCAACCGTGAAAGTTTTTCAAGGGCTTCGCAACCAGTCTAGTTAAAAAAGGGTAGTTTGCCGCTGCTCATTTGTTCTTTCATTTTGCCCATGGAACCACTAAGTCACTAAGTCTTACCAGAGATCAAATGATACACCACAGAAGCTAAAACTGTGAAGCACCACCGAAGCAGAATGGATCGTAAAGATTCATAAGGATTTTTCCACAGGGCTTTCCATGTGGCTCATTTGCAAACACAAGTGTGTGGATGTGAGCTGTCAAGTCTTGACATTGAATGTGAGGCTTGATGTCCGTTATTGCTTACTTTGGTGACGAGATGGATGCAGAGGTTCAGGGCTCAACGATATAAATCATGTGACAGACTGCAGCAATCTCCAAAACGTTTGCCCGATGCATTTCGAGTTTCAAGTTCTTTGGCAAGCCCCACTGAACGTGCTCCCATGGCATCCCATGGCATCCCATGGCTGAAGGGTCAGACACTGACAGATTTGGATAGATATGCTAAGCTGCTAAGGTTCCGACAGCGGTGGAAGCAAAGAAACTAAGTCAAGCTCGGTGAGATTCTCAGACTGAGCAAAGCTGAGCTTGATGCGAGTCAGAGGCAAGGTTTGTCAGCATTTCATGAGGTGATCATGTTGGGTCCGACGTCATTTAGCGTACTTCTTTCATCTTCTGTCTATTTCTAGTTCTTCATAGCATCGTGTTGGAGTTCTATCAGTTGAAGGTTTGTAGCTGCTGCAGTTGCTATGCTGTTGCTCAAGTGCCACTGAGGCTGAGGCCACAAGGCAGGGCCAAGCCTTCAGAATGTCGTAGTAACTTCGTATATAATCCAAGGGCAATCTTAGGATTAGTAGATCTATGTAGATCTGTAGTAGGGTTATCTAAGGTGCCTGTACTGTACTTACTTGTTTTATCTTACTTTGGCGCTCTGGCAATATGCCACAACGAGTCACAGCTGGTCCCAGGGAACAACTCGTTGTGTTCCACATCGGCAGCCACTGGACTTTCTCAGCAGGTGAGGCGTTCAAAGCTGCAGATTGGGCTGTGCAAAGTCGATCCCACAGCTGCTCGGGATTCCACAGCTGAGGCTTCGTTTCCTGGAACTTGGTCCGCAAGTGGCGCGCCGCTTCCCTCATGGCAGGAGCAAATCATTGCCCGGCATAACATTGGCGGAAGATGTTCCAAATTGTTCGAAGACAGGTTCTCATTGTAGAAATCTCAGTCGAGAAATGCAGAAAGGGAATGATTTCAAAGTAGTATGGAAGTATGTAAGGTATTTGAGGGGCATTTTTGCACTAGGGATCCTGAGGGGTTAAATTAAGCGAGCGAACGAGAGATAGAGAGAGACAGATAGAGAGAGAGAGAGAGACGCAGATGGTCAAGCATTTCGCCACACTACTGTAAAATGTATGTGCAAGTCATGCAAAACCGTAGTAACAGAAAGCCATGGCAATCTCGGATGGCTATGACTTGCCCTGTACAGTGTGCAGTATGTCAGGTTGTTTGGTTGTTGGCAAGCTGGTTGGTTGGTTGTGGTGATACAATTTGTGAACAGTGTTTCCCAATAATATGCAAGCCTCATTTGGGGGACACTTCAGCAAAGGCATCCACTTGATGAAGCCACAGAGAGAGAGAGAGAGGTAGCAAATACCACAAGGTGGGCTAAACCAAAGTTTGGGCCAAACGCTTCGTCTATGGGCCTAGTAAATGATAAGACATGATCCTGTATGGTGATTCAGTGGCCGTTCGCCTCCTTGAACCATCAGGACTCTGCATTTGGTCAACTACCAGCGGCACCAGCGCAGGACTCCAGAGCTTTCTTTGCTGTGCTCAATTCACATTCTTTAATGTGTTTTTGTCTGAGATGAACGTATGGGAATGCAGATGAATGATGAATGCATTTCTTAAGCGGAAATGGCGAAAAGAAGTACAGAATGCCACACGAAGATCGAAGGCAAGTCAGCTGAGCCCAGGGATTCCGGAGGAGAGATGCAGCATTTGTTGGGTGCGTTTTCTCATTCCTACACTTCTGTCTACATTTTTTACACTTGTATGAACTGTATAATTGCAACTGTAACGTGACATTTTCTTGCATGATGACAGCACCTGACAGTATCTTAGCTTACAAGTTTTTTACAACGAACAACTATATAATGTTTCAGTTTTCTTCAGCCAATGCAAGAACAGCTCTGAACAGTCGGCACATGTTGGCATGCTTGCACTTCAATCCTTCAATGTACTGTAGGTGTTTGGATGTTTGTAGCCTCATAATTCAGAGGCAACGCCGAAGACGGCCGAAGAATCAGGAGGAGCCATTGCCTGCACAGCCGGTGCTGCAACCCTCGAGAATTGTTCCCTCGAACGTTGCAGAGGCGCACAAAGAGTCACTGGCAGAAGCTGACCGCACGTGTGACAATGTGCGTTTTGTGATTCCATGATGCTGCATATTGATGCAGGCTGTTTCATGCAAAGCGCCTGTGTTCACAAATGGTCGTAGTTCCCAATGTCTCTAACAGAGTAATTTCTGGAACTTCCAGTTTGCCGAGAGCGTGTCTCAAATTCGCAATGCAACCCTGGTTTCAACAAAGTGTCGCTGATAGTTACAGCAACTGTTATTTTTTATTCTATGTGCATCAAAGATCATCAAAATACGTTTGGCATAACTTGCAACAACACACGCATGTGCACATCCATATAGTATCTATTTGCAGCTCAATGCTAAATGCATCTAATGCTCGCTCGAGGCGGCCAGTGCTCAGCGACCTTGGGCGTCTGCTTACTTGCCTCAGGTCTGTTCCCGCCGTGGGCTGGCTTTGAGAAAACTTGAAGTAACTTGAGCTTCAGAATGTGGTGGGACCAAGCTTTTGTTGCTGCAGGTTGCACGGTTCTACACTGGCGAATGAAATGCCTGTGAGGTGAACTTCAATGCGCCAAGCTCGCAGGAGTCGCAGGCTCGTTGAGCTTACAGCATTTTGCAACTCACTTTGCAACGGTTCTTTCACCTTAAAATACCTTAAAGCTTTCTTTATTTTTCCTTCTTTTCTCACGATTTCGCATCTCAGCAAGTCATTCCGCGGTCCGAGAGTGACACGACCGTGTGGGAGTTGTTCTTGTTTACACCAGCATTGCTGATCTTCTTTGTCGCACGCGCCCTGCCCAAGACTGTAGTCCCTGTAGACTCTAGACATCTCTAGGCATCAGCTATCTTCAGCTTAAGCGGCAGTCACTTCTCCCAAAATGGCTGAAGGCCGTGTGTACAATTTCTCGGCGGGGCCCAGCGTGATGCCATTGGAGGTGTTGGAAGAAGTGCAGCGTGAAATGGTGAATTACAAAGGTTGCGGCATGAGCGTCATGGAGATGTCGCACCGTTCCAAAGAGTTCATGGCCATCGCTGCTGAAGCTGAAAAGAATCTCAGGGACATTTTTGGCGTTCCCAGTGACTACAAGGTGCTCATGCTGCAGGGTGGAGCCACTCTTCAATTCTCCGCCATTCCATTGAATATGCTTGGAACAAAGACCAAGGCAGACTACCTTGTGACCGGGCAATGGGGCGAGAAGGCACACAAAGAGTGCAACAAGTATGGAACGGGACAGTTGGCGTGCAACACCAAACCCACAAAGTTCACCACCATCCCACAGAAGTCAGAGTGGAAGCTGGATTCGGAGGCTGCCTATGTTCACTACTGTGCCAATGAGACTGTGAATGGTGTTGAGTTCAGCCACACTCCTGATGTGGGCGATGTGCCTTTGGTGGCGGACATGTCTTCGAATTTCTGCTCGAAGCCCATTGAGGTTAGCAAACATGCATTCATCTATGCAGGCATTCAAAAGAACCTTGGCCCAGCTGGAATGTCTGTTGGATTCCTTCGTCCTGACTTTGCTGATGGCAGCAAGGAGATGAAGATTTGTCCCACTTACTGCAGCTTCAAAACCACTGGAGACAACGGCTCCATGTACAACACGCCTGCATGCTTCACAATGTATGTGATGGGTGAGTACCTCAAGTACACCAAAAAGGTTGGCGGACTTCCATACTGGGCAGAGCAGTCAGACAAGAAGAGTAGTTTGCTTTATGGAACCATCGATGGCTCCAATGGCTTCTACAATTGTCCAGTTGAGAAGAGCGCCAGGTCACGCATGAATGTGCCCTTCACCATCAATGGAGGAGATGAGGCGCTTGAGAAGAAGTTTTTGGACGAGGCGAAAAAGCACAAGCTGTTCACTCTCGCTGGGCACCGCTCCGTCGGCGGTTGCCGTGCTTCTCTATACAACGGGATGCCATTAGAAGGAGTGGCCACGCTGACTGACTTTATGAAGTCCTTTATGGATGAGAACCGGAAGTAATTTGAAGAATCAGTTGTTTAGGTAGCCTGTGCTTACCCAAGACTGAAGTTTTGTACGCTTCGTTTGAGCCAAAACTTGGCCCCAATCCTTAGTTCCTGATTGGCAGAATGTGGTCAAGGTCGGGACCTGGAGGGTTCCTGAGACTTTATTCAAATCGAATTTGATCATTTCGATCCCACAGGCGGATCGCTCGAAAGATCAAGCAGTTTCCACGTGCCGCCGAGAAAGACACACCTGCAGACATGCAATTTTGATTCGAACGGCGTTGCTTCAATCATCATGACAAATGAAATGACAGTGATGAATTGCCAGCTCCAGTTCTCTTTGAGTCTTTCCTGATGTAGTTGTTTTTTTCTGATTTCTTTTGCATGCTCTTGGAATCTCTTTGGTCTTTGTAGGATGGTGTCGAGGCTTGGAAGGGCAACACATGAAATCGAGGGACATGCTTGGAACATTCGGGGCTCTTATTTGTTGATCACGAGTCATGGAAGGAATTTGAAGACTTCCCACATTTGATGGGTCGCAATTGAGATATTGATAGTATTGGATTGACTGGAGTATTGGGAGGTGGTCCTGTTGCACACATCGTAAGGTTTGGCATGCATACTCACCCGACTCACCCTAGTCATAGGTGCGATAGATGGATGGTGGTGGCATCCAACTTTCGTGCAAATTCTCAATGTCAAACACGTGGAATTTCTCAATGCCAAGATTGCTTATACTTATTTGATCTTATTTGTGTCCCTCCGAGCATCCCAACCATGTTCATTCTCAGTCATTGCTTTGCACTTTTTCTTTGTGCTGTACCATGTCATTACATATCATTATGACGGTTCCAAGAGCACCTTCGTCACATGCCGTTGCAGAATGTGCCAAGCTGTCAATGCAAATTTGGTGGATTTCTATCACTACTTCCCCGCAAAATGTGGCATTATTTAGATGCAGCAGAACATAGCAGAATGATTTTGCCACCTATGCCAGCTTTCACTGTTTCCTCGCACTGTCATGCTATCCACGGTTTGGAAGAGCTTCTGAACGCTGTTCTGAAGGAGGTTGATGCACACTTGCCTCCGATGCTGTCAGCTCTTCCTCCCGTTTGGGGAGGTGGTCCGTCGCACCGGTCCAAGATCCTCAAACTTTAAACTTTAAACATCTTTAAACCATGTTGCAAGGCTCTACGGTTTTGTAGCATGGCATTCTTGGCTCACAACATTTTGTGATGTGGGTGCTGATGAAAAATGATGAAAAGCAGTCGCAACTGAGGCCAATAGCTGATGATATTGAGACAGAAGAGGTCTCCAGTGGCTTGACTTTGCCATTCTGCCATGGGGAGCGGTGTCATTGTTCTAGACGACTTCGGCCCTTCTCTCATCACAAACGGTCTAACAAATCTGAAAGCACAAATAAGGGCGTTTGCTTTTTTCCAGTGTCCTTCTTCCCGCATTCCCTCAATCGTGTTCACTGAGTCTTGGAACAGCCACAGCCATCAAGCAACTGGCCACTACCGGATCAAGAGGCAATGTCTTGGCACTCTGAGACGGCCTCATGCGATTGTACACCAAATTCATGATATTTCATTCCCACTAGTCCTAGTGAAATCTAGTCTTTGATTCTTATGAACTTTTGTGTCGTTTTGTGTAACATGTTTTTGACCTTACATGCGAGAGGCTCTCAAACAAACATCGTTGAAGGATGTTAGGACATTTGCTTATGATAGACCAAATGATGCGCAATCAAATAAACATAATAAACATTGAACATTTTAAATTTGTAGAATGCTTGAAACATCTTGAAACCTGGGATTCTTGTGGATTCTTGTTTCCGGTTGTATCGAAAGGCCTTGGCTGTGTCACTGTGTGGCTCGTTTGTTTCGCGAGGCAGACCTACCACTGCCGTGTGTTTGCTCAGTCGGATGGAGATTGGCTGGAGTGACCACCAACCACCAGCGGTTGAATTTGAAAGCAGCAGAGTCAGTGAAACATAGTGAAACCAGGGCCATCCGGGATAGAACATCATCGCTAACGTGCTTGGATATAGAACTCGGAGAAAAAACAGAGGAACAAGGGAGAGGCATAGAGAGAGCTGGAAAGATTTTTTGTATGCCGGGACTTGGTCATGATGGACTCATGGTCAACTGGGACAAAGGCCCTTTGCTTTTCCCAACTTGGCTCCAGAAGTCAGCAGCCAAGACGTTTCGATATATTGCACAGTATTGTTACATAAGTGCGTTTAGATAGCACTTGCTGCAGGTCCTCTCATTGGAACTGTTGCATTCGCTACCATTGACCTGTGAGTGTCAACTTTTCACACACACACACAGAGTGCAAGCAGTTCAGTGGTTCCATGTGGTTCCCATGCTGCAGATTGCTGCATTTTGCGGCAGTTTTGTGTTTGAAGGAAGTGGTGCCTTTTTTGTAATGCTTCCGCTTTCCGTTGTTCAACTTTGATACGGTCGATAGGCTGGACTTATCGCAGAGATACTGTAGGCTTTTGGTCATCGAATTCAGCCTCAGGTACATGAAAGACAACCCCTGGAGGAGGTTTCTGATCGTACAGCCCTTAGAGAGCTTAGCCAGAGCCTGCGACAGCATGGCTGTTTACTGCAGAAAGACTTTGTCGTACCTTTTTTGTTCAACAGCTAGATTTCGCTTGGGCGTTCATGTCCTTGGAAGCCGAACCTTTTTCCAAAAGGCATAGGAACTTTCATAGCTTGAGAATGTTTGAGAGCTATCAGATTTTTTGGCATTCTGCAAAATTTTGGAATAATGCGTCACATGTGCAACTTGTGTTTAGCCGTGTATGTTAATATGGCACGAATCTGGTTTTGAGAAATTTGGCATTTAGCTTGTGGGCCTGCAATCTTGATTCTAGTAGTCTCACAAATCTCGTTGTATATGAAATGTGGCGTTCAGTGTGGGAACCTGCAAGCTTGATGCAGCCACTCTCTGCCAACCTGCTTCCGGTTGCTTACCAGCTGTTGTCCCGGATTCCCTTCGTGGGTGACTTGGCAAAGGCTAGGTATAGGTTGATTTGATTGGTAGCGTTGAGCGCTCGTTTTGATCTCGTTTTTTTCTCTGAAGTTCTGATGGTTCTGCTGTTGCTGGTTCTGCTGTTGCTGCTGCTGGTTGCTGGTCCTTCAGGTCCTGCTGGTCTTTTTGGGTTCTGCAGGTCCTCCAGTTTACGGGTGCTGGTCCTGCAAACTCTGACGGTTCTGCTGCTGATTCTTTTTTCTCTCCCTCCCTCTCTCTCTCTCTCTCTCTCTCCTTTTCCCATTAATTTTCTTTCTTTGTCTCCCCTTTGCTTGCTGTAGAACTTTCTTGAATAGAGAATAGAGTGTGTATTGCGAGGGACTGTATTTCAGGTCCAAAAATTGAGGTTTGCAAAGATCACGCTGATATTTCAGAGCAATCATAAAGGAGTAACTGTTTGGAGTTTTTACAGTCTTTGCTGGGACAGGGCCGTGGAGAGCATTCAGAGGGGGAAGTTGATCAAAGAAAAGATGTTGTGAAGACCAACTGTACCATTTTGATCAAAGTTGGTGGTCCTGATGATCATGGACCATCATCACAACCACGGTCACCTTGGTCATCCTGGAGAGCGGGTAGCAGTGACAGCAAGCATAATCAAAATTCCTTCGTTGCGATCATGGATCGGATCACTTCTGAGTTTCAAACAGCTCCAACCTCAACATCACAGGGTGGCTTTGTTCTACTTCAGCATCACATGATATCACCACCTTGGAATCATTCGCAGCTGGCCATGCTGAGATCTTGACTTTCCAATCTTCGATCCCGTTCCTGATCAGACCTCGTGGACTTTGGTCCCTGAGCGTGGACCTCAGTTTGTGCATTTGTGCACTATTTTGCTTGCTATGTTGCGCATAAAGTATCATAAAGCTTAATAAAGTCATATAAAATCCTAAAATGCCTTTGTCAATTGCCATTTGAAGCCGTAAAATGCAGCCAGCAACAATAGTGTTGGCATCGCCTTCCTGATTTTAGATATTTTTGGATCCCTGCCCCAAGGATGATCGTAGATCCTCACAATGAGACCGCGCTGGCAGTGCCAATTCCTCATCAGGCACCCAGATTTGTGCTAGCCTTCAGCCTTGAGATGGCAGCTGGCACATCTTTGGACATTTTTCAACTTGAAGAGCAGCCATTTCAGTATGAGTAAGATACATATAGTACAAGATAGTGCAAGAGAGTACAAGATTTTGATGCTGACTTATGTTTGAAATTGTTTTAGCGTTCTTGCTGCAATGGCTTGACTTTGACTGGCGTTGGATCGGAGCAGATCGGCAGCCTCGTCGCTCCTCAATGTGTGACTGCATTTGAACATGCATACGCATACCATATGTGCATATATAACTTTATCCGTGCATATATAACTATATCTGACTCTCTTTATGATCATGATGTATCTATACATAAGAAGTGCAGGAGTGACGCTGCGGACTGTAAGCATGTGTTTTTACGTTGTGTTCTTTAATTTGGAGTGAAAGGACGTTCCAGAAGTGCGGCTGACGATTTTGGCACTTGATGATGACCGCCCAGTATTGACGGCGGAGGCAGAAGGAACATGTGCAAAGAAAACATAATAAATATCGTAAAATATGTGTTCACGTCACGTTGTTCACGTTCTGTTCACGCTGATGTTTTGCACAGATTGGGCACCCGGAACTCCTGACAGCGTTGCAGGTCTACAGGAAGCCAAGCTGTCAACCACTACTACCTTACTTCAGCCCAATGTCGGAACCTTACAATTCAAGCAGACAGGTGCCGAGATGTGCCGAGGGTGAGGAAGGAACATGATAGGGAGCAACGCTCAGGCGTTTTCAGTTGCAATCCCAGCTCTCGATATTTTTTAGATATTTCCTTGTGGGACTGGTGACGCTCGAGTGAGAAGGGTTCAGCCAAGCCACATACAATTTGAATCACTTTCATATACTTACATGCTTTTACTGCAGTGTCAAGCAAATCAAATGCACTATCATGACTCATGACGGGTCTTTGTGACTACCAGGATGAATGGGACAGGGGATCAGGGGATGGCGCTTAGCCGCTACGGTGTTGTAGCTGCTTCTTTCTCATGGCTCTTGTACTGCATGGTACTGCTTTAAATCACCAGATTGCGCCCAGGATCGGAGACTCTTGGCCGCCTCAAAATGTTTGCCTACATATTCATGACAGGTTGGTCCCATCCAACACATTGCTTCTGGGGCTGGCTGGAGACACTTGCTGCCGGCAGTCTCTCAGACCGTCAGACCAAGTTTCATCATTTGACCACTACCGCTCTGGCAGGGGTCCACAAGATGCAAGCGTAGTTCTACAGTCGTCAGCGGCTCATTTTTTGACACTACTAAAATCTTGATCATGCATACCTTAGGCAGGAAGCCTCTCAACGAAGGAGGAAGTACATATGCAATCACTATTGTAAGAGAACAGCATATACTGAAGACATGTTCCACATGAAGCGGACGATCAGGTTGCCGAGGGAACCACAGAGGCTGGTTGAACAATGGACCAACAGCTGGATTGAAACATTTGAGCACAGAGAGGACCCAATGCACGTGAACAGATTCAAGACATTTCAAGACATTGGTACGTATTGGTACCAAAATTAAGATCCAATTCAGAAGTTACTCTTGAGCTGCCAAGATGTTGATGTTATGTTTTGGGGATCTTTGGGTTTTTTTCAAGCCAAGTGCACAAGATGACTTACTCTGAGCGCTGCTCGAAATCGATATTGTTGACATCGTCGTCTCCTTTGTTTGAAACTTATTGAAACTTGATTCTCTTGAGCTGTGCAGCCAGCCGTGCAACCCAAGCCCTAATAGTAATTTGTTGACGCCCTTGATTTGAAGTTCGAATAAGTTTGAAGTTCGCTTATTGGAACTCCACAGTCCCAAGATGAAGCTTGACACCTGAATACACCTGACACAGAGCGAGGGATGTCGAAAACTGGGCTGTCAGGCGAGACGATGACAAGGAAAATGTGATCGAAGGATCTCAAGGATCAATGGACGCAGAAGTTGACGTGCTGGCTTCTTGCTTCGGCCTCAAAGGACAACAATTGAGGAAAACATGTGTTGCAAGAATGATGTTGGAGAACTGCACTGAGAGTCAGATAGCAACACATTCGTGAGAACACCCCTTGACATGGATTGTGTCAGATTCGCTTGCTCAGGCTACCTAGTACGCGCAGACGAGCAAAGCACGCTTCCTGGACCCTTCGATCGATCGAATGCGAAACGTTGAGCACAACAATTGGCTCCCGGAGCCTTTTTCCTTTTTTTTTTTTTACATTTTGTTACTATAGGTCCACTTAACTGTCCACTTATTCCACTTGGTCCGTGTGGTAATTCCCCGCCGCGGACAAAGGTTTGCAGTTTGACATCTACGACGGCGAAGGTCACTTCTTTGGCCGCATGGGCCGAGATCTCATCAGGCGCCAACTTAATCAGAGTTTACTCGTCCTTAAAGTAGGCGCCTTGAGTAACTCCTTGAAGATCCTTCAAGCCAGGAGTTGTGGAGATTTGTTTTCGGTCAGCTGGCGCAAATGCGAAAAGGTCAGATATGATATGAGTTGAACATAATTGATTAATTATCAGATTTGCTTTACATTCGGCCATGGCTTTCCATGCCCATCATTTGCCATTCGAGATGCCGTTGCCATGTGGATCTCTCGCAGTTTGATCAGTGCTTAAGCTCTCTCAGTTGAATGTTGTATCATGTTGTATCGGAGCTTGATTTCAACCGTACGGTCAAAGGATGTCAAAGGTACCAAGTCGTATGGAGCTTGCTTACGGAACCGTTTGATTATAATTGGCCCAATCGGCTATAAGTTTTTTTTCCAAATCTTATCGCTTCTGTTTATGTTCCTGGCATGGGAAATTCATTGCAACTGGTGACATGTCTCCCATCTCAAACTGCAGGCCCTCTCGTTTCAAAATGAGAGGCGGCAATGGCGGGGAGGTCAGAGCCTTGGCCCGAAAGCCGCTCAACTGCTGCTGACGTCCATAGAATCCCACAGAATCCCATCCTCGCCGCTTGCACTTCGCAGGTCATCTACTTTGTTGATGGCGTTTTTGAAGATCATGCTGTTCTTTTCACCTCATGGTGCCAGGAGCCGCATTTGGTTGTTGTAGACGGCATGGTCCGAACACACTTCACAAAGACCTACTGGAAATTGGAGTGGCTGCTCACAAAAAGTTCATCCCAAAACAGATGGAGGTGTGAGGTCCCTGGGTCCACAGGATGCTGCAAGGAATAGTGTTGGGGCATGCTGGGGCACAGAAGCTCTGAAGTGAAGTTACCTCCTGTGTGGGCTCTTTACACATGGCGATGCTTCCCACTTCCTGCTGAAAGTTGTGGAGGGGCTAGCATGATCCTCGCTCATCCTCCGGAAATTGATTTAGAAAATTAGCCAAGACCCCACTTTGGACCCTGTGTTTGGGGTTTGCAATGGTTCTACATGAGATGCTCGGAGCACTTTTGGAGATGAAATCTGCAAGAAGTCCACGTCGCTGTGGCGAAACGAACATGTGCAAGTCATTGCAAGTCAAAATCTTGAAAACACCACACCTTCGAGCCACTTTTGGAAGATGAGATGTGCAAAGATGTGCAAAGATTGCATGGCGAAACGAACAGTCGCAAGTCAAAGTCCTGATGCATGGCTTACACAAATGAAGGCGAGAAGTTGGTGACTATGCCGCTTCTTGCTGATTGTCTTTGCCTGTTTTGGCTGCGCGCCCCTTTGCTTGAGGGACCTGGGAGATGGCGCTGAGAGAGAAAGTCAAAATCGTCAAAAACATGGTTGGGACGTTTCAGATTCGAAAAAGTGCACGGCGCTGTGGCGAGAAGTATGCTTGCAAGTCAAAATCATGAAAAAACAGTTGAACGTTCAAAGTGGAGCGGAACAACAACAACAACAACATCATCAGAATCATCATCATCACATGACTTGTTTCTTTGAGCTGCGAATGCGTCAGGACAGTGTGGCTGGGGGGGGGGGCTTTGAGCAGCCAGGTCCTGGAGCTCGGCCCTCGGAAAACCAGGTCCTTGGCTCAAAAGGAATTCAAAATGAATAGAACATTAAGTTGAATATATTAATTAAGTTATTTTGAATTATATTAAATTCTATTATAATTTATATCATGTATATACAGTTTAAGTATGTTGAATTTGAATATAAGATAATCTACTGTATATTCATTTAAAGGCAATGTACGGTAATGATTTAAATGATATTTCGATATAAGGCTCATTGTAAGGCTGCCCAATCAATTTGACAATTTCGAAACCCCGGATACACTTGTAAATACGTGTAATATCTTAAGTGATTATTGTAGCATATTAGGGAGAATTCCCGTGTTGAGATGCAGCGCCACGGGCGGCACTGCAACTGAGCATGCCTTTGCGTGATGACAATCACAGAGAGAGAGAGAGAGAGAAACAGCATGGGACAATCTGAACTTCGGATGGCTTTGGAACTTCGGAGCTGACAGGTGCAAGTTTGGCAGAAACGTGGGCGCTACAATACTTTTCAAACTGCTCATACTATACTGTACTCGTATTTAATTCATAGCCCACGCAGCCAAGACATGGAACATGCTGCAAAGCCATTGAGAGTTGGTCCGTTGAGCGCATTGTTTGCAGCAATTGGCCCAAGATCATATTGCTAAGAGACGTTTGTGGTCTTACCTTATCTCGGCCCGCCCAGCATGCCTGAAGCTAGACAAGCAAGGGAGGACATGAAGGGGTTCGTTTTTGGTTCTTCTCGCACATGACAGAGATGTGTGGTTCAGTGTACTGCATAGTGGTTTTCCCTTTGGAGAGAACGGCTGATACAAAGTGCTGCTGCCCAGGAAGGTGACAAAGTGTTGCTGAAATCTTCCCAGGGCGAGATCTTCGAGGTTGAACCGGAGGTGCCAAAGTGTGCGAAGAGAGCTGATTGGACCTGATTGCAATCCCAAAAAAGTAAAGTAACAAATATTTCAAGTTAGAATTAAAGAGAGAGTTTTGAAAGATCCGAATCGAATGCATAAGTTTATTTTAGTTAAAGTTGAATTGATAGTTTTCAATTCATTAGATGACTCCTTCCATGTCACAATGAGGCAATGCAGCACAAGTTTTCAGTTGCCCATGAGTGACCAGCATTGTGCACCCAGATTGTTTGGGCGTGCCCCACCACGGTTTGTGCATCCCAGGTGGCCTGCATGTCAACGCTAGTGAGGAACATGGTAGATGATAGTGGGACCGACGAAGAAATCCCTTTGCCAAACGCCTGATCCTGAGCCATCGCCACCGAAGATTCAGATGTGTTTTGAACTGTTGAGTTTCAACGAGGTCAAAACTGCCATCCTTAGCAAGGCTGGCAAAATCTCAAGAGAAGCATCCTACGCTTGTGGAGTTGTGACTTGGCCCCTACCATACTGCACAGGTCATTGACTATTGCAAGTACCACAAGGAGCACCGCCTATATAGCAGTTTTGATACTTTTCATCAGAGAAAATGTGAAAATGCTGCGCAGGACAGTCCACCCGAAGAAATTCAGAAGCCTTTGAAGAGCACAAATTTGGTTGAGCAACTCGTTTCGCTTGGATTGCGGGTTGATACTGCTGGACAGGTGTGTGTATGTGTGCGTTTGAGCGTCAAAGTATGAGCGATTTGATGTGGTTGTGACCAGAAGGCAACGTTGATCAGCTGCCTCCAAGGTGCGGCGTGTCAGAATGGGACAATGAGTACGTGAACATTGAGCAAGAGGTCACACACGGCCACACGTGGCCACACTTCCTTATGGGAGTTCATTCCACAGGTGATATCACGCATGTGAAATGCAACTTGTGTCAAGCAGTTTCGTGTGCAGAGTTGCAACAGTGATTCCGGCAGGTGCTTTTTGAACTCATCCTTGCAGCTAATTACCTAGACATCAAGAGCCTTTTGGACTTGACTTGTGCGAAGGCACCCAAGACAGAGTGCAACAGCACTGTGATTTGCTTCCTTGCATCACTTGGCCAGCTACTGCCGGGCCACGTTGCTAGGTGGCCTCCATGATCAAGGGCAAAAACACTGAGGACAGCTGAAGCGATTTTCGCAATGCGATGGCAAGCATTCCGATGCCAACGCAGTGCCAATGAGCAAAACTGGCAATGCCAGACTGCCAGGAAATTCGCAAACAGTTCAACATTGTGAACGATTTCACTCCCGAAGAGGTGAGACTGGATCCCATGCCATCATTGCGATTCTTTTTTGCTTACATTGTTGTGTATGCATATGCAGGCATATATGAAATTTAATTTTAGAATGATACAGATAGATCGATATTTGATATTGATACATTTGCTTGTTTCTATTGATATGTGTGTGTCTATTTAAGTATGAACCTATCTATCTTATACCTAGTTGATATCTATATAGCTATTATTATACTATCAACTGCAAAAAGAAATGCCAGCACCACGAGCAACGCGGCATACCACCGCAAGTTCGTTCCTGAGCTCAGGAGGCGCAGGTCAGGGAGGAAAATCGTGCCCAGCTCAGGAGATTGAAACGGCACACGGCAGAGAACCAAAAATAATAATTGATAGTTGATAAATCTATATTCATGAATGGAATCTATGGAACCGATAGAATAGTTGAATATAATGAAGACATAGATATGCGTAATATGAAGCCTATAGGATAAGATGAAATCAACATGAATAGGCTGCAGTGGAAAGGTTAGGGATGCTCAGCAGTACAATGAATACAGCAGTACACCAATAACTTGCACAGCTGCAAGCGTTGAGGCTGGTGTGAAGATGCGTAGCTGCACAGGTCAGCAACGGTTTTGACCAAGAAGGACACTTCGTAGATCTTCACATATATTACTTTATGGTATTTCATTGAATTCATCAATAGATGTGATCTTCTTGACGTCTTGATGTGGTTTTTCTATGCTGAGCTCCCCCCAGTTTGGCCTTTGGATTCAATGCTGAAACTGTCACCGGCTGCGATTCAGAACCTATCGGCAGGGGATGGCAGGGCAAGCTACGAGAAATTACCTGTCAATGTCAAAGCACGCGATGACTGCTACATGAGCTGCTAAAGCTTTGCTGCGTAGGAAGCACAAGTCCGCAAGGAAATTCATTGTCTCAACATGAGCTGAAACCTTAGAGCGAGCTCCCAGCATCTCCGGGCCTCAGGAATGTCACAGGTTAACAATGCTTGCCAGTACCAATGATCATAGCAAGAGTATGCTGAGTATGCCGAAGTCACTGAGCTTTATTTTCCCGTTCGACGTCCATCTCATCCCACTGAATTGTCAATTCCAAGTCAGTGTGACAGCGTGCCTGTGCAGGTGTCTTTGTTTTTGTGTTAGCGTGAGCCAAGGGCTCACAGTTGAAAACACCTAAGTGAACTCACCTACGTTTGCTCGTCCAAATGAGGTTGGTGTGAAGATGTGTGGCTGACACGGCTGCAGGATGCCAAAACAGCTCCGCATGTTGACGGATGGACTACTGATCCGCGCGTACCATTACACGAAAAGTGCGCGCTGCAATGTGCTTGGACATGTGGATGCAAGAATAATTTGTTTTCTGTCAGCAAGATAACATGATATTTGATTGATTTCCCAAGTGATGCAGAAGTCGGGCGGATTCATCGCACGTGCAGCTTTGCTTAGGCTGCGGGCTGCATGCGCTTGCGCGTCCATGGGACACAACCCGTGGATGCAGGCAGGCAGCTGATACATGTTCTAACTTACAAAAGTACAGGAAGAGTTGAAGAGTCTAAGACTTTGCTTTTCTTCTTCGTTATCTTCATGGAACTTCCAGGATATGAGCAGTCTATATGCAAGACAGAGTACGATTGCACATGATTGAGTAATCGAGTGTAGTACAGGATATCAAGGAATTTCTTACTTCTCATCAGGCTTGTTCTTATGCATTTAGGTATATATGATGGTATATTTGAATGCTTTCGCTAGATTAATCACACTGCTACTCTCAACTATGACGTAAGTTTACAACTCCAGTAGCATAGTTTTCCGGAAACAAACGGATCGGTAAAGAAACTTGCCCTACCAGTAGCCATACACAGCTTTCCCACAGACTCGACCGTCACACATTTTTATACGGTTGGGTTGAACTGAATGCTATGCAACTCATATAGCTTCATTTGCAGGCCTGATCCTGGCCATGCTGTTCTGTGCGTATGAGCTTCGGAATGTAGGAGCTTAAGTTTAGGGGGTGCATGCCGACGGGTTCAGATCACTAGTGCGTAGGTAGAATTCTTGCATCATGTTGAATCACCACCACTGTATGGATTTGTTTGCCAGAGAAGGTGAACCCATACTACGCATCTACCATGCAGTTGCCACGCAATTGCAACGAAGTTCACAGTGTTCGGTCTGAGATAGTCTGACATTATGCGGCAAAGCCACGAAACCTGATGCTCCTCGCACCCATCTTTGTGCAACCTGGCACAATCAAATCCTTGACTTTAAAAGTCAGTTGCTGCCGTGCGAATCGGGAACAGAGCGTCATGAGCCAAATTTGGCTGCAAAAAAATGTGGAGCAAGCTCGACAGATGTTACGAGGCACCGCATGGCACCACATTGAAACCTGGTGCATCCTGCACTCACTTGCCTGATCATAAAGTGTCATCACAGTCATGGTCACTCTAGGGAGTTTGCCTCACGGTGTGTTGGATGTATTGGCATAGCTATTGCAATATATTGCAATGTTTGCTGATGTTTGCTGATGCCAGATTGCCAAAAAGACGGAACGATTGGAAGGTATTGGCTCAAGCTGCCAAGCTCCGCTACCGAACAAAGCTGCAGGGGATGGACTGCCACAAAACCTTGCTGCTGATTCTTCATGTGACGGCAACTGCTTTGCAAATTCATGATGTTTTTGAGGGGAGCGTTGCTCCGTCGTGTTCTCCGCATCCGCCAGGAAAGCATTTGATACAGCTGCCAGAGATCCAGAGACAGTTCCTGCTGGTTGTGCCACAAGAGTATACTGAAGTCGGTTCCTCAGGGATACCTTTGGTCCTCGCTTTCCATGGCTTTGGGGACTCCCCTTGGTACTCAAATTTGCTCTTTGACTTTTCGCAACATATCAACCGATATGGTTGGTTCGGCATTCTGCCTTTCGGCCTCAATGAAACCATGAACAACGGTTTGGATGGGCTTGGTGCTTGCTGCCCAGAGGAATGTCAAGGAGAATGTTGCATGAACACGCCAGCATTGCGAAAGAAAGGTCCCACGGCTTGTGGTTGGAGAGACAGAGAAAAGGACGCAAAGTTTGTCGAATCAATCTTGAAATGGACAGTCCAAAATTCTTGCGTCGACTCTGAGAAGGTTTTTGCCATGGGTTTCAGCCTTGGAGGCATGTTTGTGGACTATTTGGCATGTAATTTGAACCATCTTATTCGTGGCTTCGCTCCAATTTCAGGAAATTCGATCAGCAAAGCAGAAGCCTGTAATATTTCGCGCCCCATCTCGTATGTGAGTGTCTGCGGTACTAGTGACGATGTCGTATATTGCCAATACGCAGTAGAGGGAAAAGCAGCACTTCTGAGCGAAAAGAATCGTTGTTCCGGAGCTGGTAAAGATGGGGCTGCCATCACGTATGCCAGATCCGCTACCACCTCATGCAAGGTTTGGGACGTTTGTCCAGATAAGAACTTTGTAGAGGTTTGCCTGGTCACAGGGCTCGCTCACGATGTGAGTGGCCATTTGCGCCCTGACAACACCAGCTACCTGCGTCCGGGCAGCGACTTAGATGTTGCAGAGTACGCCTTTCAGAAGTTCTCACTGCTGGTCAACGGGAGCATGCTCTTTTGGGGCAAGCCCACTGTCGAGGAGCTTCGCTACAAGCAGTCAATGTGGCCGTATCCACATCACGAAGATCATCCCTACATTCGCAACGGCTCAAATCATTTGAGTACACTGTGAAGATCTTTGAAGGCAATGGAGATAACAAGGCCAGCAAAACTGCACAATGATGACAAGCGGAGTCGAGCATTTAAGGCTTGAAATGCAGAGCTCTCACAGCTAAACGTGGCGCTGATCTTGTGTTTTGACCTCATATGCCAGGAAAAGCAGGCAGCTGGAAGATGTTCAGGACATCGTTCTCGTTGTTTTGGTTTTCCCAGATGTCAGTACTGTAGAGGTAGGTAAATGGTGCCTCTACTTTTCACACTTGTCGGCTCTTAATTGATATACGATATGTATAGTATATTCTCAAGTTGGCATGGATAAGCAGCGAATATCAACAAAGATGGGTGGGCGAACACCACAAGACTAACTTGATCATCTTAGCCTTTCACCGCACGTATGCATGCAGAGTGTTGGCACATGATATGATGATGTTTTGCGGGAAGTATGTCGGTGGCCGATGCAAGAAAAGGACAGTTCGGGAAATGTAAAAACCAGTATGTGCAGACTTGGCTGATTTGGGTAGTGTATATTTTGGGACATTTCAATGTGCCTGTGCCTGCATTTCTAGGCTCAAGATTGGATACCGAATCCGATTCAAGTCATTTGCCGCGAAACCCCATGTGGCTGCTTTTCCTTCAAGCAGCTGTAGCAAGTGCATTGCAGGTGCACGAGGCACATGAAGTTCCTCCTTGTTCTCCACATCCTGCAGGAATACACTTGATCAAACTGCCAGCAATTCAACGGCAGTTTCTTTTGGTCGTTCCAGAGGAATACGCGCATGTTAGACCATCTGGCATACCCTTGGTGCTAGGTTTTCATGGATTTTCAGACTCACCGTGGTATTTAAATTTGGTTATGGATTTTTCCAAGCACATCAACCGATTTGGTTGGCTTGGTGTTCTCCCTTTTGGCCTCAACCAGAGTCAGACCAATGGGCTGGATGGACCTGATGCCTGCTGCCCACCTGAATGTCAAGGGGAGTGCTGCATGAAAACACCAAAACTCCGCCCAAAGGATGCCACTGCATGCGGCTGGAAGGACGATGACAGGGACTTGAGATTTGTAGAGGCTATTTTGAAATGGACGACCGAAAATTCCTGCGTCGATCCCAACAAGGTATTTGCCACTGGTTTTAGCAACGGGGGCATGCTTGTCAACTACTTGGCATGCCATGCAAGCCACCTGATTCGTGGTTTCGCCCCCGTTTCTGGGGATTTAATGCAAAATCATTGTGAAGTTTCGCGACCGATTTCATACGTTAGCATGTGTGGTACGAAGGATGATGAAGCATTTTGCCAATATTTTGTAGAAGCCACTGGCGATCGTCTCAGTTTGCTGAATCATTGTTCTGGTGCGGGCCCAGATGGGATGGCCATCACAAGCAAAAAGTCTGCAACCACATCATGTCGCTCTTGGGATAGTTGTCCGGAGGACAATTTCGTGGAGGTGTGCGAAACACAGGGTCTTGCTCATGACCTAAGCGGACACCTGCGGCCTGATAACACCAGTTACATTCGGCCTGGCAGCGATCTAGACTTTGCAGAATATATTTTTCAAAAGTTTTCGCTGCTGGTGAATGGCACTATGCTATTTTGGGGCGAGCCAACGCCTGAGCAACTCAAGTATAAGGAGTCCAAGTGGCCACCCCCTCAACATGGAGACCACCCCTACATTCGAAACGGCTCGCTCAATTGAGCGAAAAAACTCTGAGAGTTGTGATGGTTGCGCGGCTCATGTGTGAAAAGGCCAACTTGTGCACGTGGTTGCAACAAGTTCATGCTCTCATATGCACTCCAACGAGCCCACAATGGCCAAAATCCAACAGAGCTTCCTGCATTAGGGTCATGCTTGAGCTCGTGATGCTCATAGGTTATGGAAGATATTTCAAAAGTGTGGAGACATACTGCAGGGGAAGTGCATGTATGTATGCATGAATATATATATGCATGCATCATTGCGCATGCGTTTGTTATCATTATAGCGATAATTAGAGTTAAGTCGGTGATTCGTGAAGGGTGCCCCTGCACTTGAGAAGCAGTTTAGCAAGTTCAGCTCACTCTTGGGCTGTTCTAGCCACAGAACTTACATAGCAATAGCCACCATTCAAGGGAGGGCACGATCATTTAACATTGCTTTTTGCATCTTTTTGCAGCATAAAATCACGTCCGTTGATACCAGTTGTCCACAGAAGAATCAGAAGACAAATGCCTTGTAATGCAAGCGAAGGCAGCTCTCACTAGCCACCAGAATAAAGCTTGCGGCAAGCATGGGCTCATGCAGAAGGCGCGGCCTAACCAGCTCAGCTCTGGTTTCCAGATGAATTGAGGGCTTAGAGAATGTGGGAGGGCATTCTATGAGACTGTTTCCCTTTGTTTCCACGTTGAAGTCTGAGATCGCTTGATTTGCTTCAGGGCCTTCCTTATTTCACCGCTAAAACCAAGCATCTCCTAGACTGGCGGGACCTTTTGGATGTGGTGACTGAGATCCAAGGTGCCAGGCCAGGCCTTGGTCCGTGACCAATGACATCAAACGACGCGCTTAAAACATATTAAAACAACCATGCAACTTTGCACATGCAAAAACTCACAGGATGTCTCATTTCGTTCCAATATGTTTCAAACATATGCCTTATGTACTCAGTTGAGAGATTGCATCAATTTCAGACCGAGCATGTAATAGTTCTGTTTTTGTGAAAGACAGCCCAAAAGGCTGTAGAGGCGACGTGACATGATTGTGTTCCACTTGTGCGGGGCCACTTGAGGGTGAGGTTGTTGGAGGTTGGGCCAATGTCGATGTTGAGGGGGTAACATGAGGAAACTGGGGTTTGATTCCAGCCTAGGTTGGGCCAATTTGTTTCTTGGGCTGCGCCCGTTGACAGCAAATCGTTAGGTTTTTCTCGGCATATGTTTTGGCTTCCTTTGCATTTTGCCAGGTCCTATGCGCGTTATAGCTTCTCAAACCCCATGTGTTTCTCCACCGCGCTGAAATTTGGCCCAAATGCTTTCTGTCAGGATCTGTCAGGTACATCCTCGCTCCACCGATTTTCTCCCCGCTTCACTCCCATGTCTCCCCGGTTTTTCCTTTCCTTCTCCCCCCAAGCCTGGACAGGTTATTTTTCTCTTCTATTTTCTCTCCCTTCTCTTAGCTTCTCTTAGCTTCTCTTTCATTCAGATTCATTCATTTTATTTGTTCTTCTCTCTTTCCATTTTCGTCTCTTTTTCCTAAGTGACATTTCAATTTTTTCTGCAGCAGGCTTCAGCCTGGAACTGTAAGCTTCAATGCCATTGCCACTGGATATGAGCGATTGTCCCAGTGGCAGAGGTCCTTGCAAGTTACTTGGTTGGCACGGTCAGCGCTAGTCTGCAAACAACAGGAGAGAGAGGGAGAAACAGGCTCAATCCGATTCTCAATCCGGTTCATACATACCCCCTGGCAACCATTCACTCTGAAGCTGTGTGCTCGATTTTCTTGTTTGCCCGCTGTGGGTGGAAGCTAGGATGCCATGCCTGCTGCAGGCAGAATCTGATGTCTCAAAAAAAGTCTGAGTGAGATTTGCTGGCTTGAGTTGACTTCCAAGAGCCTCAAACAAAAATTGCATCCTGCAGCACAGCTTGAATCACAGAGACGCAGTGAAAAGAGGTGAATTGCATATGTTGAAACATGCTCACCCGAATGGTCTCACCCAAGGTATTTTCCTCTCTGCAACTGCATGGTCTCCAACTTGATGGGGCTTCCTTCGGGGTGGTCATCAAAGCGTTTCAGAAAGGGTGCCTCCCTCAGAAATACGATCAGACATGTTCACATTGCTTGTGCGTCACTCAACTGGTCGGATTTGTGCATGACTTCGCATGCGTTTCTTATTGAAACTGATTAGTTTCATCAATTCCAGCGCTAGATGAGCGAGGCAGTTGCCTGAAGCTCACTGGCCATTGGCTTCTCTCCTCCTTTGCAGGGCAAGGAATTTGGGCCGGAGATCAACGGGACTGTAGATTACCACATGGAGTCAATGCTCGGTTGGATTTGTTACAGATGCATTTGTGAGTGCAGAATTCAGAATTATAACTTCTGGATTCTACTGGTACCGAATCATTAATTCATATTCATTTACATTAACTTTACATTTCTATATTATTGCTTTACTTTCTACAATGAGATACATATATGTTTTTTTGTTTTTTTCTTATAGCCTTTGGGCTCAGGACATCTCAGGATAGTGTTTTTTTCTGGTGATCAAGCGGTTCTGATTCTGCCGCCTGCCAGGAGTTTTGCATCGAACGGATTGGCAGCACTATCTTCAACTCTGGCAGCCATTGCTCGAGCAAGCAGATGGGCAACAGCTCAGGTAGCATTCCAATGTGCGATGGAGAAAGGTTGCATTCCAAACACTGCTGCTTGTCTAATCCTGTCCAACTGGAAGGCTGATCTTTATTGGTTCGTGTTGAGAGAGAGAGAGAGTCTGCATTTTGCTCTTTCCTGTTCAACTTCGGCCATCTGACATAGCTGTTGAAAACCAGCTATTTACATCCCATTTACGTCCCATTCACATCCCATGTACTGTACCCGATTTTGGTGAATTGATTCCGATGTCAAATTCCAGAAGATCCGGTTCTGAATGGTTGCCCCTCGCCTCCGAAGGCACCGCACTCACTCGTGTGAAACATGGTGTTTGCAATCTACTTCGTGTCATACTGGTGCAAGAATGAGTGGAGTGAGATTACTTAAATTCGCCAGTGTGTCCAAAAGCCAAGCTCCAGGCAGGCGGCGACCTACGAAGAAAATCAGAATGTAACGCAGCAACCATGGCCTTCCTTCAACTGACATGATATGTCCTCTCACTGAAGACTGAAGACGATAGTTTTCACTAAATGAAGGTACAAGGAATACTGAAACCTGAGAACTGTCATCATAAAAAAGGTGTTCATCGGCTTTCATGGAACAGGAATGGATTGAGTTGAACGCTCAGCGCATGCATCTGTAAGAACATAGAAGGACGATGAGCATCTTTATTTCAGTGTTAAGTTGATCCTCCCAAATTCAAAACTGTGTTGCCATGACAGCTTCCCAAAACAAGCATCGGAGATGGAGCTAGGAAGATGAGCTGAGGTCCATTGCAATACTCGTTTGAGTGCGTTCAGTGACTTGGATTCGCTGAAGAATGCTGGACAACACATCGTGAGTGAAGTAGGTGACTTGGTGCCTTGCTTTGAGGATTTTTTTGCCCAGAGGTCAAGCGCTCCAATGGCAGTTGGCTTTGAGCTCTTTCAGGCCACGAAGGGCAGACGTAACTTGGCAACCAGTCGGAGGGGGCATCAAAACCCTTTGATGATGTAAACATGATTTAAGATTCTCTTCTATTCTCTTGATTTCGACAAACATTTCGAGAATTGATGGGGCTGACACAAAAACACCCTCAAAGGCAAATTGTGTGTCGAAATGTTGTATTCTCCAAGCACTTGGAAATTTCTTGCGAGCACTGAAACGACATTGAGTTTGCCAACGTGGTGTCGTTGCGGGACCAACAATCTGACACTCGCTAATTCATCCCAGTGTCTCAGTGCATTGTTTCAAGTCCTTGATTGAGCATGTTTGACCAAATTGGAACGATTGGGTCGTTGCTTTTAGAGAAGCGGCAGTCAAAAATACAATGCCAGTGCCAGTGCGGTATGATCAGCTAAGGTGGTGTCCTTCAACGCCGTGATGGACTCATGCGCGCCAAATCCTAAAGCTTTTGGTGGTAGATGGCAGCTGACGTGCGCCCTATTTGCTGGTTTAGCATTGCAAGGGCTGATTGCCAATGTCATGAGCTTCTTGACCGCCTGGCTCAGACTGCCATTGTACTGCCAAGTATTGCTATGTAATTTCGTCATGCATACTTTGTGAATGCATTGCTGTCAAGGCTTTGACATTTGATTTTGCGTATTTTGCTTGCCCGCTTTCGTTTTGATGTGCTTGTCGCTTTTGGAACCCAGGCGTTGGCACATTAATTGCAGCATTTGCGGGGCGGCGTTCTGAGACGGCAGAATGGAGATGTGCCTTGCAGGCTTTCTGCATGGTGAAGCTTGTGACAGTGGAGCCCAACAGCATAATGGCGGGTGCTTTGGCAGGAGGGCACTGTTGACTCACACGCCATGCCTGAGCATTGTGTACGCTTGTTGGACAAGAAGAGGATGACGTGGCGTAAAAATGGTGAAAGGATGCGAAGCAATCACTCAGACAACGGATCCATTTGGAGTTATAGATGTGATTCGAAATTCTTCCCTTGCGTGCTCCCTTTGTCCTGTGCAAGTCTGTCTAGGAGCTTGCTCCAGCAAGCATGCGTGGAAGCGCGCGCTCCTTGCACGCACCATGGAATACCTGCCATTGGTCTTTGACACTGCTCCACTCTGTTCCACCGAACATTTCAAAGTTTGTAAAGCTAATGGTTACAAATATGATCAAATATGTATATACATACGTGTGTTTTTTGACACATACATTTGATTCTCATATATTTGGATTGATTTTCGTTGAGGTTGGCAGCTGCCACGGGCCATGAGCAGAAAGTTATGATGATGCTTCCCGCTACCAACTGGGAAGGACTGCTACAAGCGGCATTGTGCATGCATGATAGGGTATGTTTTGGAGAGAAGGCCCATGTTGCTTAAAACTATTGCACGTGAAATGCTAAAGGTGAAGATTGTCAAAATGAATGTCCAGATTTTGAAGAGATTCTCAAGTCGAAGAAGGAAAATGTCACAAACCCTTGGCATCGATGCAGCGCATTGATCCCAAAAAGTCATAGAGCGGCTGAGCGGCACATGTTTGAAAGGCAGCCATCGGCTCCTCCAAGCTTCTGGAACTTGGAGGCAGTCGCTGTCAGAGCCTTACAGATGTACAGAAGTCAAGCTGAAGTCCACTGCATCAGCGCGTAAGACTGTTTGGTGATGTTTGGTGTATTGCCTCTTCAGGCAATGCTGTAGGTTTTGTACTAATCATATATAGGTTTTGTAGCCAATGGGGGGGGGACAGGGCGCAAAATGATCCAAAATGGATCAAAATGGTCGTTTTGGAGGAGGTATACGCAGAATAGACTGGGATTTGGCGAAATTGTTTGGTGCAGCCTTTTTTGTATTTCAGGGATGATTTACTCTCGGACGTGCACGGCGAAGCAGGGAATGGTTGTCGTGGAGAGGCATTACAGGTTCTTCAATTCTTGCGGTTGGCAACTGGTTCATAATTAACTGTATCGAATTGAGATTTGATCTTTCTAGCTTTCATTTTGGCAACGACAAAATCGATCAATGAGTGACACGGTATATAGCATTTTTGAAAAAGAAAATGATTGCTGGAATCCTTCCGTGGCGAAGAATATCACTCATTTCTTAACCTATGGTCAAGTGCACCCTCCGAAATGACATGTAGGAGGCTGGGCGAGGCTTGCTTTCGTACCCTCCTTCTCTGGTATGTTTGCGTATTTATGATATTTTTTGATCGTATGCAGATGTTTGTCACTTGTGTGTGTTTTGTTCTATTTGTGATGAAATTTCTAAGTGCTACTCTACTAGCGTCAATGAGTAGAAATTCATCACATTTGTAGAGTCAATTTTGTCGAATTGTGCCTCTCACGTCCTCTCACCGTTTATGGTTTTTGGTCTTTCCAAGGTCCAAGTTGACAGCCTGCAGAAGCAGCACTGTGCAGTGCAACATTGTGACACTCTGCTCGCTTGCAAAACCACTGCAGGAAGAGCAAAGATGGAGGGACTCTCAGAGTGCATGCGAATTCTTAATCATTCTTAGAGTTTCAGTTGCATGAGCAAAAGGCTGCGGCTGTTTGACTATCCCTGGTTGCCACTTGTTCTTCACAACCTTTTTTGTTGCAGTGCATGATTTGTCTAGACTATATGAATATATATATATATTTATTTATTTATTTATATTTGCAGAAGATTTGAAATCATCAGGAATCATTGTTGTTGATCGTTAGTGTATCTTACCATCTTCTTGCTGTCTTGCTGATGATGCACCGAGGCACATTAAATAGAGAACCAGCACCATAGCATACTATGCACGCACATATCTATCATGATTGTTTATCTTTAATCAATATTGTACAGCCACGCCCAGCGAGAGAGAGAGAGAGAGAGAGATATGTATATATACATGAACAAAACGACGTGTGGATGTGTGTGTGTGTGTGTCTCCGTGCGTGTTTGTGCGTGTGTTTGTGCATGCTTGTAGCTGGTAGTCGCTGTCGCATTCTGTGGCTCTGAGGACATCACCAATTTGATTCAGGAGTTTGGGGGCTTGGAGGCATCAAGCTTGGCTTCCATTGTGTCAAGATGTCACTGGATGGAGCAAGACAGCCCACTGTACTCGTAGCTCAGCTATTTGCATTACAATGATGAAGATACACTTCCTGAAAGCAGGAAAAACATACTTCCATCCGGAGACATCGAAACCTTGCTCGAAGGATTCTGGAACGGGAATACAGCAAAAGATGGAGAGGTTCACAGACACATGGATTCTCCTGAACTCAATCCAGGCAAACGTAGTTGCATTTGGGATGCTGGCTTCTTCTTGCAGCCAGTCGCATTACTGGAAGCAAACTATGCAGGCAAAGTTTTTCAGTTGTGACTTGAATTTGTTTACAGTCATACCGGCTTTTGAGGTGAGACTGTTCCTTTCATGGGCCCTTGTCAAGGTGCTGGAAACGGGAAGCTGCATTGCAACACCTCCAGACTCCAATTTACATCACATGGCTGCAAATGGATTAGCGAAGAGCGGCAGCTCTTTTGCATTAAGTGCAGTTGCTGCACCCAAGTGTTTGATCCTGTTTGATCTACCGGCAGGGGAATTTACCTGAACCTAGTGGTGTAATGACGTAGAAACTGGAATTGCGTTGGGCTTGAGTGAAGTTCCTGTGTGGAACTTGTTTCTTTCTTGAAAGGCCAGTGGAGACGGAGGGAGATAACGGAGGCATTTGTTCACATGACCTGGACTGGATACAATTTGAACCCCTTCGCATCCCTTCGCCTTGAGGTCACTGGGCAAGCAGTCTCAGCATGCTGCGCGCTTTGAACGTTGCCCAATTCCAACATGACATTTCTTCAGCGCAGAGCATTCTGCCGGGTGCTGATCTCAAAATGTCAAGAAGATGTGGCAATCTGTTGGAAGGGTTCAGCTTGCTGTTAAGGATTTTCTTCCAGGCAAGTTGTTCTATAAACTTGTTGTGTTTGCCTTGTTTTGAGCTTTGTTGCTATATTTTGCTCTTTGTTATGCAACTATTTACTCTGAATTAATTCTTAATATCTTTTGATAATTCAAATTATTTTGCTTCATGTCGTTCTTTTTTGAGTTTGCTCAGGGATTGCCACAAAACATTTTTGGCAGCGAGCCCTGACACTGCAGACTTGCCGAAGGCGTCGCTCGTTGCATTTCTTGCAGCACATGATTGGGAAGTCCATGCGAGTCCTTGCTGTGCATTCGCTCAAAGGGCAGTACCTTCCAGGAAATATATCAATATTAAATGGATTTAAATGGTGATAAATTGGGCAACGCTCATATGAAAAATCCTGATATCCTCCTCCTTTGGCTAAGTGACGATATCCAACAGGGATGCAGGGCTACAACAACCAAAAGAAATGGAGCATGGTCGGAGGATGTAACCCTTTGCCAAAGATCAAAAGTGTGGCCATGCTGAATCCCTTTCTAGCCTTCAAGTGCTTTGTTCAATCTTAACTTCATCTCACTTCTTTGAAGATTCGCTTGTCTTCGTTTGTCGTCTCGAAACTGATGTCATTTGCTCTCCTTTGCTCTCCTTTTCAAGCTAACCCTCTGACATCCTCTGACATCCTCTGATTTCTTTTCACCAAGACTGCCGGAAGCCCTTCAGCGCCAATATTTGTCTTCAACCCAATGATGCCCGCTGCTTTCAATGCAACTGAGAGAGCTTAGCTGCTCTTAGCCATTGCTGGAAGGCACTGGAAGACATTCAAGAGAAAGCTCCCGGTCGCTCTCATGTTCCAAAACGCTTTTCAAATAACCATATGCACCCGATTGTTAGCCGCGATTGAGGGAACCTGTGGGAGATGTCTGAGCAAAAGGGAATTCAAGGCTATTCCAGGCTTGAGCAGCCATGAGGACCATTTCTTTTGAAGGTATGCTTGAGCCCTGCTGTGGGTGAAATCTGTGAAGATATTTGACGATTTACCTTTGTCAATCTTTATTTTCCATCACGTTCCACCTGTCACTCCTGAAATTCAGCCTCCAAACCCTCGGAATGATTCGGGTGGAGATCTTCCGCGGAAGCCATATGTACATTTCACAGTGGCATTGTATGGAGGCACAATCTTCAGGTCATTTCAGGTCAATCTGATCAACTTTCAGCCTCCGCAGAATACAAAGAGTTTCGATCTGAGTTCCTTCGCTGTTTCTGTCGTGTGTTTTGAAGGCACGAACTTGGCACTGACGAGCTGCACTTCGAGCTTGCAGTTTGGAGCACTCTTGGCATGTGGGAGAAGGCCCAAAGACTTGTCAGGCCTGATTTGCTGAAAATGTCACTTTGAAGAATGAGCTTGTGGCCCAAATCCGCCGAAATCTTCAAAACGTTTCAACACACAAAACTATTCATTTGTTTAGTGAGATCTCCCATAGTCTGAACACCTCGAAGCACTGAATCTTTGACCTGTGACCACTCCTTCCTTTTGCTGCTGCAGATTGCTGCAGCACAAATCCACTCCGACCACATATTCTTTGGGATTGGCATCGCTTGCTTCTACAGGGAAGGCTCAACATTGGTTTTGCAGGGTGCGACCGGTTGTATGCGAGGTTCATTATGGTTAATGCATGTTCATGCTAATGTGCACTAAGAGATTTGACGTCAGCGCAGGTACTGTTTCATGCAAATTTATGGTGATGCGCGGTATTCTGACAGGTTCACAGTTGATGTGGTTCTATTTCTGTTTGTTCTTTGGATTCAGCGCAGCCTGCCATTGCAGGTACAAGAATCTTTGGAACTGCTACGCATTATGAAGTCTCAAAACCTGCGTCCAGACGTCTCCCACGTGATCGGCATTTTGGCGACTGGATGCAGCTGGGAAACTTGACTGCACTGCCGGGGTGGAGCTTTTGTTGATGCCATTCGGTGATGATTGTTCTGAGTTGCTCTCGTTTGAGTTATGGGCAAGGCTCTACATTGAGTTGTGTCAGGCTATGCCATGCTACTGTACCTAAACATTTGAAGTCACACAAGTCAGCAAAATCAGATAAATCAGCACCTCTTCTGATGTTCTGAAGATGCCGGTCGAGGTCCTATCCTTGCATGTCCTTCATCAAGCTGGTAGTGATGGCCTGATGTCTGAAAGATTATGGCATGCAGGCATCGGGTGCTTCGGTTCACACCGAAAGGATCCGAAAGGTGTTTTACTCCTTTGTATGCCAATAGGATCCAAGAGGCATCGGTGCTGAGTTGGTTGTGGGCCCTTATTGCTGTAATCATCCAGGTTTGGCGAACATCCCAACAAAGACAAGTTTGGTCATTTGTTGGATGCTCCTTGGGGTACAGGGTATTGACGCACAACCAATTGAATCTGAACAGCTCCGACGCCTCACCTTTGCATCCTTTTGCATTCTTTAGCTGTGAAGGTGTGGAGAAAGTTGCCAGCACCAGCTGGCGAAATTCCGTGCAGTTGCTTCTTGATGCAGAGCAGCTAAGCTCCATTAAGATCCTAAGAGCTGCCATCTTCAGGTTTTGATTGCATTATGTTGCAACTTTGTGTGTAGGTATTCTATTCTTGGACGTTGTTCTTGCTGCTGCTTGAAATGACCGTGAATTTGCGTGCGTATTTGCAATTTGTTTCTAAGTGTGTATGCATACTATAGTTGAATGCTGTTTTTGTTGCTGCAAGGGCCCTTCTTTGACTATATGAAATGTGTCCACAAAATTGTTCGCCACCACCGTATTCATAGTGGTTCATCACATGCCAAACCCTGGCAGTCACTACTGGTCGCCCCTAGCCCCGACGGTCTTGCAAAGCATCAGCGGACCCAGGCATCGCACGATCCTACCAGATGTGACTGCACTAGCAGCGCTAGTGGATGGAGCAAGCCGCCAGCGGATTCTTGACATTTGATGCTATCAATAATGCACTCAGACCACCGCGCACATCCGTACACCCATGCTCTCATTTCCCTCTAAGACATTGAAGATGTCTTTTGGATCAAGGGTTTAGATGTCGACTGTGAGTGGGAAAACTGAGGTCTCACAGAGCAGCGACCAGCCTGTTACGCAGACTTGAGATGCAAAGTTTGAAGATGGAGCTATGACACGAGAGCTGGCCGCTAGCTTTGGCATCTGAAGATTCTGGCAGTGAGCAGCGAAGTGACAGCTGCCAGCTGACCATTGACAGCCTACTTCAAGAAGTTGCAGAGGCTCCCAGACTCCGCTGGCCACTTTTTCTGACAGAAAAGGAAGAAGATAATGAAGAGCTGAGAGAGGGAGAGAGAAGAACTCGCAGACAGTGAGAAGTGCGTACCGTATCGTACCGTACACAAATGTACATAAGTCTTTTCTATATCTCAATTACATTTTATAAGAGTTTTGTGCTGATCATTTTTGTGATTTCCCCCTTGGAATGCGACAGGGCAGACATCGTCCGGGCGGAGACTTGCCATGACTGAGAAGAAGGCGCGCCTGACAATCTTGATGGAACCAGATGGAAGAAGAGCCAAACGTCATTTGGCAACAAACTTCGAGAATCTATGACTCTGCATTGGCCATCCCCATTGTTGGCAACACTTTGGACCATGTCGATGCATAAGATGCGTTTGTGTGTGTGTTTTTGCCTCTGCATTGCTTTAATCAATGGAGGGACTGGTTCTAATTGATGCTGAAAGCTGCATGATGGTGGCAGAGCTGCGACTGCATAAGGTGATCCGCTTTCCCAGTGCCGCGTTTTTGAAGTGGCAAGATTCGGTGCAAAAGCAAAGAGATCACAGAAACGTCCTCACCAGGTAGCGATCAGCAGTAAACATTGCAATCTAGCTTAATTTGTGCCACACCGCTGGGAAACTGGCGAGGAAAATAATGGAAAATATAGAAATGATCAAAAAGTATTGAGCTACAATATATTTTGTGCTTATTCTCAGCCGCTTGCCGGTGCCATGTCTACAACATGGGATGTCTCAGCTGTGTCTCGCTGGCTGGAGCAAGCAGGGTTCGAGGACTTGGCCCAGCAGTTTGTCACTGAGAAGATCGATGGCGATGTGCTTCACGGGTTGACGTTGTCTGACCTACAGCAGCTGAAGGTGCCACTTGGTCGAGCCAAAAAACTCCTGGAAGCGATCTCTGAGTTGAAAGCACACCAGCGAATGGGTCAACCAAGATCAACTTGGTCAGCTGGAGATGCCAAGCGGTTGCCACCATTGCTTTCAGTGGCTACAGATGTAGAACCTGCATCCAATTGTCAGATCATTTTGCTAACGGGTCCTCCTGGAAGCGGAAAGTCCACTCTTGGCGACCGTTTGGCCGAAATCCTGGGAGGTGAGCATTTTGATTTGGGAGTGCAACTCCGAAGTGGCAGTGAAATGAAGAATGTTCATTCTGCACTGCTGAATTTCTTGTTTGAGGCTATGGAGAAGGGTAAGAAGAAGATGGGATCGGGTCCACATTTGGCCTTTGTGAATGGGTTTCCTCGCCAAATCGACGGGTTCAACTTCTGGGAAGAATTGGACAAGGTGGTCAAGCCATCCCTGGTGCTAGTTTTGGAAGCTCCAGATGATGTCCTGCAAGTACGGTTGATGGAGAGAGGACGTGCGGATGAGCAGCCTTTTGCGGAGAGGATGGAGTACTACCGAGCGGAAACTGATCCTGTTATCACTGCTTATCATGACACGGGTCGAACTCGCTATGTTGATTCCACAGGTTCCATGGACTTTGTTGTGGCTTCTGCCCTCTTCCATTTGCAAGCAGCAGTGGTGTTTGCATGCGGGAAGCCAGACAAGTGTGGCAAAGTCTGCGACGCAGTGGAAGAGATGGGTTTGCCATACCAAGTCAGCAGTGTGAATGTCAGCGACATGGCTTCAGATTCCGAATCAGTGGTGAAAGTGGTGACCAGCGCAGTGAAGGCAAAGCCTGGACAAGTTGTGTTGCTAAAAGGATTCCCAAGAAATGCAACAGATCTGCAGCTGTGGGAAGCATGGGAAACCAAGGAAGCTAAATGTGCTGAGGTTCTCCTAGCTTTAGACTTTGAGTCCGACATGGACTTCACAGGGTATTTCTCGAGGCGATTCACAGATGCAGGTCCAGGGACTGTGGATGATGTAGCCAAGTTGATTCAAAGTTGCCAGCCTTTGCATGTAGCAGTGCCATTTGCAGCTACGGCACTGCTAAGAAACTGGATGGATGCCTCCCGATATGCCCAATGGTGGGATCGCAGACATTTTCAAGAGTTTCAAAACATGTACTGTAGCTACATGAGGACTACGGCAAACAAGCACAAGAAATCTCCTTCTTTGTATGTGAGGCCTTCTGATAGTCCACCGCTTGAGGCTTGGTTGGTTTGGTTGACGCACTTGCTCCATGCCGGCAATTATGCCAAATTTTGTGACACCTTCCTGCAGCGGACCATCGGGCCTTTGCCGCCACCAGTTTCGGCAGGCCTCACCAAAGGGATTGAAAGGAAGAAGTTTGCAAAGTCTGTGTCGGGCAGCGTTTCGCTTGAAACTGATGCTCTAGCAAGTGCTCCCTTGGCTTTCGTTGATGGCCTTGCCTCTCTCCACAAGGCGAACTTGTATCCTCTTTGCGATCCAAGAGCACTTTGCCAGGGTGCTTCGACTCACGGTAGTGTTGCCAACGAGCTGATGAAACTTCTTGGAACTTTCTACCGGCGCTTTCTTATCATCATGGGAGAAGCTGGCGAAGAGAGCAAGGCTGGATTCTCGGTTCTCTCAATGGATAGTTATCAATATTTGTCATTTGTCCTTGATTCCGTGGCATGCACAAAATCTGCCAACGTTGAGGTGCCTTATTGATGCAGCTGCATATGATATGCTTGTGTATGTCTAAGTGTAAATCCCCTCTGAAGCCTAGCACAAAAATTTGGGTGTTTCTTTGGGTGTATGTGTCTTTGTTTGCATTTCTATTTGTGCGTGCGTAGTAGTACAGCAGCAGCAGGAGGAGAAGAGGAGCAGGAGCAGCGGCGGCAGCAGGAGCAGTAGTAGAAGTAGAAGTAGAAGTAGAAGTAGTAGTAGAAGTAGTAGTAGTAGTAGTAGTAGTCGTAGTAGTAGTAGTAGAAGTAGTAGTAGTAGTAGTAGTAGTAGTAGTCATAGTAGTAGTAGTACAGCAGCAGCAGGAGGAGAAGAGGAGCAGGAGCAGCAGCGGCAGCAGGAGCAGTAGTAGAAGTAGAAGTAGAAGTAGAAGCAGTAGTAGAAGTAGAAGTAGAAGTAGAAGTAGAAGTAGAAGTAGAAGTAGAAGTAGAAGTAGTAGTAGTAGTAGTACTACTACTAGTAGTAGTAGAAGTAGTAGTAGTCGTAGTGGTAGGGGTAGGGGGAGGGGGGGGGGTAGTGGTAGTGGTAGTAGTAGTAGTAGTAGCAGTAGTAGCAGTAGTAGTAGTCATAGTAGTAGTAGTAGTAGTAGTAGTAGTAGTAGTAGTAGTAGTAGTAGTAGTAGTAGTAGTAGTAGTAGTAGTAGTAGTAGTAGTAGTAGTAGTAGTAGTAGTAGTAGTAGTAGTAGTAGTAGTAGTAGTAGTAGCAGTAGTAGTAGTCATAGTAGTAGTAGTAGTAGTAGTGGTAGTAGTAGTAGTAGCAGTAGTAGTAGTAGTCATAGTAGTAGTAGTCGTAGTAGTAGTGGGTAGCAGCAGCAGCAGCAATAGAAATAGTGGTAGCAGTGGGTAGTGGTAGTGGTAGTAGTAGTAGTAGTAGTATTATTAGTAGTAGCAGTAGCAGTAGTAGTAAGAAGGAGTAGGCGTAGGAGTAGGAGTAGCGCTAGCAGCAGTAGCAGTAGTAATAGTATTAGTAGTTGATTTGCTTAGACTTTTTGTTGTCATTGCACACATCTTAAATCAGTGAAGCAGAAAGTCAACGTAAACAAAGTCATCAAGGCCAGGTGCAGGTAAGAGAGCTCCAGGCTGGTCCTTCTGCTGAAATGGATTGGATATGGCATGCGCATACGACACATCCATCTGTCTATGCGGACGATTGCCGCCGTCTCTTTGGCCATGTCATCCCACACGTTCCATGCAAGCGCTCTGATGCACCTCCTCCAGGTGATCCAGACAGTGGACAGGCAAGTTCAGAACACAAGTTCTAAAGAAGTGCAATCAATGTTAATGAATCTTTATTAAAATTCAACTTTATGTTAGAACTTTTAGAACTATTGCTTTTCATGCTTTTCTTGCTTGCACTTGTCAACTTGCAAAGCTAGAGAGAAACAGTCACAGACACCTAAAATCGAATGGAGAGGACAATGGAGAAACAGAGGGGTGTGATTAGCAGCGGTTGCAGATTCTTAGGGCAGTCTTTGACAATCAGTGCTTCAACATGCTTCAACGTAATTGGAGATGCTCTTTGAATTGACAACAGAGAGCTCCGTGTGAGACGATTTTGGACAGGTGGCAATGGCAGAGCTCAACAGGCTGATGCGAAGCAAACTCCAAAGCTTTGCATTCAAGAAAGAAGCTGCCCTGAAAGAAGCCAAGCTTTGGCCCTTTCGGACCACAATGGCTTCAGACGAAACAGACGATGCTATTGTCACTCTTGGATGCTTCATTCCAGGCTTGCGGGCATGAGATTAAAGATTTCCAGTATCAAGATGTATCAAGCTTTGGATCCGGCTTCGGGCAAACCCCCTGGACGCCCTGGCAAAAAAAAAAAGATGTATCAAGATTATCAAGTAGTGACGCCACAAATTCATAGAAATCCACGCTTTCTCGATCGATACCGACCGATATTGCAACTAAATGGTAGGGAGCTGAAATTGGCAGAAAGCGTTGCAGGTGGCAATCGTGAATGGTTGGCAAGCAAGCTCACTTCAGTCAACTCAGATATTGGAGAAGCGCTATCGCGCAGCTTGCAGGAGCCGGATGCCTGGTTATGCCCTCCATCGAAGGATGCTTTGCAACGAGACCCAGACCTGGTTGAAGTAGTGGTGCGCTTGCTCTCTGGGGAAACTTTGTTTGAACAAGTCATGACGAAGGACACCAAAATTGCGGAGGTCGAGCGGCTGTTGAGATCTACCAAGGGTGAACGAGAGGACCTTAAGTTCTTTGTTGATGGAGAAGAGCTTTCAACAACAACTGCAATTGGAGAGACCAGCGTGGTCAATGGAAGCGTTATCAGCCTCGTGCGCGTCAAGAAGCCAAAGCCAAAGCCAAAGCCAGTGGTAACACGGCGAGCCATCAGTCCTGATTCTGATGATTGGAGGTGCACATGCTTCACCAACGCTTGCATTTTCCATACGCTGAAATCTGGAAATCTGTTGCCAAAAGGCATGGAAGACTTGCAGGAAGGAGATATGGTTCTCACAGGTGCCTCCAAGGCCGAGGACCAGTATCGAAGAGTGACACGAATCTGGCGCTGTCCTGTCCCCGGCAAGGCCAACACAGTGGAGCTTTTGCCTGGTTGTCGTTTGACTACTGGACACCCAGTGCACTTGGGTGGGAAGAATGGCCGCTGGTGTCGACCAGAGAACATCGGCACTGTTGAAGAAACTCGGGAGACTTTTGTATACACCATCGAACTGGAAGGACATGTGGATACAGTTTTGGTGGGTAAAGACCACAAGAATGCTGTGCTTTGTGCAGCTCTGGGCGTCTACTGTGGTGAAAGCTTTGGCTGGAATGTGTTCACAAGGAAGACCAGGCCATGCGATTCTCCTCAATGCAAAAAGTGCCAGGCAGCCGTGATGCCCAAGCTCAATTTTGCTGCCGTAACCCCGGACATGCTCTCAGTCAAGTATGCACCATATTGAAAGTGAAACAATGCCCAGTGCGGTGCACAAGTAGATGCTGTGAAGTGGCTGTGAGCCTTCGCCCCTCAGCCCTGTTGACACATAGCCATGTCAATGTTTAGACCTGTGAATTAGCATTGATTTGTTGCTGCTGCATGCTGCGACACTGTGCGGCACTTTGAATGCTTCCGATCAGCATGAGTTTGAAGTTAAAATATGGCGAGACGATTGGTCACAAGACTGCCCAAGCACTTGCGGATGTTTGCAGCTTGTTCTCATCCCTTTTCCGTTTCCAACTATGAATGCCTGGACTTGTAACAGATCTAGATTGGTTGTTGCTTTACAGGCCAAAAGTTTCCCAAGTCAGAACAAGACGGCCAATGTATACTGTATCAATGTATACGTACCACACATGCACGCACATGCATACTGCAAAGATGCGTTGCAGTATGGCAGTAGTTGTGTTAAACTGCCATGTTTGCTTGCTTTGTTCGTGAATTGATGTGCAGTTTGATTGTGCTTATGTATCCGTAGCCGTTTCGGTCTGTGCCTTCGCTGGGCCCGGAAAAGTGAGCTGGCACAAAAGAGTCTGACTCTTTGTCAGCTTGAAAAAAGCGTCGAAAAAGCGCAGTGTTAGATTTCCGCTTTGCTTTGCTGAGCTTTGTTTGTCATCGCAATGTCCGCTCAGATTCTGAACCTGCTCGCCGAACCAAAGTCAGAAAGCTCGGAGTCAAAGGCCTCAACCGCTTGTCCTCCAACTTCTCAGGATGCAAAGGAAAACAGCTCTGAGTGCCCCCCTCTTCCTCCCCCGGGTTTAGAAAAATTTGGGCCTCCAATGCAGAACAGCGGGCAGCTGGCAAAGGCTTCTATGTCAGAAACAGTTGAGGATGCCTGTTTGTCCAGCAGTGGGAGCACTCGTTTTGAAGAAGATGGTGATGTGGAACCCAACACTTGGTACTCGCAGGATTGGGAGCTTTCAGCTTGGGGTCAATCCTATGCCTATCCGACCTATCCGGATACCTATCCATCTATGCCTGAGGCGGCGGCCTTTCCTGCGGCACCAGCGCCTTCCGAAGGTGCTATCCTTTCAACTACGCCGCTTCACCCGCCAGCCCTCACAGCAGCTCCGCCAAGCACTGCTTGGGAGTGGCCCATGCCACACATGAGCGAAACTGAGATGCCGACATATACTGTCGAGCATGGCCCGCCGCATGGCCTTCCAGATGCACATTTGGTGCATCCTATGGCCGCAATGCAGCCTTTGCCACCTATGGCACCGCCTATGGCACCACCCATGGTCCATCCTCATTACCCAATGCCAGATACCACATTTTTGAGCTACGGCCATCTTCCAGTTGGCCCAGAGTTGCAACCATCAAGTGCTACGCTCGGCTCCGTTGGGCACGAAACAGGCAACTGCAAGCCATGCGCGTTCGTCTACACAAAGGGATGCCAAAGTGGTGCGCCTGCACCTCAGATAGCCCAAAAAAGCAAACACAGCGTTTCCATTCGCAGTCTGGGTAAACAAAAAATTGCACTTGGAACACTGAAACACTATGATGGAAGCTCAGTCCGCTCTTTGTCACTTCCATTTGCACATGTTCGCGTTTAAAGCTCAGGCAGTGTGCTTTCTGTCATTTGTGCCCTCCGGGCGAGAAAGATCGAAGGAAGAAGGTGAAGCACATTATGGCAAGGCAGGGATGGAGATGGAGGGCATAGGGCTGCACCGCCAGCGATGGATCACGCCTGCGGACCGAAATTAATGCTTTCCTGCCCAGCATCCATATCACTTCATAGGATCCATGGTATGGCTACCTGGTGGTGGGACTTGTTTCAATGTACAGAACCTTGGAGTTCAGAAGCTTTTACGTAACCGACGTGTTTTGTACTGCGGTGAGACCCATTCTTGGAGCCCTTCCAATGTAGAGCCAGGCATGTAACACTATCCTGGGGATACAGGCGTGACCTAAAACCTACAGATCCTATATGATTTTGTGTTATTTTATGTGTATATCGTGGAGTGCAGATCCAGAACCCCTTTATGACTGAAGTGAAGGCCTTTTTCCTTGAATCTTGCGCGCACACTTTTGTTCAGCAACTTATGCAGAGATTGCCACCAGAGGGCATCTTTCGTTGCGCCAAGTTGCACCAGGATCCGACGCAAGAGTGGAAAAGCTGGTGACGAGCAGGCGGATGACGAATGATTTGATGCTGCGATATGAATGTTGGAACAAAGCTCGTCGAAGAGACTAGGTCCCCTGAGCCGCGCGGTCGCAGTAAAGTGAACAGAGTGATGTAAACGCAAACATTGCTGCATGACTGTGCAAAGCATTATTTCATTGTTTGCTGACTTGAATTCATTGCATTTCCACACGCTCACAGCATCTCACAGCTTTTGGCAAAGGTCTCAGTTATGGAAGTACTTTGGTATGCCCCATTGAGCCGTGCATCAGCCCGGCATGTGTCAATTAAATCTTTAAGAGTCCAAAAGGGACTGGTTTGGGCACTCATGTATGCTTGGGATTGAAGCTCTGGGGATCACCGAACAGGTGTTCCCAAACCTTCTACGAGCGTCGAGTGAGTTTTGCAAAAAAAGAATCGCTAGTGGTTGGCTGCAACTGAGCTGAGCTTTGCTGTCTTGATGAGCTGGATGCCGAGAGGTGACAAATACAGATGTTCTCCCGTTGACTCATCAGGCCTTTGCTGTGGATTACTTGGCCACCAGTGACAGACTCCATGGAGTGCAAAGTCTAGTTCCTGGGCCGACAAGTTGGGTGGGCATTCTGTTTGTGATCCTCCACCGGCTGTATATCAACAATCAATATGAACAAAGTTGAATGCAATCATATATTAAGTATCATATCAAGTCATATTTGAACAACAATGGATCCAGCGCGGTGAATGCAACCTAGCTTAGGTGCCTGCCTCTTTCAGGACCTGTGTTTAGATGTGAGCAGAAGCATGCTGATGGAGGTTGAAATCGAGAGAGAGGAAACATCCTGGGCGGCGTCAACCATGCAGACTTTTTGAGATTTATGAGGGGGTTTGCAGGCAAATGTCAGGTGGAAAAGGTGTTGTGCATTGCAGCACCCAGCGTGTCATATGTGACTGGATGTGTGTATGTGTGTGTGTGTGTGTTTTCGTCAGCCATTTGAGAATCAAGTAGAGCTCCAAGTTACATAAAGTTGTATCTAAAATCATTTCCACGTTGACTCGATCTGTCAACATTCTGGGAAGCTTGGCTTGGAGCCCCAAGATATCAGAGCCAAGTGGCTTGTGCCAAAGAGCATCAAGCAATGGGTTCGGCTTCCAAAAGTTTGGCACCGCCTGCCGTCTTTGAGGTGTGCGTTGGGATCTATCTCATTCTCCGATCTGACCAGTTCGCGTTGAAAGACGACGAGGGTGGCGGCACAGGGGTAGCCATTGTGGGCATTTGCATGCTTGTCTTCGCGCAGTCCATGATGGTCTTTAGCGCTGATCCTTCGCGTGTGCCAAAGGGCGCGCTGATCGCCTTCAAAGGTCTACTTTGTCTTCTCGCTCTCTATGCTGTTATTATGACATCCTCCAAACGTGCCATGCCGTGGCTGCTGTGGGGCCTTTTCGTTGTCTATGTGATTTCGTCGGTGCCAGTGGGCTTCATGATCTATGCAGCAGCATTGCATGGAAAGACAACAGAGAGTAACAGGCTCAATCAACTTTCTGTCAGTGAAAGAGCGGCCCTGCACAGATAGAACACAGACGCGGCGCTTCAGGAAGCAAAACATGGTTTTGGATGGTGCTGGAGATTTACTTCCAGTGAAGGGCAGTCGGTTGGTCAAAAAGAGACACTTGAAATTGAAATGCTTTCAAGGTAATATGAGCAATCAGGGTCAAAATTGAAGACAAAGTAAAAGCATCAAACAATATCAAACCTTCATGGGGTTCAGACCTGTCTATCATGGATGAAGGCCACAGCCATCAGTGTATACAAGTGGTGCTTACAGTACGTCCTCATCAGATGCACTAAGACTTCTAATCGGGATAAATGGCATAGTTCAATGGATTTCTGCAGACTTGGCGACAGCCACAGGTGCGTTTTCTTTGTCTGTGGCCACAGAAAGCCACCATATGGGACTGCATTTGCCCTTGAGGAGAAGGCACACACAATACTTACATGATGTTTGCATAGTCCAAACGAGGTGAAGTTGCTAGAGTCCTTAGAGCATGCCCAGGGCAAAACCCAGCAAGTGGAATGATTTAGCAGAACCTGGAGGCAACAGCTGTGCCAAGACCAACTCCAGACATTTCAAGACTAATGGCTCATTTTTTGCTGCTGCCATGCTTACTGCTCGAAGGTTTTATTTATGCATTTGGAAGTTGCCTTGTGGCAACTTATCATAGGTAGGCCAGAACAACAACAAATGTCAGGCAAGCAATTGGGACCTGGCTAAACCTAAGCATCCATTATGATTGACCGTAAAGGTCTCACAAACACGATGTAAGATATGTAAGTTACCCTTTTGACATCCTTTGACAAAAGTAAAGCTTTGTCGAGACCAAGTGCGCGCACGCGTGCCCCTCAGCACATTGGCCTTTGAAAAGTTTGCTCGAGGGTTACTCCCTTGGCTTATTTTTGTTTTTCCTCAACTTTCCCATGCTGCGCACGTTTCAAGATCCTGATTCCTAGGCAATATCTGACATTTATTGAATCTCATTAAGAGTTTAAAGGGCAGAAGGCTGTGCCACCTTTCTCGTAGCGTCATGCCGTCCGGATCCTCTTCTTCTTCATCACTGGCATTTCTGAGCTCGCAATTGGAGGAAACTCGAGTCAACCAGATGAAAGAGAGGCGCCCGAGCCTAGAAAGGAGTACAAGCAATTCATAGTGAGTGAATGTGAGTGATGTGTCTTGGAGCGAGAAACTTCTCGTTCCAGATGGTAAGCATGCTTTGCTGAACACCGGAGAGCTGATTTGCGTCGCCAGAAAGCTTCACAGTTGTGCGAGCCTCGCCTTTGACCTCTCTCCAAGGTCAAAGCGCACTTTGGAGCTAATGAAAGCAGCTGTGCAATGGAAGTCTTGGGAAGAGCTGCGGACGCTGACCAAGGCATTCCAGGTCTATCTGGAGGAGAGACTGAAATCAATCGACTTCCAGCCTGCACAATCTCCGTAATGACACGTAGTTAGTTGCAGCTGAATTCTTGCAGCGGGCCCAATCAAATCCAATCATAAAGTTTTTTCCTGACAAAATAATCCACTCACTGCCCTCGTGACTTGAAAGCATTGTCAAAAGAAATTAAAGATATGGAGAGAGGGAGTTTCTGATGCCAGTGATGCGAACAATACAATAATTCAAATGTGTTGCATTGTAGAGCAGTTCTGCCGAAAGAAACGCAGGAAGTTCGGGAGATGGACCAACGCCGGAAGAGGGACTTGGAAACGACACATGTTCGCAGAGATGCTCAGAAATTCCCCCACTCCCCGCAACGGCTCAATTCAGCTGTCCGACGTTTCGACACTGACACTCAATTTGATTCAATCTAGTCGTATTCCGAAGTCTTAAGTCAATCTTATTCAACAATGAATTCATTTGTGAACCTCTCAGTTGGCAGCATGCCATCCCAAGGAGCATCTCCCGAGTCTGGGCTGTCAGACACCAACTTGCAAAGGCTGACCGCCACAAGGACGAAGCCATAGCACAAGAGCTGCGGCAGCAATTGGAGCAGAGCTATGGAAGTTGGAACTTTAAAATGTAAGATCATGTATTGAGTATTAGTAAGTATTTTGATGCTTTTCACATACTTACGTAATCTTACATGGTACATATAGCTTGCAACTTCTTATAAGATAAATGAAGATAATTTAATGTAAGATGTTTAGAGCAGGGGAGTTGGGCATGAGTTGCTGTATGTTTGGATGGGTTGGCAAGGGATTGCGCTGTGAGAATCTGTGAGATGTGAGCTGTCGCCCTGATAGCCAATCTTGGGTGATCTTCTCAGGATTATACATAGAATGATCTCCACTAAGGCAGAACTGTTGAGCACTGGAAACGATGGCCTTCGCCATCAACTTGAGTTCGATGCCCGGCAGTTTGTTGCTCTTCTCCAGTTCCTTGACTAAAGACTGGCGGCACCAGCTGCCCAGGCACATTGCGGCAGAAGAACAAAGTTGACACACACAAACAGACACACAGATCGTATATATATATATACCTAGAAAGCCTTCAGGCTGAAACTTTGGCCCGATCTGCTTTAGGCCAGAAAGTTGCCTGTTCATACATTTCTCGCCTGATCCCAGATTTCTTGCCTGAGTCGATTTTGGTCAATTGTTGGTAATCAAAACAGACCGTGCATCAAGTCTGTGTCATCTATGGTTTTAGCTGCGGTGCAGGTCTACGTGGCCCACCACCACATTATTTATTCTGAGTATTCCAAAAATTCTGTCCTTGCATGTCCTTGCCAATTCTTGCCTGATCTCGCAAATTCTCGCCTGAATCTCGCCAATTCTCGCCCGAAGAATTTCATTGTTTTTTTTTGGGGAGCACCTCTTTAAAAATGCCCAGTTGTGGCCAAACAGCACTGACCAAAACGTTGCAGGGAATAACTCAGCTCAAACCGAGCCCAAGTGCTACAGGGATTTCTTGCCTGAATGGTACTTCTCGCCCGCAGTCAACTATTCAGCCCGAATGGCTATCAGGCTACTATTCCTGTTCAGACCAAATTCTGGACTGTTCGGCTGTGTAGGTATGTATATGTATAGAATTGTATGGACATAGCTGTTTTCCATCAACAAATTTATGCGTATTGGGCTGAGGAGCTGCGCGCATTTGGAGAGACAGCTGGCTGAGTTGCGGAAGCTTGGCAAGCAGACCCTTCTCAATGCACATGCATCGTCGTGTGCGTGAGGATTTGTGCAGAATGATATTGCTTTCACATGCGACCTTTTGCTACCAAGCGATCAGCAATGAAATGCCAAATTTTGTGGTGCATTGCTTTGTGTGTGCCTAATTCTATCACCACAGTGGCCATGCTTTCTGATTAGTAGCAAAGCTCTTGAATCCCAGACATGGTTCATGGAAAAGCTTTATCATGGATTTTATGGGAAACCAAGTTGATGAAAATCAGGTTGAAGTTCTCAGGAACCAGTGCATGCGCCAGGCAGAGATGCACTGAGCAGGACTTTGAACTTGGAAGATCTGCCACTGCAGAAGCGGAGGCAGTTCCCTCAGCGAGTACTTCCTGCTGTTTGGATGGCGCAACGTCAACAGCCTGGGAAGCAGCTTCAAGCTCGCGCTCCAAAGGTGTCTCTGTAGCAGACCTGGGCGTTAAAACTGTGACTGCTGGTTGTACCGGTGACAACCTCCAGGTGCCCAGAGGTGATACACACAAGCAATTGGTGCCCTGCGCTGACGCCGGCATAGAGGCTTTACTCTTGGGCAAAAGCTTTAAAGGCCTTTCGGAAGAAATTGCCAGAGACAAAGGCATACGAGAGACTGTCGAAGATCCTCCAAACGCAGAAGCAGTTGCGGAAGGAGCACAGGGGGCATCTGTGGCAGCGGAGCCAATGGCTGCGCAAGATGAGGAGGGCCTGGAAGGGCAGAGCCCCTACGGTACCACCCATCTCTCTGAGACCTCGACTGTGGTGGCATTGTCTCCATCGGACTCTTTGCTGAGCACATGGATGATGTCTTCATTTTAGATATGTTAATCTATTTCAAAGAATATACTCTTCACTACCGCTGCACTTTTCCAGATCATGTTCAGGCACCCGCTCTAGAAAAGCAATGCATGGGCAGCGTTTCATCCTAGAAGTGAGCGATAGAGGAGGGATTTTGCTTTTACTTTTTCGGTTTTCGTCAATTTCACTCTACATGAGCTGTTGCACATATCTCTTCCAACTAGATCCATCAAGGTCCTCCCAAAGAACCAATAAATTCGCGACCTTTTTGGGAACATGTTCATTAAAAAACTGGAAATCCCGTGCTGATCAGGTTTGTGTGAACCTTTTTGATGAAACCCCTTGAAGTGTTCCCCATGCCAGTCCTGGCAGCCTTCTCCCATGCAAAGCTAAGACCACCGGACCTGACTGTTCCGAATGTTGCACACCTCTTTGAGGAAAATCAACCAACAATACATTTACATGCGTTCACATCGCTATATATCCAAATATGGCATACTATAGCAGAACATAAAGGTGGGGTCCTGACTCAATTGTGTTGTGGAATTGGTAAAGGTTATATTGCATCCCTTCAAGATAGAAGATATTCAATGATTTTTTCAAATAGAAGATGCACAAATGGGGTTGCCCGAGGCCATTTCAAATAGAAGATGGCTCACGACGCACGAGCTGTCCCCGAAGGGGTCAATTTGGAGGTTTTGACAGTAAAATCTGTCCAGTCCTGTCCTGCCAGAATTCGTGATATTCCCAGGGTTTTTACTAAAAAATGGCCTAAGGGGAATGAACCCAAAAAGGGACAACCCGGAAGACTCGGGGACAACCGATGCGACATGGCCATTTTGGAGCATCCACCTTGAAAAACTGCAAAAAACATCGAGTTTTTGCTTGCGAATTGATTTCCAACCTGTTCAATCCTGACCCTAGAGTTACTGCGAGTAGGGAAGAATCAAATAGAAGATGGTCATGTGAAAAAGGCCCGATCAAATAGAAGAAATTAGCAAACAATTATTTTTCGGGGATCATCTTGGATGGAAAAAAATGAATTTCTTCTATTTGAAATTGGTTTTGTCTGTAAACCAACCTCAAAACTGTATCCATTTGAATTTCTCCGTTCTTTGCTTTCATCTTTGCTGACTGGTCAACGGCACCATGCCACCTGATGAGCCATGATGTGGCAAGCAGAGTTCCGAAGAGGTCCACATCGCCCAAGCGACCACAATTTACACCAACGAAATTTCAAATAGAAGATGTTTTCAAATAGAAGATCGGCCTCCAAAAGGCAGAATCAAATAGAAGCTGAATTAATTTATTTATTTAGGATCATCTGAGCAAATTTTTGCGACATCACTTTTTGACCCCTTTTTTACTGTCCGATAAATAATATCTTCTATTTGAAATTTCGTTTGGAGGGCTGCCCAAAGCCATTTCAAATAGAAGCTGAATTAATGGAATTTCTTCTATCCTAGAGGAACGCACTATATCTAAACCAAAGGAGAGATTGAGTCCTACAATTTTGAACCCAGCATTCTGAGCCAACAAGTATGGCTGTCAAGGTGGCATGTCAGTCCCAAATCTCGCGTGCGCATACCACCTGAAGGCCCACATGACATGCACTTGTGCATTCTGAGCCATGATTCTGGACCCATCTGTGTTTGTTTCAACCTTTCCATTCGAGAACTCTGAGAAGCCTTGATGACATTGCTGCCAGCGATTTGGTACCGAGGACTCGTGGAATTCCCCAAGCAGAGATGCTCGACGTTTGGAAGCCTTACGAGTTTTGTTTGCACTCGCAGATTTGAAGAAGAGGTTGTTGCCCTAGCTAACCGTTTTTTTCCTCCGTGGTTTGCTAAATGATTGCACCTTGCGGCATTTCGAATCGATCGTTCTAGACCTAGACCACAGACGGACGTGTGAAGCAGGTTGCAGCTTTGCTCGGCCCGGGTTCTGCCCTCAGTAGCTTTTGGATATGATGAGAGGGTTGGGCGGACAAAATGAGCTGCAAATAATTCCAAATATGTTCAGCTTTGAAATGTCAGGACACTTCGATCTCTACCACAGATGGAACCCCTGGCCTGACAAGTCCTGACGCCCATGTGGAGGCTCGGACAAGAGCAGCGCATATCACATCACAGTACCCAGACATGGTCATGCAGCCATGCAGCCATGCAGTCTTCTTGATGGGAGACGCAGTCATAGTTGATCACGGGTCATGAAGCTATACTGTAACAGTGTATAATGGTATGCAATGCCAACAGGTGCCAGTGAATTAGTATGTTTGTGGGATTTTGTAGGGCTGCCGTGCGCTCTCAGTCAAACTCATTCAACCTAATGTCGGCGTTTCCATTGCTTTCAATTTGGTCGGCAGCTGAACTAAATCAGGACCCCGAGGAAGTGAGCGCGGTGGACACTGGAACATCCCAGAGCAGTCCTGCACTCACAGCCAGACTGGCAACTACTTGCAATAATTCCAGATGCAACAGGTTGCAGAAGTTGAATATTTTTGAATTCGACAGGACCAAAAAAAGGAACTCTCGCCTTTGACATGGCAATTGTCCTCTCTTCCTTTACCTCCCCTTGCCGGAAACATGATTTTCCTTTCAGGTTTGTATTGTAACTCTTTCGCTGTATACAATGAGGCGTCGTGCATTCACCGGTTGCAACATTGGGAGGTGCCTGATTCAGAGTTCGTTTTTGGATCAAGAGGTCCTTAAAGGAAAATGAAGATAATTTAGGTCAATCGCCAGTGGTAGCTGGCATTGATTTACATTAACGTACAGTGATATTTTGTAACATCTCGGCTTCCAGGAAGATATTTACACAAGTTCTTTTCTAAAGCCTGCTAAATACTTTATAATTGTATAATACCTTTTGACAGAGATACTTTGTGGGATACTTTGTGTGATACTTTGCGTGTCTTGGTTTTGTCTGTCACAGAATCACTTTGCGGGGCCCATGGCAAAGTTGCTCTTGGACCACGAGCCATCTGCCCCAGCCAAAGCCGCTCAGAGGACACGCTGGTTCTGTCAGGGGACCTGCAGATGGGCAGAGTTTTTTCAACACATGGATGGAACAAGGATGGCCAACGTGTAACTCTTCGGCATCGATGTTCGGAGCAGCAGAGCCTCAAGACAAGTTGCTAACCCGCTTTTCGACCGCTGGTGTATGAAATTTGAATCCAATTTGAATCCAATTTGAATCCAATGAATCCAACATGTTTGGACTAGGCTGTTCTTCCAAGTAATGCCCGACAGGAGCAGACAGAACGTGACCAAGAGTCTCCCAGTTGCGGCCCTGGATTGCAGAATGCAGATCATGCAGATCACTCTCTGCAGAGACAATTTGGTGCGCGAGATGCTTCAGCCATCTTATGCCATCTTCAGGGAGTAAACTGTGTCAAAGCACGCTGACAACATCTGACAACTGTACACTCAGAGTGTACTCCAATGAGAAAGTCTTGGTTCCAATCTGCGTCAAGGATCGCCATTCCAACGGCCATCTATTTTGGCAGCAGAGGAAGCATCTCGCTTCGCTGCTGGGCTAAGAAACTGGTGCCTAGCAATCACCAGCGATGTCAGTGTGCATGGTCATGTCTCCCTCGTGCAACCCAGTCCTTGAATTGCTTCCAATGATTTAGTAGATTTTCAATTTGATCTTTTGAAACCACCAGCCTGTGCTATAAGTTTGCTTTATGATGATACCCTACCGATCAATGTGTTGATAGAAAGCATCTCAAGCCCTGTCAGCGAATCAATGCGAATCATAGTGCTTTGTTGTAAGATGTTTTGAGGCTTCCATGAAGACGCAGGCGCGTTGGACCTGCCTTAGGCCAAAGGGTTAAAAGCAAATTTCCTCCAAATCGGTGAGGCAGAGGCCGCTGCCACGAGAGAAGAGGCCTGAAAGGTTTTTCATCCACAACTCGCGGCAAAAAATGATGAAACGTAGTCAATTAGAAAGTTGATATATATATTAATATTATTTAATATTGTATTGGGTTTCATTAGATTTGCATGCCAGGAGTCCTGTAGCAAATTGGAAACCAGCAGCAGACCTTCAACAAGACACACTGATACCAAGCTGCATTGATCGAAGGAAGCCCGCGGATTGTTTCAATGTTGAATCGTTTTCGAGAAGAGCCTTCCAGTTTTCCAATGTTTTCCATTTGTTTTTCAGTTGTCAAGTGGTGAAAACATGGAAAAATGGGGGGCAGACTCAACATTACACAGCATGCAGCGCTTTTGTTTTCAAAGGTTCGCTTTGCATCGCAGCTTGCCAGGCAGGACAACCACAGGCACCCTCTCATGCCATGTCACACTTTTCATCACTTTTTGGGGTTTTGGCATGTAAATTGGGATGCTCCATTCCTCCGCGCAATTTTTCCAGGCGTATTTGGTGTTTCCATTTGTCTTCCTTACCAAGCTTTGAAAATTGATATCCATACTATCCACATTATCCACTGTACTATTGCTGATCGTTTTCTTCACGATGCAATCTAGTGACCACACATTCTTCAGACCTGACAGTAGGTTTCTGTGCACTTTGATTGGCCATGCACAGGTCATATTTTTCCACAAGTCAAAGCGCTTCCCAGAAATGCAACTGCTGGACAGGGTTCCACGCTGCTCAATCCACGCCAGGCCTTCCGATGAGGCGCCGCTTTCCGCCCGAAGATTTGTGACAGACGCTGCAGGACCTTATGACAGCGGAAGTGCCTCACTTCCTCACGATGTTTGTCTTGCCAGCAGGATTTGCAGTGCAAAAGCAACAAAATTACAGGCAGGTCGTGATGGCGCCTCAGAAAATGGCTACAGTGAAGTTGTTGAAGCTGCCTGTTGAACCTGCACGAAGTATCACGAAGTATAGTCAGGACATGCGAGGACTGTTTCAAGCTTCTCCAAGATACCCGAGAAAGGTTTCAGAACCCTCAACTTATGCCTCCAGGCAAAGTGTGCCTGGCCCTATGGCTGCCTCAGCTGCCTATGCTTTTACAGGCAACTTGTAGAAACATTGGAGCCATAGGACTCATCATAGGACAGTGCGAAACGATGCGAAAAGTCATTCTTTGGCGGGCAATTCTCGGAAAGAGGTTCAATCAAAACATGATGCTTTGAGAATTTGATGCCTTTTGTCGACTTTGGCCTATGGACTAAAACACAAGCGCCTTGGAAGCCAGTTGCGCCACATTTTTCAGATGCCAAGCTTTGCGTAGTCTAAGGCTATCCAAGCCGCGGGGGCCTTAGCAGAACCCAGCAAGACATGCCAGCCATTGGACCACCCTTTGTAGGAACGAAATTCTCAGTGTCGCAGTTGGATTCTGGGGTTGAAACATCTTGAAACCATGAAATCAACGTGTACAACAAATATGTAGCAATTTAATGCAATTTGCGATTTTGCATGATGTGTGGGCAGGTGCTTTGCGAAGAATAAACGTCAGGGTACCAATTAAAGGTATTGTCCAGTAGTAGAGCCAGGCAGGTGAATCATTAGCCTCCTGCATTTGATCAAGTTGGCTTCATATTGAAGACGAATACATTTCATATAGTCTTTTCAGGTTCGACCGGTACAGCCATCAGCTCTCCACACAGCTGTCTCCGAACACCGGAGCGAAAGCACTAGCCTCAAAGTAGGCAGCTGCTGAGTTGCTGAATTGTTTTTTTGGAATTCTTTTTTGCCTAGTTTTGCAGATGTTTCTGTATATAGAATCTTGACATATCTTAACTCTTTCGGGTGTTGCTGGCCTGTTCTTGAGGCCTAGCAGTGGACTGTCAGCACCACCGGTGTGACACTCATTCTGGAGGAGCATGATGTTTGCGTGTGAAGACTCGCTCATCCTGCACACTGGAAATGTATGTCGGCGTTCTGTGTGTAAAACCGACTTGTGAGTGGTTTGGAACACTTTGGCATCCCTTGAGAATGATTTAGAGTCATTGATCATTGAGCTGATCCTTCAGGTGGTTCAGGTCCCTGGGCGGCCTGCAGATGCGTGGGAGCCTTATGAAGTTCATTGAGTTTAGGCAGATATTTCCTTCTCCTTCAGACAAATTCCTTGGCCAGAAGCCAAACGCCGAGAAGCATGGAAAGTCCTGGCATTGTCTTGAAGTGGCTGGGTCTCAAGGCCTGAACAGCGACGGTCTTGCCCGCCAGCATGCAGGCCAGATGCAGACCGATTGGTGACTTGGAAGGCGTAGTGAATACGATTCCGAGAGGCACTTTAAGAATCTTCAAGACAGCAAACAGCTGGTCCACAGCGCAAAGTTTTCAAGCCCCACTTCATGTCGACTAAGCTGCGAGCAGGGCATTTTGCAGGGCAAGTTTTCTCGGGGTTGAAGATCCTTACCAAAGAAGTTCGTCCTTTGAACAGCGCAGAGCTGGACCGAATTCGTGCAGAGCTGCATCATAGGGACAACAGCTACGCATGTTTGCCACGGGTAGTTGTAACATGCAACACACCGCGTCCATTGGTTTCTCGAAAGTTTTCGTGAGATGCTGTAGGGATCCGTAGGGTATGCATGGCTCTTTGCGCCATTTTTTCGCCTTCAGCGCCGCCCCGCCCCGCGGATGACGACAGAGAGGGTGAGGGCGCCCATTTTCCAACAAAAAAGGGACCATCAGGGACCTTATCAGGGACCCCATCATTGACCGCATCACAGACCTTGAGGCTTCCGATTTGGACCACGTTTGGTTTAAAATCCAACGACTCAAAAACGGTGGTTGGATTGGAACGTGTTTTGCCAATATCAATGTATACTGCAGGATGGCCATGACCATGCATGCTTGAAGTTTGCAAATTATAGTCTGGTGAAATGCTTGAACATGGAGAAAACATGAGAAAACAATATGCTGTTTTTTGCACCTGCCGAAACCAGAGTCCTTGACTGAGCTCTAGAGATCTGAGAGGTAAAATTTTGTCACAACGGTCCCTTCGGTCCCCGCGCTTTTAAGGAAGCTGACAAAACTAGTATAACAAATCGAACTACAAACTTGAAAATTCCTAGAAGTCCCATGCACACCATGGGCAAAGTAGCACCCATCCAAAACTTCAGTGGACGCCTGACCACTCCTGGTTGCTTTCCAGTGCTCCCCTGGAAGGCAGACGCCGAAAGCAGGAGGGAAAGCGAGTTGCAGCATTGGTTTGAGATGCTAAATCATGCCTGGCATTATAAATGATATACATGTCTAGAGTTTGATACTGATATACTGTGATCATCTAACTCTGACTCGCACAAGAGTTTCGTTTGGTCTTCACCACGAAGTGCCATGTTTAATGGCAGCAGCGCACTTTGCCTTTGGCTTTTCCCCACATGGCAGGCCACAATGGGAAAGTTGAGCGACAGCCTGACGCATCCTATGACCATTCCTCAGCCACTGCAGGTCCATTGAAGTCCACTGTGCTCAATTCCGGTGCTTCGTATTTGTTTCATTTTGTTTCATTCTGATCCTCTCGTTGTTCATTTTGTTGTAGCACTGCTGCACTTGATAGATTACTGGGGCTGACTTGCTTGAGTCAAAAATCCACCTAAGGTCGCCACCATCAAGCTCGTAGAGGAGTTAAACAATCGAAAAGTTCCAAACTCGTCGTCCTGTTCTGGACCGAAGGAGGTGCAACTGGTTGGATCCAGATGCAATGCATGGATAGGGCTGTGTTTTAGCGAGGCTTCAAGCCAAGCCGAGAGCAGAGCAAGCCGTGCGAGACCCAGACAAGTGGATTCTTATGGCGTGTGGTGGGTCTTCTTAAGACTAAGATTTCTAATAGATTTCGAAAGGGAAGTTCTTCGTAAGTGGAGCAGCCCAGTTGTGCGGATCATAGTCCAGTCATCCCAAATGTGCTTTGGAGAAGCGTTGACCGCAAGGCCGTGAAAAGCCAATGACGCGGGACATCGACGGCAGCCCGAGGCAATGAGTGTCATGGGGCGTGAATTTGTGAGTCCACATGAAACATCCATGGAGGGATATGGCCGCCCTACAAGCTTTGGAAATGATTTTATGTTGATCCGACATCGACTTGAGATCTAGGAGTAGGCAAACGACTTACTGGTGGCGTCGACGTCCAATCGGTTGTTTTGCACTTGGAGGGCTCTTCATGCTGTACTGTACGAATTAGCGTTCCTTTGCATTTGTGTTTGCGAAGGATTTGTTTGATGCATTTCTTTTTTTGCCAAGCGTTTCCAATTCTCACTTATGTCATGTTTGTGGCAGGATTTGCATTTTGATTTTGTTGCTGTACATACAGTTTCAGTACTGCACGCTAGTAGATAGATGCAATGGCTTCTCTAGCAATCGATCTTTTTCTATGAACCAAATACATTCAGAGAGGTCGACACAGTTCATTAAGATTTATACATTCATTTCACGAAGCTCTTAAGGACGTAAGTTCATGTTGTTTGTTTGTTTTTTGTGCCAATGAACTACGTTGCATTGCAGCAAAGGGAGGCTTCAGGATGTTGCAAAAGCGCGCAGCTGTGCAACAAACAAGGATGTAGGTGTCATGTTGACTAAGTGGTACACCGTTTGAAAGCTTGAATTTCCAAAGGCCAGGATGACAGACAACCATGTGTCACTCTTAAAAGTGGACCTCTAGACTGTTGACATTTTGATTTCAATCGGTCAGACGATGGCAATTTAGGATTTTTGAGGTGCCTCCCAGGTAGGGTTTTCCCACAACGTGATTCATTCTGTCGTGCAAATGTTTTGTATCCACATGGTTTGATATGTTTTCATTGCATGACTTTCAGAAAACCAGCGATGCTGCTTAAATAAGGACAACGCCACTTCCAAAAAAAGTCTCATTTTGTTTCGATGGGATGATTGATGTCTTTGACAAGACTGCTTGTTTGTCAAGTCAAGTTTACAGATTGTTGGCTATGAATCCGACTTAAATGCCAACAAACACCGCCGATGTTTAAAATCAAACGGACAAAGAGTGTGGTGATTGAAAAGCACAGAAACACGCAATGCAAATCGCATGGTCACATGCGCTAGGCAGCGGCGAAGCAGTGCTGCCGCCTATTTCCGACGTTGGTTGGGCAATGGGACTTTTGGATTTGGGGAAGCTAGTAGCCCATAGTAGCCCCGTGAAGGTGAAAGAATGTTAAAGTCCAACATGACATGCAGGGGCAGGACGCCTGGAGGGGCGCTTTGGCATTGCAGTGTAGCCACCCCTTTTTTTCCACAAGTAATTCCTTTTGGTGCAGTGGTGTCCTATTCAATTATCAACTGCGTTCACCCGTTCTCCTTTGAAGATGACAGGTCGTGAAGAGCAAAGCACAAAGGCTCGAGTCAAAATGCTGTTGGAAGCTGATACACAAGAGACTTTATCAGAGGTGTGCTGCGATGACATCGAATTATTTTGCAAGTGATGTGAAATCTTGCACGTAGCAGGGCTCTATGTCAGAATTGGATCAAAGCCTGCGTGGAAATATCCAAAATAGCCGATAGCCTTTTGGCAAAACTGTAGCATCATCGTCGAGCCATTTGATGTTATCCGCTTTTTGGTCTGGCATGCCGTGCGACGTGGCCTCAAACTACTTAGAAGATCTTGGATAAAAACCTCTAATGCATATATGCTTGCATTCTCGCATACACACGCAAGTGTGTGTGTGTGTATTTGTGTGTCCCGACTCGCTCGGTAGCATTTGGCAAAGCTGTTTGAGTTGGAATTTGGAATGGCATAGTTTCATACTATGCCTTGCACTGCTTGCCGCGCCTGGTGGATTGGTAAGCACGAAGCTTTTGGATAGGTTTGGCTCTTTTTGAATGGTGTTTGCACATGTTTATCATTTTTTTATGTTTGCCTTCGGCCCTTCGGATATGTTTGGCTGGGTTTGCGTTTCAACCAGTGCTTGACCTTCACCACTGTTCACAATCCTGGCAACTTGTTGATGGTAAGGAACGATTACACAGATTGTGGCAGAGAGTGGTACTGTATAGATACTGGCCCGGTGTAAAGGATGTAAAAGTGTGCAAAGCATCCCCAGCTTTGTAGAGCAGGAGAGCCGTAGTGCAGGAAGGGTGTGCTTTTGTGTGTGCCGAGCAGATTTTACTTTCGCAGCTTGCAGGCGTCTTTGTGATGCTGGAAACTCAAAAGCTCAGACACAATGGCAAATATCGCAGACAATTTCTTGAGGACTCACGAGGGTTGACTTGGCATTGCAGAAGGCGTTGAAAAAGGTAGTAATTAATGTAATGAGTTAGTCACTACTGGAAAGCTCACATGTTGCCAGCACAGTTCAAAGATGTGTGCAACAGACTTCAGCAGAATAGACTCTGGAATACTCAGGTTAAGATTGTTTGGCTTAGCCAATGACCTACGGCTTTCAATAGCCTCCGTCAAAATGGCGGCAGATAATGAATCCGAAGATATCCAAAGCATTTTGAGTGGGTCACAAGAGATGGCGATTTCCTGACAGACTTTCACATCACAAATACTGATGATTACATTTGCTTACTGGCAGTGCCCATGGCTTCACATTCGGATCAGTCATCTCTTGAGACATCACTGAAGATGCAATCCACGACGCTTTGAAAGCTAGCTATGCTACCGTCCACCGTTGGTGGGTCGCAGCTCGCTCAAAAGGCAATCACTCAGCAAGTCGGTCAAGGTGTCTCAGAAATCCACACTGCAATGACTGCAATCAACAGATCGCAGGTTGTATGTTGTATTGTAGGTTTGGGATATCTGTATGATTGTTTTTTATACAGTATACAATAGTATACATATCTAGTCGCAATTATTTGTGTTGTGCACAGTGCGCATCGTTTGAATTGTAAATCCCGACATGTGCAGTGTGGTTGCGCTGGCTTGTAGGATGTTCAGAATGCACCCACGTTCCAATACAGAGTTGCCACATGTGCGTGTGTGTGTGTAAATACAATTGTGTTCCTAGCGTGATCTTTATTCTCAGTTTTCAAGAACATGATTCAGAATTCATAAGGCCTTTTTTTGAGTGTGCATACGTTTCATGCCTTTGAACACCAGGCAAGAAAATGCATGCAACTTCTGCAAGTAAATGTGCACAATGTGTTGCTTTCTTGGTCTCCCAACTACATATGCAGTGTGCAAAAGCGTATCGAATTACACGTGCTTTAGTTGCAATTGGACTAACACATGGAGTATAAACACATTGATGCAGTTTATATTTCTGCAAGTGCTTAGAAAATGTATTTCACTTTTTGATCAACATAATATAAGTATAATTTATGAAGTCTCACTATATGGTTTTCATAAGTTCTCATGGTTCTCACACAACATTTGGCACGTCTACAATAGGTCTATGTGCAAGTATTTGTCCAAGCATTGCTTGATGTACTGACTATGCCAGTCTTAGAGCAGGTTCATTTTTGACGCTTTGGAACTTCCAGACATCAGATAACTGCCATGAGATGATGTAAATAGTTTGACTCCATGAGTGAAAGCATATAGGCACAGATGGTTGTACGTAATCTTCACCTTGGACTGCGGAGAGTGGCGCAGCAATGAAGAATATAGAGAGCTTATGTGGCTTTAGGGTGAACATTGGTAAATACGGGTAAGTAGTGAAGAGACTCGAACACGCGCATTGAAGCACCGCAAAGTAAAGTATTTGTGGTTTGCCTTCTGATCAAAAATGTGAGCCCAAAGTTACCTCTTTTGCGCATATAGATGGACGTGGCTCTTGTAACCGAAACCTCCAGAAGCCTGCCCTCGGAAACCGGTACTGGTATTTGGTAAGCGTCGGCAGAGGAAATGTTACACACTTGTTACGCATTCAGGTTCATTGCAGCCTGATCTTGGGTTATTATGCATTTCGATACACGGCAACAGAGCGCAGCTTGATGCAGTAGATTATGACATGATACAGTACCTCCTACATGATATCCTTTCAGTCTAGTTTCTGCACGGTTTGATTTTAGAAGCTGTTTTAAACCAATAATCTGGAACAACCGAATGAAAAATATTGGAGGCGACTTTGTGCACATCCAACGCCATCTTCCACCAAAGAGATTTGTGGTTTGGCCGGTTGATTACTCTTGGGAATCCAGTTATAGTTGTCAAGTATGTAGTAGATGTTAGATTTTATGCAGCACGCGGTGCAATTGATTTCCGCTTTCTTTTCTCCATTGTTCTATTTATAGTGTTATTACCATATAGTTCTAGGAAGCAACACCTCCAAGCAACATGCACTCAATCGGAAGTTGCTCTCTCCAATGCATTTGGCAGATTGAAATTTGCATGTGAAGATGCATCGACTCCATTGGCCATTGACCTTGTCTTGCTCCAGGCAACATGCTGTAGTCGCACCATCTGACGTTTTAGGCATCCAACGTTTACCCGGCAGTAAGCACATGACGCAGTGTAATTAGATGTGATTAGCATAATTAGCTGAGCAAAGCGGTGATTGCGGAGCTTTATCATGAAGTATAGACTAAGTATAGAGACTTTACAGCTTCCACATGTTTCCACACCACTCAAGGACTCAAGCCCTTCGGGGATGGTTGCAACGTTAGATTTGCCAACCTATGGACTTCGCAGCTGAATCACAGGCCGATGATGCTGCATTATTGCCTAAGTATGACTCAGAAGAATTTGACAAGGATGTAAGTCGAAGTGACTCCAAGTATCACCTTTTCCGTCGAAGGCCACTCAAGTGTGCAGTGCACGGTGTTGTGGCATCAGATCCAGAAAACTTCTCCCTGACAAATTCTCGTACTGACATAGTGTCTATTGGATCCTGCTTTGCTTCCATGAGCTCCGTACGGTTTTACTATGACACACTTTTGCGCCTGCCCTTGGGTTCTGCCGTAAGTGGCATCCACCTGGATCCACCTGTTCCATCCTTTCAGATCCCTTCAAAATCATTTCACATTGTAGGTAGATGTAAGGAGTTTCACATTTACGATCATGTACTGTATAAGGAGATGTAAGGACTTTCACACGTGTATATTACATAAGGAGGTGTAAGGAGATATAGTATATTTATTTTTTTATTGATTTATTTTCATTTATTTATCTTTATATATCGGATTATATCGGATTTCTTTCTGCCTTTCCCCTTTTTGCGCCAGCGCGTGCACGAAGACCGTGCGCTCAGCTCTCAGCTGCAACTGGTCACTGCAACACTTGCAGCGATGGTTGCGATCGATTGGAACATAGATCTATTAATATGTTTTCTCAAGGGTTCAGATCTCTCTACAGAAATTCTCTCTTAAGCTTTGGAAATTCAGAAGTTTCACCATGACGGCCTTTTTGAATGCCCATCTTTGGCCTTTCAACGAAGCTAAGCGAAGCTGTAGCTCCTTCCTGGATTCCATGCCCTCCCAGGTTCCATGTTGGCTGCACAGCCACCACCTTTGGTTCCTGCAGCTCCTGCTCCACCATTGGCGCCGCCATTGGCGCCCTTGGGCCCTGCTCCACTGGGACATGTGCAGGACGCCACCATGCTGTACTAAGTTGACATGGGGTTGACCACTGACTCGCATCCAATCTCATCCATTCATTTCCGTGATGCTCACTCTATGCTAATCTTGGCTGTCCACTGGTCTTCATCAAATGGACTGAGTACCAATACAAATCACACAATATTTGATTTCATTGTTGGAAAGAGATTTGACATGTAAAACATTGCTCCTAAACTCGAGGCAAAGAGAAGGACAATGCTAATTGTAAAAAATGGCTTTGCAGAAAGAATCTCTTTGTGTTTTATTCGCTTTCACGGCACTGGACAACATGTTGAGTGAGAATTTGCGGCAGCATGTTTGACGTTGGCAAAAGCTACACATAGTGGCATCAATGAAACTATTGATGCATATTCCGACAGCAAATTGTACTCGCACGCGACCAGGTTTGGCACCTGCATACTGTACATTCAATCAGGTTTGAGACAAGAGGCCGACAGTAGAAGATGAACTGCCCCATGACCGATGCCGCGGTCCTGGGCAATCTGGGACTTGTGCCATGCAAATCTTGCGGCGATTCGTTTGGCCATCATTAAGTGCCACCGATGACCCTGCAATCACTGCCACTGCCTTGTACATGAATCTGGGACAGAAGGAAAACAAGAGAGAGAGAGAGAGAGCTACAGGGGACCGGGCAATCATTTGCTTTCGAATCTCAAAGAGTAACTCCTTTGTGAACCATCATCAGCAAGCAATCAATCCCCACACACCCCACGATGAAGCTACCAGACGTTCAATGTTAATTATGAAGGAACCCCTTCCAAAGAGATTTTTGCATATGTCTATTAAAAAGCAGTCCTTTCACAACTGAGGATCTGCAGTGTCGGCATGGTTGTTGCTAACAAGGACTGTGGCAGTGCTTTGTGCCTGGATGGGGCGATGCTTCCGGAGACAATAGGAGAAGAATGGAACATATGTCTTTCAATCAGGTCAAGTTAGCACAATCCAGGCAATGCATTGAATTTTGCTGATCCGTAGTCGCGTTGTCTTGTTGTTTAGGTACGGTTGGAGACTCGGAGGGAAGATTGCATGGACAGTGCACAAATCAAAGGTGCGTAGACTTCAAAACGATTCAAAACAACTGGAGAAAAAGAAAGAAAGAAAGAGAGAGAGAGAGAGAGAATTCAAAACAAACCGAGCCATGCGGAGGAGGCAGCCATGCGGACACAGGCTGGAACACTTCTCTTGGCGATGCAGCAATGCACTACCATTGCAGTGGCAGGTGCTGCTCAGCGAAATCCAATTCAAAGTCCGACCGCTACAGGTTACAAGGTGAGACAAGGATGGCAAAGGCTCTCAAGCGTCACCTGAAGTAAAAAGATTATAAAGTATAAAGACAACTTTGCAAAAAAGCTGCCTACTTGATGCTATGCCTGCTATGCGGCCTCCTTGGTCCTGGTTGTCATGAGAGATGCGGGGAAGAAACGTTCAGATATGTCAAGTCTTGACTAAGACAAGACGTTTGAGGGATGAATATTGCTCTCCAGGTCTGGAATGCGATTCTTCTGAAGTTCAGTTTCACTTTGAACACATTTACGACAGGCTCCGAGGAACATCAAACTTCAGAATCGACTGCAATAGATTGCCTTTTTGATTTGATGCCAAATCCCAACTCTGAGTGCCACAGCACCTATTGTGGCAAGAGAACTAGCAGACTTGGCAGACGTCATATTCAGACATCCTTGCATGCTTCCACTTTTCTCTAAACCCGAGGTTTTGCACATCATTGGGGCGAAGATGGTTCGTGGCCATTGGTTCGAGCTAATACGCTGGACTCCCATCGCAATTTTGTCTGGAGTTAATTTGTGGACGGGCATGCAAGCAGTGACTCTGGGCAGAGCTTGGCACACGATTTGGTGGTTGGTCAAACCTAGGCACCCATGGTAAACATCTCAAAGAGTAGCAGAAAAAGTCATGAAAAGTCCACGTTTGTTAGAATCCACCGGGGCAGGTTTGCAATGTTCTGAGTTGGCTTTGGCCAATGTTTCTATGCCCGCCCAGCTTGCCCTACTAATTCCCTGATGACGGCCATTTGCTGGCCCAGCCTTTGCTTCAAAGCCAATACTAGTGATACTAGTGGCATATAACAGAAGCACATGGCAACAACACCCCACGTGGAAATCGCGAAAGTAAGGGGGGTTGATAAAGGTGAGCGACTCCACAACACAGACCTTCAGAGTATACAAATACGTTCAATGAATAGCCTTGAGCACTTGATAAAAGATCCCTTCATTTTGCGGCACTGAGGATGTACACAACGCTTTCCACCTTGACCGTGATCAGAAACACTAGCCCTTTGATTTTGCTTCTAGCAGAGCGCTTGATCTTTGGCGTAGCTATAACAAAAAATGCGATTTCCTCGTTGGGCGTCATTTTGTTAGGCAGGGCTTCTCGCAGAGCAGATGCCTATTTGGACTGAAAGACTTTTGATTTTGCATCCCCTTGTGGTTTCACCTTGGGGGTGTGTTGTTTTCAGGTGTTGTGATCTATTGCTCCGATGACATTTCTTCTCAGGACGCATGGTGTCTTTTCACGCTCGAAGTGCATGAAGATGAAGATTTACATACAATAGGTATAAATGCAGACAGAGAGAGAGAGAGACACCCTCTATTGCCTATTGCAAACTACTATCCACGACTACCTGCTATGACCTACTGGTACCTATTGTTGCTAGCTACTGCTACCCATTACTACCTAGTGCGACTACTACCAAGACCTAATGGTTACTTTTTCTTCTACGACTTTAACTAGGATTATTGCCACCATTGCTACTGCTACTGTTACTGCTACTGCTACTGCTACGACGACCGCTGCTACTGCTACGACGACGACTGCGACTACGACGACGACGACGACGACGACGACTACTACTTCTACTCCTACTTCTACTTCTACTTCTACTACTGCTGCTTCACTTGCTACTGCTACATCAGCTACACCGACTGTTGTGCCTCTAGACTATGTACCCTGACATCGGCCTGCAAGAATTCTTATGATGCTTTGCAGGAAGCTCATGGCATGTTCTTCGTGATTCTGGATGCCTTCATCGTATGCTTGGACCGTCTAGCTCAGCGCTACTTATTGCAGGACATGTCAATGTCAACAGTTCCTGTTTGCATTTGACCCAATGCTTCGGCATTGGATACTTGATTGATCTTGATTGCCATTTAGCGTTCATTGGTAGTTAGTCAAACGAGGTACTGCAGTTGTGACTATCCGGAGTGCCCTGCACGGGTGTTCCACGAAGAGCAAAGATCTTCAAGACGTGGGTTCATGCCAAACTTGTCACTGCCCAACGAGTCAGTACTCTAGAGTTTAGAGCTGTCAAAGCCATGCCAAAAATGAGGGATGCATATCATATGTAATCAATGCATAGCAAAGAGATTCAATGAGCTAAATGTCATGGAAGCCCATCTTTCGAACGACTTTGGCTCAGCGCTGCTGTCACTTCTGTGCACATTGAGGTCATAATTTCATTGTAGTAGCTGGATGCACTATGTTTTTTTCCTGCTAGATGTTTTGGAAAGAGATTAATCATGTAAGCAATTGATGATGCTGCTTAATGAGAGTGTTTGGTGGCAAGAGTGCCAGACGAGACAGCCCCTCACGCCGGTTTGATTGAGTTCCTGCTGGCCATGCCGCAGTCAAATGAGCAAGCGATACGCCGTTTGGCAGAGATCCAGAAGCAGCAGGAGGCTTCTTCTCAGAGCATTGAGCTATTGAAAGCTCAGCATCAGGATTGGCAGCAGTCTATTAGAGCGCTGTGTGCGGAGATTCGTCAGAGCATCGATCCAAGCAACTCTCAAGCAGAAGCCTTGCAGCCTTCCCATGGCGATTGCGCTTCAGAGCAGATAGCATCAGATTTGCAGTCGGTGACTTCAGATGCAAATCGGCCGAGCACTGGGGAGGTGTGTGTCATCGAGCCCCTCGAAGCTCCGGGAGCTTCCACGGCGCCAAAAGCTTTGAGCATGTTTGCGAGGCGCACAGGCACTTTGGATGACATCTTTCGGACTCGAAAGACCGTAGTTGACCCCAGCCGGGGGCCATCCGGTCTGAAACAGCTCGTGCTTGACGAGATGACAGAGCAAGAGACAGAAGCACCTCAAACACGTTCAGAGAAGCTGGTGGCCTGCGCTCGGAAGATTGTAGATTCCGTATATTTTGAGCAACCTGGCCACAGTGGAAAAGGATGGAAAGTATACGAAAGTATAGTATCCAACATAAGTTGGTAGGTATCAAGGAGGGATTCGTACGGCATGGGAGGTTCTATGTGCCTTGCAACATTTCACAGTCAAGTTATTGTAGCATTGCATTTGCGTATGCAAATCCCCATGTTGCCTTACATGTGGCCAAGCAATGATTTCATGCATGCGGCCAAACTGAAGGTCACAAGGTTGCTTTTACGAATTCAACAAAGTCGTGGAAGGGTTGCGTCATTTGGACACTGCGGGCCAGAAGCCATTCCAAGTCAGGGTTCTGTGACGGTTCTTTTATTCAAACTTCCAACATATTTACAGCAATTCTACATTACAACAAGACTTTTGTCTAGAGGCATCTCAGCCCGCACAATATGCTGGCAGTTGTGTCAAATCAAATCCTGAGACTTTGTGTGGCAGGTGTGACCCTTGAGCACATGCAGCTGTTGCCAGGAAGTTTCCCACAAATGTAGCACTACTCGAAGCAAAGTTTCAGATGTATCAATGCATCAAGTTTTGGCTTTGTGTGGGTTTGTGTGGCGGGTGTGGGGCTTCAATTAGGTTGTTCGTTTCTTCGGATGTTGGGTAGGATTTGAGCGCTTCTAGCCAGCTGTCAGGCTTTGTGGGAACGGAAAACTGTTTGGTTTTGTTTGTGAGACAAGTTTGCCTTCGTGTGATGAGTTTGGTGAAGATTCACTCTTCAGTGCTGAAGTGGGTTGGCCGCTGGCCCCTCGTTCTGGAGAAAGTTTGAGGTGCATTTGCTGCTGGGTCTTAAATGGGCTTGGCTGGTAATGATGTCGCCACAAGTCCTGTCCGGAAGAATTGTTTGGGATATGGCAACACCACATCGCCAGTCCATCAATGTGCAGTGCCCATTGTGAATGCGAACGCCACCCAAGCAACCCCAAACAGCCCCCACCCAATTCCACCCAGAGGCAATTCGCATCGAAAGTGAGTACCAATGAAAACCATCCCACCTCAAAAACACTGGACGCCAACACCCCAACCACCCCACCAAACACCCAACAACCCAGCATTTCACTTCACCCTGCCAGATTCAATTTTCAACAAGGCCACCCCACCCCGCCCTCGGCCAGCACTTCCGAATCAACGCGGCGTTCATTCTGTGTTTCTGTTGTACTTGATTGCTGCTACAGTCTTTGGCGTCATTGTTGCTGTTGTTGTTGTCGCCGAAGTCGTTGTTGCTGTTGTTGTTGTTGTTGTTGTTGTTGTTGTTGTTGTCGTTGTTGTTGTTGTTGTTGTTGTTGTCGTTGTTGTTGTTGCTGTTGTTGTTGTTGTCGTTGTTGTTGTTGTTGTTGTCGTTGTTGTTGTTGTTGTTGTCGTTGTTGTTGTTGTTGTTGTTGTTGTTGTTGTTATTGTTGTTGTTGTTGTTGTTATTGTTATTGTTGTTGTTGACTTTGACAGTGTCGTTTTCGGTGTTCATGCTGATTGTCATCCTTGTCGTTGCTGTTGTGGTTGCCAATCTTTGGCAACTGCGTCACGCTAGCAGTATGCACGCAGTTTGCATCAAATTGGCAGGTACGCCTCAGGTTTTGTCATCATGGTGAATTTGATTACAATCGGAATTGAAGCAGAGATGACCCTACAATCAGGACTGGGTTTTGAATTTTGACCGTGGCATGCAAACAGTTCGCCTGATCAAATGCATTGAGTCGGGTGATTTCATGCTTCACTGCTGTGAGGAAAAGAACTTGGGCGTGGCTCATGGGCCTACACCATCGAGCGGATCTTCTTGACGGTGTACTCCATAGAGGACATGGATAGACCTGGTGTGTTTGAAAATTGAGCTTGCAAACGTATGACTCGATAGAAACAAAACAGGGTTCCAGGGGTTTTAGAAATCAGCAACTTGCATTCAACAATTGCAGTTTTCGCGGAGAACCCATGGTATGCTTTGGATTCCAGGATTTTTTCAAGCAGAAAATTTGTTCTTTGCCATGAACTGTTTCCCTTGCACCGAGTCAAAACTGTTTTTGTGCAACCCGACATGCAGGTCTACTCGAACTGTTTGGAAGCACACGCAAACAGAAAACACACACACAGTAACAGGAAGTTGCTCAGTGTCATGCCAACACTCATTTGGAATGTTTGCGTGATTCCATTTCCCTAAACCATACTCACTGTATACTCCCTGTATTATGGCACCTTACACCAGGCCACGTACAGGGACAACCGTCCGATACTTGCATATAGCGTCATGCATTCTTCTCTTTTGAAGAGCGCGACCAGACCAGCTGTTGCGGTGTGTCGCGCTAGAAATTGGAAAGGCAAATCGTGAACCAAGCGAGCATGAATCCAATGCAAGGTCACAGTTCGATTTTGAATTTCGAATCGTTTGAATGCCAAGATTGATTTCGATCATTGGCACATATTGGCACTTTCATTTCCACAAAGTTTTGAGCGAAGCACCGTGAAGGTTGCATTCGGATATTTTGGCGCGGTGCCCTGCAGAGGTGTCCATGCGTCTGCAAAGCTTTGATTCTAGAAGGCCCCCATAGGTCATATAGCTTTGCAATGGTTTGCAAACGTCAAAGCATCAACGTTTGACATAATTAATGCAAGCTTTCCAGTACTTTGTCGAAACACGTCACATCACTGATGTTCACATAGCTGTACACCAACAACGCCGCCACGGAATCGAACCCCGGCGGTGGCATTGGAGTGCTTTATTTAGATTGAATGATTTTTGATCCTAAAGAAAACACATGAAAACACGAGCATTCTCCAGGAACAACACAATACAAACCGAAGTTCGTGAGAACCGGTGAAAAACGAAAACATGCAAAAACAATGCCTGCGCTGCGCCTCTTCAAACAAGTTTAAGCACAGCCACAACCCCATACAACTTTGATGCAGATGGTTGCATTGTTCAAACGTAGCTTGCTACAAGTCCAAATCTAAGGTAAACGAACCCAATTGGCGGCTTTCAAATGTGCTGTCCAGTGCAACATGCAGAGCCGCCTGGGCTTTCACATGCTTTGGTCCAACATCGCCTGTACAGAAACGCCAGTCAAGCCAGCGCACAGGACTTCGTTAGGTTCCGCATGTTCCAGTTGGAGAAAAGAATTACATGAACCAAGGCACACAAAAACATGTCTCCAGTTTACGGCAAAAGGTGAGGCTCTCTAAACAATGGGAGAACCCCACCAGACCGCAGACCCTGTCCTCCGCCAAATGTCAATGAAGCCAAAGCAAACATTAAACCCTTAGGCTTTCAGCGGTGACTGGCACTTACGCGAGCGACAGGTCCAGCTCTGTGTCTATCCGTGTTTCGTTTGCTTGACTTCGCTTGCATGGCTGTGGTAAACCTGACAGGCAGTACTTCGGCTGCTGGGACACGGCAGGGCCTCATTTGCAGATGGTTGGTTTGTGATGGATGCCGCTTGCTCCTAAGAGTCCGTTGAATTTCCCCGAATTTTTCACTGATCTTACTGATATGTATTTGTAATCAGTGCAGTAGAAAAATTGTTGTGATTCGTCTTGTGTGTGTGTTTGTGTGCGCATGTGCGTCTAAACATGTGATATCATGTGATAGGCCAGTAGGTGTATATGGTTCTGGCTTTGAACCGAGAGCTACCTATACGGGCTCACAATGCACACTGGAGCACAAGAATCCAAAGAACATATCATATGATTATAAAATGAACATATCCAATTTCCATGTCACTGCAAGTTCAACCTTGAACGACATCCTCCCTGACAGATTCTGGCAGGTGTGGCACCATTGTTTTACACTACATGTCATTTGGAAAGCTAGGGGGATTGGGGTATGCTGGGCCAGGCCCCAAATCTCGTCCCGACTTTTGGATCAGAGTTTGGAATTGGATGTGTGGTTCCGGGTCTTGTACCACCCTGTGAAATGGTGACGATGGGTGCCACGTCGCCCCAGGCGTCCCAGCATGTCCCAGGGTTTGGAAGAGAAAAAACACATTTCGGGAGGTTCCCAGCATGGCCCAGCGCGGTAGGTCTCAGTTGGTTCAGATTTTGTTGCGTCTCGCGAAGGTTCCCGATAAGTCCTGCACGCATTGACATTCTTTTGATCTTGGAAGGTTCCCTAAGGTTCCCTGTAAGAATCGTAAGATGTCCTTCAGAAGGGTCAGGTTCCTGGATTTAATACTGTAGGTGTCGTTCAAAGGGTCTTGGGAAGGTTCCTGGTCAGATGTTTTTGATGTGCATTTTCCTCCCGTGTACGGCCTAAAATTTCAAGATAATTTATGACCATATGATTTGAACATCCTCAGTTCTATTGACCTTTGTGGCCCAATGCTGTTCAGCACGCTCAATACAAAGTAAAAGGCTACCATAGGCTACCGTAATGTCGCTGATGCTTGGTGCCTTGCGCGTTCGATGTCACACTTGATTTGTTTCGTAGCATTTTTGTTCTCCAGTTTGCACAGTTTGTAAAGTAGCTGGATGTGCCTGCCTTGGGCACATCAAACCTGGTGTGCTGCTAAACTGGGCCCGGCCGAACATTGGCTGCTGGTTTTCGTTGCACTCTTCTCAGGTTGTTCCTTTTGTTTGTTCTGAGTCATTAATACCTTTCTATGTATTTGCGTGTTCTGCAGCTACAATGCCAGGTGGAAAACAAAGAACATCAAAGAATTCTAATTATCCAAATCATGTGCATTTCAAGCGTATTCTGGATTTGCTTTAGTTAAGTCAAATGTTTAGTTGAAAGGATTTTATTTCCTGCACCTTCCTAGATTCCACTCCCTCAGCCTTAGCTGGTGCTGCATGGCATTTCACAGTGAATGATGTCCTCTCTGCCAAGAAACATGCGATTAAATCAGGGGCCATTCCTGAATAGTTTGCATTCCTTGCACGCAATGGTGTAGCACCTAGGAGGGCAAATTGGGATGGAAGTAGGAAGTAAATCGAAGCAGTACTGTGACTTCATCAACATCATCAATTCTTTCCCTGGAACCAGAGGTGATCTTGGTGACGATTGGTTTGCTCGCGTTGCTGATCTTGCCAAGCATTGGAGCAGAATCGATGGAAGGAGTTGAGAAACTTCTGATCGTGCGAGGCCTTCGCTTGTTGCGCCTGGTGAGAGCCTTGAGGACCTGCCAGGGACTCTGCTAGGGTTCCCTCTTGAATTCTGTGGTTTCGAAACGAAGTCCCCACGCCCATCCATGCCCCACTTTGTCACCTGCCAAATCCTGTCAAACAAGACTCTCATTGCAGCACCCCTGAGGATGGTGCATCGATTCAAGGTCATGTGGCGTTTAGTCTATGGCCTTCTCACTGCAGCGGAGACGATCCTTGCAACAGTTGCTTTGATTTTGGTTTTTCTCTTTGTGTTTGCATGTGTCGCAGTGGAAGTGATAAGCAAAGATGAGTTCCTTGCAGCGAGTGATTTCGATGGAGTTCGATTCATCGTCAGCGAGCATTTTGGAAGTCTCGGCAAGACAGTGATGACCCTGATGCAATTTGTCACGCTAGATTCCTTAGCGAATGTCTACTTCCCGTTGATTGTGCAACAGCCTTTTCTCTTATGCTTCTTTTTGCCGATCTTGATCTTCATTTCCATCGGGCTGATGAATTTGGTCACAGCTGCTTCTCAGCCTGACTTTGACGAGAGCTGCAGGTCGCAAATTCGCATGACATGTGATAGACTACATGAGCACGCGCTGTTAGGATTGTAACTTATGATATTTCAGGACGACTCAAGTTGAGCCAAAACCAAGGGATAGATCATATAAATCGTGTATATATATATATGTATATATATTTAGCTTTATTTATATATATATACATATATATATATATATGTATATATTTATTTATTCGTTTATTTATTTACTATATAGATAAAAGCGGGCTTTGTAGCCAAGCCATGAGAGAGACTGTGTGTCTCCTTGCGCGTGTCCACCAAAGCGTCCTTGCTGTTACAGGTCTGTGTTTGGGCAACCTGTTTGCCTCCAGTCTACTGAGAAAGAGACAGAGAGAGAGGGAGCACCAATGGTGTGGCCAGGAGTTTGAAGGTCGATGTTTTGTTGGTTCTGCCTTGGCATACCGGTCGCAACCCTGCTTTGCCCAGCTAGTAAAAGGTACCTGTCGCCCTCTCAGTGATTCTGGGGTCGCCACGTTTAGGGAACACCAAGGCGTGCGGGAAACAAAACGGAAAACACATGAAGAGACCGCGTAGTTCTCAAGATTCTTTGTGTGGGCATCCAAAACCTACAACCATGATCAACCGTGTAAACAATCTGGAACCCGGAAGAATGAACATCAACCAGAGCAAGACCGAGCAACATGGAGCAACTGCATGTGTTTGAACAATGGGCACTGAGAGGTCCTCCACCAGCGTCACTACAGAATGTAGCATTCTTTGAAAGGCAGGTACAGGCGCAGACACGCACACACAGTCGGACAATCTTTAGAAGTAGCACTTTGCGAGCACCAACTCTGTGGTGATGTTAAAAAAGGGCGTTTGCTCGATGCACTTTCTGGATCCCTCTACAATGTTTAGATCAGAATGCTCTTTCGGCCAATCATTCTCCTGCCAGCATGTTTCCGCTGCCCTCCCTTGTAAAAGTTTGTATGGATCTGTTTAATCAAATCTTTGTGGCATGTTTTTGTGTCCGCGGTGTGTTCCCTCATTTGTTCATGTGTGGCATTTCTTGTTGTTGTTCTTTTCTTGTTGGTGGTATTGTTGTTGTTTTGCTGTTCTTGTTGTCGTCGTCATTGCTACTAGTATTGACTGGACAGGTAGATCAGTGTCTAGCGAATTGTAGGTGAAAGCCAGTGAAAGCACTCACAACTTGCATCGACTTGCCAAGGTCTTGGTCGAAAATGCTATGCAGAATGCAGCTCAACAGGCAGAAGATGAGAGAGTTGCTCTGAAGAATAAAGTGAGAAGCGCGATTCCGTCCTTGGTCAGACTCTTCAACGCCATCGACAAGGATGAAAGTGGCATGATCACCCGAGACGAGCTTCGCGATGTTCCAATGGATGATTTGCCCCCAAAGGTCTTGGCAACGATTGGCGTGGACAACTGGGAGGAACTCTTCGAATATTTGGACGTCGACCAAACCGGCACCTTGACTCAGGCGCAACTAGAACTAGGATAACTAGGCAGACGGATTCACGCTGTTGATAGCCAGATGTAGCCAGCAAGTCTGGTATTTGTGCCTTGGTATTGAACTGCTTGAATATTATATTAGATGTAAAACATGTATTCACTACTGTATTGTTGATCGATATTAAAGGTGTAATCTTAAAGCGCAACCACCGCACATGGTCTTGGAACCATGCGTGGAACGATTTCCAAATGCCGGGAACCATGAGATGCAACGCAGAATTTGGATGAATGTGGTTATTATTGCATGTAATTGCCTCCCTGTCATGAAACGGCAGCATTGCTGCGTGTGTTACATGTTGTCGAACAGGTCGAGTTTGTTGAGGGCTTGCTGAACCTTTGCCTGTTGGATATGCCCATTGCCACCATACAGACCCTGAAGTTGTTGCAGTTGATCCGGGCGTCAATCAACCAGCTGCTCGCCTTACAAACGCCAACTCCAGCACCTCAAGTCCAAGTGCAGGCAAGACGTGAATGTACAAATCTGTCCAAGTGTTCCATTCGACAAATATGAATCGAAGAACCGAAGAAGGCACCAGCTCAGCGTCAGGGAAATCCAAGAGACCCAGCTGTCATTGTTACAAGTCACAAATATTCCAAATGATTCCAAATGATCCAAGTGTGTGTGTGTGTCCAGTTTCTTGAGCAAAAAGACTGCGGGTTTCTTCGTAGCCTGACAGTTTACAGTTCAGCCGAATCTGCGCACGTAGATGAAGCAATGATCGTAGATGATCCGGGCATTTCAGTCACCTCCGCCCAGCACGAAGCTACCTCAGATCGACTCTCCTTGACGAACTCTTAAAGAGCTTCGACAATGAGATGCATTTTCTTAAAGAGCTTCAAGCCTGTAACTGGTAGAAGTGACTTTGATTGTCATAAAAAGGCTCACGTGAATCCATACAAATTTAAATCCCAATGAGATCCAATGATATGATTTCATTTCAGCGGGGGCTCAATCACTGTGCTAAACCTACGAAATGCCCACTCATCAAGGGGAGTACGTCGACAACATGTCACCACTTGTTTTTCGCTGCACACGCCGTGGGAACTGGCCCCCAGCCACACACACCGAGAGTTGAAACAAGGTTGGAAACCATTAAAGTTTGATAAAGGATAAGGACGAATGAGCACGAAGAGCTATAAGGTTCTTGGTAAATCTTGGTAAGATATTATTGTTATTAATGTATAAATATGTATATACATATTATAGTTATCATATAAGATGTTTGAAATAAGTTTAATGAATGGGAATGCCAATCTGCAGACGATGACAGTGGACATGCACCTTCGTAGGTACCACACATTTTTATGATGCTCATGGCTTTTCCATTCAGATTACTACAGTTGTATTGGTCCTATTTTGTTACAGCATACTCAGGTGCAGGGAGAAATAGGGAGAACAGGTGAGCCCGCCAAACAGCTGCAGTTTTGTCACAAAAGTCCCCAGCGCACTGATTTTCCATGATTTATCTTGTTTGGTCCAGAACGCATCCAGAAGTCGCAGGAGAAACCAGTGAATCTCTCGACATCAGAAATCTGACTGCAATTGGAATTCCCTTCTCAACGCGAATCGGTTGAATTGAGTCCAAGAGGCATCAGTGACATGGAGTTTGATGCCTTTGTCCCTCTCTTTCCTTTGTTGAAGCCCATGGGAATTAAACAAAATGGTATGTGTTTTCGGTTTCTTGAAAGACATGTCGCAAGACTTGGCAAAAAGATGCAATGTTCTCAAGCAATTCAGCACTGTCGTTTTCTAGTTTCTCGAGCATTTTCCACTGGTTCAGAGTATGTGGCCTTTTGTTTGGGCATCGAGAGCCATGTTTCATTGTTGTTTGCTATTGCGACTCTGAATCTCTGAGGCGTTAGTTCTTGTTAACAACACCATGGGTGTCTTCTTCTCTTCGGCCTTGCTTGCTTACCCTTTGTCTGCGGAACTGGGTGAGGCATCTTGTGCAATGCTTTTTTGGACTTGTTTGGTGGTACAACTGGTTGGCAATCCATCCATGGGCAGATCTAGGTAATTACCTTGCTTTGACTGCTTGTATAAATCTAACTTCAAGCTGCTGACTCCAAGCTGCGATGCCAGTAGGTTCAGTACTCTTTCTGAGCAATTGTAGGATTCAGATCATCTTCCAACCACCCTGAAGCGAAATTCTGCCAGATACAGTGGACAACGGGTGGCGTTGCCTGGTCCTTGTCATCTTGCTTTGGAGGCCCACATGTGTTTGCCCGACTATATTGCCTGATGTTGCCTTGTGAGACCCTCAAATTTCTCGAAAATTATTCGACTTTATCAAATATACACGACTAGAAAAGCGCACACTTCAGCCGCTTTAGCATGGAACGTACAGTACAGATAAGTCTGCATGGCCCATCATATCCAACAAGCTCACCATGTGGCTTCTTTACCAAGTGATTGGGATTCGATTGTGTTGAAATTATTGCAATGTGAGATGAATCTTATGATCCACTTGTTTGTAGACACGTATTTTTGTCTGCCAAACCCTTTATATGTTCCCCGCCAAGTAGCAGTGGTCCAGCCGGTGCAAGGTGCTGCCATCGCCTACGCAGGGATCGGTTTAGCTCGCAATTTGAGCGCGACGGGCGCACTTGTTGTCACAAACATAGAAACTCGGACAAAAGAGGAGAATCGACTTCGGATAAAGGATAAAATCGACTGTCACGAACTGAAGTATTGTGCTCGGCCAAGCATTTGTTGAGCCCACCATGCTTTGAAGCAAATAGAATTATGTAAATCAAATAAATTTATATAATTCATAGTAATGCTATACAAATGATTTTAGATTCCAAAGCCATCAGCACCTTGGGAGCACTCAGGACAAAGTGCTAGTCCTCTTCTATGGCATTATGATGCCTGCTGCCTATCATTTGGTGCGTGCATTGTTTTGAACCCCTGCATAGCTCAGATGTTGTTCAGATCAATGTCGCAATGTAGTTGCAACCATGCATTACATCCATCTATGGCGAAATTGTCTCGTTTGAATTCTCGCTGGGCACCTGTACCGAGAGCTGATGGGAGACAAAGCACCAACACAGAAAGAATGCGAACGGTTTGCCTAGGCTTGGTGATCACTTCAATCCTCCTAAGATCTTTGGTTGTGCCCTTGCTCTCCTTGGAGGCCAGAACAAAGGTTTGGGATGGGTTGAGCATGTTGGGATTGCGATGGAGTGAATGGTCTGCAAAGTATGACACTTCAACGCAGCCCCACAGATGGAGCGATAAGTCCTAGTGACACGGCATTGCATGGCCCTTCTGTTGCAGGTATGTGGCTTGCATGGTCTCGACTTCATACAAGCGAGGTGCAGGAGGAATCCAAAGAGGTGCCTTAGCTAAGTTGCGAGGTCCTGACTGCATCCTGGTGATTCGAACTTAGAAGTTGTGCAAGTGAACTTTGAGATCAAGACTAGCGATATTTTAAGTGATGTACATGGATTTGCACGTTGTTTTGCCCTTGTTTTGCGTCAAATATGCCCATAAAATCCTGCCACGGCCTTCGATCCCTTCAATCCAAAGTGGTTGCTTTGGCAGCTGGGAATCTAACTGGATGTCCATCCCTCAGAATCTAAAACTTAAAGTTTGAAGCATGCCTGGGGGCTGGCAGAAACCAGCCCGACTCACATGGGTACCCGTTTAAGGTGTTGCTCACTGCTCCCGGGTGAAGACAAGTGAGGACTCAGAGCAACGTAAAGTGTTCCACAGAGGGCAATTGATTGTAAATGATAGTGGCATCATGTGGCATCATGATCCCAGAAAGTAGGCAAAACTCATCATCATGCACACCTCACCACTCCATGCCACTCCTCACTGTCCTTCCTCTCCGTGAAATTCTGAGTTGCAGCATGTGGCAGCTCTGAAATAGGCATGCATATCACATTTCAATCTTGCGTTGAACCGGTCACGTTGCTGTTGAGTGAAGCACGGGCTTTTGAGTCGGCTCACGTCAGTTGAATCCAAGTCCTGCATAGAATTTGCATGAAATGAAGACGTGAAAAGGAATCCAATTGAGTCCTCAATGAGATAAAAATGAAGCTGTCCAGCTATGCCCAGCTTTGAGCAACCTCAGCCATAGGACTTCATGGATTGGAAGTTCTGAATGCGCAGAATGCTTTGTAAAGCAGCGAGATGCAGCCAGTGAATCTTGCCACCGGCCGCACCTTGGTTGGAAAGCTGTACGAGCTCTTCATTGATTTCAGCAAAATTGTAATAAGAGTCAGTCCAGAATCGGAATATAGATCACATGCGAAAAATGCATTTCATTCCGCTGTCGCATTTGCTATGGGTTGAAAGCGTGGTATGGCTCGCAGCTTCCATTTGTACATAGTGCCACGAGATCTCGTGTGCTGGAACGCTCAGCGCTGATGTTCTCGGTCAGGGGCCATTACTTAGCCGACTCGTCCCACCAAGTCAACAGACGGTGTCCTTTTCAGATGATCAGCTCTGAGCAGACATCAATTGTTGAGTCAGCGGGCGAAAATAGCAAAAAGTATCATCATTTGAGCATCAGAAGTTGCTCAATCATTCTCCAACGGCGGACTTTGACTTTGACAAATGTAACGGGAGTTGCGAAATGAAGACTGGAACATATTGGACCGATAGAGAAGAAGCCAGCACGCTTCTACACACAACCGTTGCACAAAGTAGCTGCATTTTCTTGCATTGGCAGCACCAATCCCACAAGATCCCACAAGAGAAATCCTTTACCTCCAGGATGGAGAGAGATCACAAATGCTCACAATTAGTATATCATCCTATATGTGGCAGGATGGCGACAGGTTTGCGATGAACTGGCGATCCAAGACTTGCTTCTGACATGACTCCCTTTCTGTACCCCATGCTGCCGAGATCTAGCGTATGAAGCAAAAATCATCAGAAATCCAAAACGGGTCCTTGGAAGTTTCTGGCAGGATCCATACCGTGCAGCGCTCCAAAGAAAGGTGGCAGATGTGGGACCCTTAGCCCATTGAACTCGGATCCAAAAGAATGAAAGATAGGAAAGCTCTTAGCGACCGGGTGCAGATAGCAACTCAGCTTACAAGCACATCAAGCACTGTCAAGGATGGCCAGTGAAAAGTTTACACGGCCAGCAACAAACCAGTTGCTGTAGGTTTGTACTTTCAGCCTGGTCCATTCATGTACATTGTGGACACTCCATGTTGCTCATGCATTCTATGCATTTTTTGGGTCCTGCGGGCTTGGGATGGCGATTGGATGACTTCGAGGGGTGTTCAGCTTCCATGGTAGGGGCAGGCAAGAAGCTAAGTTGAGAAACATGTTCAACCTCATGGATCCAGTGAGGGCAGTGTGTTTGGCATCAAGTTTGTGTAGGTAAAAAGTGTGATGCGAATTGAAAGTGAAAAGTGTGAAAAAGTGACTTCCCATCTAAGGACATCGTCCAGAGGATATCTGCATCGTTGCGTCGAGGCTTGCAAAATGAGATATGGAAATTGCGTTTTTCCAGAGTGGACAGACAACATTGAAAGCATCAAGCTGAGATTCACCAGGTGGTTACAAGCCCCAAGATTTGTTCAGCACCTTGACGGCAATGGTTTCATGTGGTAGCATGGGTGTGCTGGGCACCGCCTGCCGACGAAGACGGAAACGGTATAGTCATAGGCTTGAAGGAAGCATAAGGAAGCCAGTTAGATCCAGCTAATATTAGAATGCACCTGGGGTCATCACACCTGCTGTGGCAGTGAGATGCTGCTCCATGAGGCCTAGGCAAGGTGATGTGTTGATCTGGTGCATTGACTGTACGTCAAGAAGAATCATTTGTTCGTTTCTTACCTAGATAATAGGGGTTTCACTTTCCTCTACAAAGTGGTGTGGCTTGTTCTACCCACCAGCCTCAAAAAACAACTGATTTAGTACAGTAGAAATATTTAGGCTTGTGCACCATCATTTTGTATATGTTGACAGGCTGGGAACCAATTTGTAGGATTCCTATTTTTTTTGTCCCCCTGGGCATCTGTTTGTAGAGAATATTGCTTGTTTTCTCTTCAGTGCGAATTCAGAATTTTGTTTCATTTTGTAGTGTTTCTAGAGCTTCTATTCTGTAGAAATCAGACATGTTTTAAACAATCTTTTTGTAGTTATATATGTGTCAGTTGATGCTTTGTAGAGAAAAGGGCTTCTTCTCCCAAGATCTCCTTGATCATCATCAATCATCTAGATGTGGCATGATTCCGCCCATAATTATGGATCAATAATAATAATCAGTGGAAATCAATGCAATCTGTTTCTTAAAGGTTCACGAGTATTCCAGAGGTGTTTCTGTCTACAAAATTATCAGGTCAACATAACTCATTGCTTTTGTAGAAGCTACTTTTTTTGTGGGTTTGCAGAATATGGAGAAGTCTTTTTGTAGAGAGAGGATTTTCTCTTCGAATGAGGTAAACGGATCTTTTTGTAGGAGTCAATTTGGTAAGTTGGATCTTTTTGTAGAAAACAGGCTTTTGGAGGTTGGTCCCCCTGTTTTGTACCTACAAAGAGGGGGTAACAACCTACAACCCTAAATCCAAACACTTATCCTATATATATATATATACTGTAGTTATATATCTATCTATCCATCTATCTATCTACCTATCTATCTATCTTTATTTGGATAGATGTATATATCCACATTTTTCCTATATAGATATATTTATATATGTATGTATGTGTATATATTTATGAATATATATATTTATATATACACAACTTTGACTTGTGGCGGCTCCATTAAGAGAGCAAGATGAACTATGTGAATATACTTGAAGGCACCGTCCCAAGGCATTTGATCCGTTAGGAGGGTATCCAATGGTCTGAACGTTTTGGTGACCCCCACTTCTGAAAGACAGAGGCAAGCTGGATGCAGATGGCAGCGGGCAGTTGTCCCGGCAGGAGTCAGGCACTTGGCCCATTTTGAGTGGCACAGTGTCAGTAGCGCGATGTGTCTCTTGGAATTCTGGAGGGGTCTCCTTGTCCTTAATGCTTTGGTGAACAGAAAGTAGGAGAAAGACTGAGAAAGACTGAGAAAGATGGAAAAATCAAATTCAAAGGAGCTCCAAAGACCAAGGTTCAGGTTGCAACAGGTCAAGAACAATGCGCTGCAAAGCTGTCCCAACCGATCAATGCGCATCAAATGATCATTGTGTTTCACGAATTCAATATCTACCGCACTTCAACTTTGTGTTGGGAACTGTCTACTTTCGGTTTGGGCTAGTTTTGAAAGTAGGGTGGGTATAAGTGGGCATGTTTGTGTAGATGTGGATGAGAGCAGTTTAAGATGCTTATTAAGGGGGGCAAATTCCGTTAGAATGATTTGAGAGGCGCGATTAACAGAGCCATCCACTGGATGAGCGACAGCCGGCTGAAATCTGTTTGTTTGTTTCTTTGCGATCCGTTTGCCCGTTTCTATCTGTCGACTGTCTAACTCTTTGTCGATCTACTGACCTACTTATCTAATCTTATCTATCCATCAAAACCTATATATCTATCAACTTTCTGTATCTATCTCTAGCTGTGCCGATCTCTATGTTCCTATATCGGGACATCAGAGTTCAAATTTTCGCAAGATCCGCCGTTGTTTTTCAAAATGTTGCCTTCCACAGGCGTTTCGTGCCAAAATGACGTTTACCTTTTTCGACGCAGCGGCGTGAAAAAATTGCACACCGCTTTCACCACAGACCTTCAGACCCAAGCCTGCCTTTCGACTGGATTAAGCCAGATTCCTACCTGTGGAAACATGCATGTCTCTCTTAACTCTTATCCTCTCTTCCTTTCTGACATCTCTTTTGAGGGGCTACCTTATGCAACACTCCACATATGACTTGCTTGCGCAACACTCCAGAAGTCTAACATTTGACTTGCAAACTTCAATCATAGAAGTTCTATGGGACTACCGGGTGCTACAGGGGCAACTGCCATTTTCAGACATGTGACATGCTTGCTGAGGCTGCTAAGCATCATCCTGCGCCTGGAGCCAGGCCACGTCCGCACAATCAATGCACAAGTCGGTAGATCGCTTGAGATTTGGAGAGTAAGAAGTCTTTCAATGTCTTTCAGGCCTTTCGCCTGCGGAGCAAGAAGCGATTTTTCAGCGTTTCGACACTGTTGGGCACATAGCTGTTGCAGATTCCGGCGATCCATCTTGAGTGTGCCTTTATTGCGTTCAATTTTTTACACATGACTCCGTGATACTCCATGACGCATCATGACACTAAAAGCCAAACAGTATTGCGAAACGTCCCATGTGAAGCTCTTGACCTGTTGAAATGCTTGGAGCCATGCGGTGTGTGTCAATGGTCTGGGATGAGGACGGGAGTGGCTCTGTTTCTTGGGCGGAGTTCTGGGAGACAATCCAAGGAGGCATGGCAATCGCAGAACTTCTTGCGTGTTGAAATGTTTTGAATGCCTCTTGTGTTCCTGGATGTTTTTCTAACTCTTGGAAGAGATTGATCTATGAAATTTGTTGAAATTCCATCCATTTCAATGCAATATGTTTCAGTGTTCTCGTCATTGGCCACTTGTATGAATGGAATAAGTGTTTTTACATGTTCCGCCTGCTTGAAGCGAAGCCATCACCGCTTCCGTTTGTAGGTAGCGTTGCGCAGCCTCATGCGCAAACACTGCCAGCAATGCCGGGAGTGGCTGGGGCAATGCCTTTGAGGCCTTTAGGAGGCAAGATTGGAAGCATCAAATTGATGCCGTTGGGATTTGTCGCAGTGTAGCTTGCTTGATTCCTGGGCTCAAGAGAAGCCAGCATGTGTTTTTAACATCTGCGCACAGTTTTTAACCCAAATTTTGTTTCATGGCCAAATTGCCGGAAGGCCTCACGGCATGAAGAGAATACCATTACATGGTTTACCTTCGTTGACTCCTTTGCTAACTGGGCAATCTCATGGTGGCCGTCGAGGGAAATCTTTAAGGGTTGCACTGATCAACGGCGCCTAACGAAGTGTGAGACATTGCAATGGCTGGATTTCATGACATCTCAAGATGTTCCTTGATGTTCTGTGGATGTTCTTTGGATGTTCTCGGAAGGTGCACTGTCAGCAACTGCACCAGCAAAGGGCTCAGTTCTTGTGCCTCGATTCATCTCTTCGCAAAAGACCCAGGCTCAGCCAGTTGCCGCTGCCGTCCAAGCCGGTGGCCTTGATCAAACCATTCATCCACAGGAGAACCTTGAGAGAGCCTTGGGAGAGCCTTGGGAGAGCCTTGGGAGAGCCTTGGGAGAGCCTTAGAGATTATTTGGTATTCTGAGAGGTGTCAACTTGTTCTAGTGACTTGCTGCGCATTGTGTCTCCTGTGTGTTGTGGCGTGCTGTGACCTCGTCTCTTAAGTCTCCAGCAGAGTACTGGTGAGTGCTAGGAGCTTCAACGGCAGCGGGCTATGGCTGAGGCTTGTGCCAAGCATCAACATCAGTGCATATCAGTGCCAGTTCTTTAGATATCTGCAGATGGTGTTGAGAGAACTAAGATGCTTGAGTGGTCGTTTGAACTTGATGCGTTGCCAATCTTGTGCCCAAACATCAGCAGTTACGCAAACATGCGCGAACTGGCCAAGCAAAGCCATGCACAGTTGCCAGGAAATCCTCGCTCGCATAGCTGCCAATATAGCAAGAGCTGGCCGAAGGCGTGCTGGAAGAGTTCAAAGTCTCGCATCGAGTCTTACAGACCACGTGCGATTCAGACATTTGTCGCATCCATGTGCATCCATGATGAAACCAGATATTCCAATATATTAGATGCTCTTTCAATGCCTTTTCCATGTTTTCGATCTTTCTGAGTCTTTGAGATTGAGCCGCATCGGCATGAATCAGTGCTTCGTGAAACGGCGCCTTCCAGGCCTCAAGAATTCATCCGTGGTACAATTGGAGTGCTGCCGCGTGGAGAGCTGCGGCCTCAAATGACAAAACAACGCTGAAACTTTTTGAAAAACTGAAAACTCAAAGTTTCTCTTCAAAAACATTGTGAAACATTGTCACTGCACGGTCGCTGCATGTCACTTCTCACATCTTCTCACAGTTCTTTAATTCATGTCATGTCACTTCTCTTTGCTTTTCAATTCTCTTGAACATGGAGCAAACGAAAAGCATTCTTGCTTGCCATTCGCACCCCATGAATCGGCGTGATGTGACGCCACCTCTTGTGAAGCTGGGCTTCCCACACATGGCTATCAGCTATTGAAACTTCATTTGCCACAATGTTGACACTGCCACTCAGGGACAGTGGGTTTGTAGGAAATAGCAGGTGAAGTCATTGCAAGCGACACCCCTAGCAGAGGATTTTATAAGTTGTGGGAAGCAAAGGACCCTGGTTAGCAAACCTGCGAACACCCGAGCAAGAAACGTTCGAAGGTAGCCTCGCAATGATAGACAGTTGTGATGGAGCAAGTGCTTTCCCGGAGGTAAATCGACTCGAACGGTACTTGTTTGATTTTTGGTGATCACTACTGTATACGCATTCCGAACATCATCCAATATCAAGCTCCGCGTCACTCAGGGTAGAGCAGACTCTGTTCCGCTTCGAGCCGAGTCCTGAGTATTCACTGACAGCTGCCTTCCCCGCACTCTTCATATCACTAGATCCTCGCCAAACTGAGAGATCCAACAACTGCGGGCACCTCCGCAGCACTGCTATTTTTGACAAGTGTTCAATGCATTTGATATATTTTGATGATTTTTGATGTTTGGTCTCCTTACGGTCGCTTGTGACAAAGGCCCAGTCTTTCAGCCTATGAGAGAGATGCTATCATCGCTCGATTGGGTGCTGATGGACTGGCTCTGCTGTTCGGACAACAAGTTGACCAAATTTGTGGGGAAGTTGGATGTAAAAAAAATCGCAAGACTTCCTAAGAACAGAATCGCTCAGCACAAATTCTTCCATGTCGAGTCTCTTTATGCTCGTAGGATATGGCAATGTGAACGCTGCGGAGTTTTGTCGAGCTCTTGGAGGCGTCTCACTGGCCATTGCTGTCGGTCCTCACTCTTGCAGAGTGTCAAGATGTGTGAGCCATGAGGCATGACCATCAGTCGAAGTAGAACATATCAGAGTTCGAATCATCATTATATCATACAATTAGAGAATTAGAAAATTGATTAAAATCATCACATATTCAACAAGTTTCATGAGTCAATGGTGGCCCGGTGTCAGTGACGAATTACTTCCTTTAGTTGTGACTCCTTGGTGTGCATCCTTAGTTCACAGCACAAGACTCGATTTTAATCCTTTGCTGCTAGGAGATTTGTCGCAGATGGGGAGCTTAGCAACTCAGTGGCAATGCAATTCCGGAAATTGCAAACGCACAACTGTAAATACCCGCGAGCTTTTTGATGGGTCAATTAGAGGGCGGATGTTGGACCAAATGGCTCCCGACGTGCTATGTTGAAATTGAGCTTCGATCTTACGAGATCGTTGACTTGCCAAAAGCACGAAAGCAAAGGCTGATGAAACAGAAGTTAAAGAAATTGGATGCTCGCATATCTCCTCTCAATGCAAGATTTGTTCAGTTTGTTGAGTCTTGGGTGAGCTATTGTGATCGACCATGTTTTGCCTTACAAACTGGGGTTCAATGTCATGTGTCTTTGCTTCAACGCTCGAACGCGTTGCAGATATGTATCTCCGCAGATTGAATCAGGTTTTGAATCATGTGACTGTTCGATTCTTGTCATCGTTGTATCATGTTGATCAACATTGATCCTTCTTGCAGATTCTTGACCTCTTTAGGTGCCACCTGCTGCTGAAGTGCCTGTTGGCATGGCAACGCAGGCTACCCTTCCAATGTGTGCCACTCATCCATTTGAAGACTGAAGCCTTGAGTGAGACAGGAAGGAATAAGGCTTGAATATGGAATGGAACACTGAGAAGGTAGTAGATTGATTTGATGGTGGTTTATGTGGAGCTCACAATTGGGACATGGATGAATCAGAAATAATTAGAATGAATTGGACACATTATTTGAGCTTGGTATGGCTTGCAAAAAATCATGGGGCCATAGCACGGCGACCACTGCATCACAATCAGCTGCCTCGAAGCTCCAGCTGTGAAGCAAATCCCAAGAAAGTAGTTGAGCCGGCAAGAGAAGATAAAGTAAGTCCAATTACATGCAATAGAGGAATATAGAGGATCTCTATTTATCCATTCCAAGAATGGTAAGGATATAGAGAAGGTACGTCCCCCATGTGCTAGATCCATTGCAGCGCAGAGATGATAGGATGACGCGAAGATGCGCAGTGCTTTGCAGGAGCTGCTGAAACAGGTGGCTACAGAATTGCGTCGCAACGGAGCGGGGGACCTCAAATGACCTCAAAACTTGAAACAGAGAAAGTGAATAGAAAAGAGGACTAAAGATGACCGTAACAAGAATCATGACTGCAGTACGGACTTTGAGGACTTTCAACGAGGCACTGCGATAACCCACGGAACGATCTTATGAACCCATGGGAACTGAAGAAGCTACGGATGAAGTGGGTTGAGCAATATCCAGATCCCATGTTTAAGGTCTGAATCGCACGCATCCTAAACAGAAGCAAACTGAATCCTCCTTTTTTCCGAAAAGTTGGACTTGGCACAAAGCCCAGTAACCAGAGCAGGCGTAGTGCATCAAAACTTCCATAACTGCAGGGAGTGTAAGTCCAGCTGATGCCAAAGTCTCTGAATATCCTAATGGGTGTTGTGTTCCTGCTCGCAGTTGCCGTGTCATCATACAAGACTTTGCTTGTAATAGATTTGGAAGTTCACAGATATCACGACACAAGATCCCGGATTCTAGAAATTTCCCAAGGATGGAATCCCCTAGGCTACACACAACTTGCAAGCTCACAATGGGGAACTTTCAATCACAGAGGTTGGTTTGGCCTCTAAAACCCCGCTGTCATCCAGAGATCCAAGGGGCGGCCACTGTAGATATCTATAGGTCCTATAGAAATTCTTAGAAATCTTCTATAGAAGATTCTGTTTGAATCATCCGCTTGCGCTTCATGGGAAGGGCATGAGGCAGGCTGAATGACACGACAGAATGGGCTGCTGCGCATCAGTCCCGATGCCCGAAGAGATAGAACCTGGAGACCCGCTGCGAGCCTCGAGCGTTTTCTACTTGCAGAGACTTGTCCTGTCACCCCGGGAAAACGTGGGAAAATCATGCCGGGTTTCAATTGAACTACAGTACTTGATAGCCTGCATTAGCCTACATTACATATGCCTACATGGCATTATAGAAGATTATAGAAGTTCAAAAAGAATATTAGGATATTGCATGATATCACAGAAATCGATTGAAAGCACTTCAACAGCAAAGATTCAAGTGAACGTCTTCTGCTTTGATGAAATTTTTGGACTGCTGATGTCTTGTGAGATTTCGCAAGCTTCTGAGTATGTCCTAAAGCACTGTCTACTAGGCCCTGCATATCGCAACACTAACTATATACTTATTCGCAGTTGGGGGATACTTCTTCGCATGAGAAGCCTTGAACTGGAACATGTCATTTTCATCGTTCAGACTACTTCAGCCATGCCATAGGACAGAGTTTTGCAGGGAGGTGGAGGCGCTCGGGAAGACACTCGATGCTCACATCTATGAGCTGGATGAGCCACTGATCAGAGCCAAGGGTGCGAACATGATTTGCCCGAGGCACGGATCGCTACGATTGCTTGAAGTAAGGGTTTGGCAATGTCATGCCATGTTTCCTGTGCTCCCCCATGGCAGGGATGGACGCTTGGGTGCAGCCTTCGTTGACACGCTCAGCGGAAGAGATTCACAACGGCATTAGGTTTCCACCGGCAATTGGCTTTTGGAGTTGGCATTTGTGCCGAGTGTAATCCAGCTACTCTAATAGGGGTTTCAAACAACTATCTACCGAAGTGCAAGTACGTCCAACAACCCAATCAGATCCGACCAATCATATTGCTGGAGGTCATTCAAAAACTCTACGCTGGCATTCTCATGCGCCGACTGCAACCCCACTGGCCTCCACTCACTGCGCAAGTTGGTGCCGTTCCTGGAGGCCAACCTATCGAGGCCCTTTTCGCTGCGCACTACACAATGTCAATCGCATCCGTCTCCGGCACTGAGCCATTGTACGTGAAGCTGGACATCCGTGGAGCGTTTGACAACCTGAAGCACTCCAGTGTGGCAGCGTACCTGGCCAACTTGCCTCCTGCAATTGCCTTCGAAGCAAGCAGGCTGCTGCACCTCCTCCTGCATCAAAACTTCATGTTCTCCTTTCTTCAAGAGGACTGGGAGCACCACACCTCCAATGGAACACCGCAAGGTGGCAGCCACTCAGCAGGACTGTTTGCCCGCACCCTTGACTATGCCATTGGGCAGCTGGGCACTCGCCACCTTGCCCTCCTACGTGGCTTTTGTTGTATGTCGACGACATCTTGCTATGCTTCAAGGGCTGGGGTCAAGCCGCATGTCTCCTACCATCCCTGCTGACGGCGCTTGCCAACATTGGATTGCGCATCAATTATGACAAAAGCTGCGTGGTTGTCAGCCAACTGGTCCTGAGCACAAAGCCACCCAACCATCTCCTGGGTCCTTTGGCCGATTTTCAATGGACAAGCGACACGCAATATCTACGAAGACCTTTTGGCTTTGATTTGGGCCACGATGCTTTACTTCAAAGTGCCATCCAAAACATCTACAACGCCTGGGGTCGGCTGAAAACAGTCCTGAAGAAATGCCATTGGGGACAACCTTTCAAAACACTGTCGATGTTGAATCAATACGTTGGTGCCTCCTTCCTTTGGTTGGCCCCGATCCTTTATCCATACAAAACCACGCAACACAAAATCCAAGTCATTCAAACAACCCTTCTGGTGGAGGCCTTGAACCTGTACATCCCACCAGGCTCGGAACGTGAAGCTCATCAACTCCTACGTCTTCGCCGGCATGTCGTTAAACAATGGCTCCTCCATTCCACCCAGGATCGAGGTTGGTTCTGGCAGTGCCTGCGCCGATTGTGGTCATTTGTTGGACATGTGTGCAGGCAAGACTTTGGCAGTCAGCACCCGGCACGAGTCCTCCTGACTCATGTCATGGACCGGCATGTAGAAGGCCTATCCAGAACAGGCCCTTGGCACACCGTCCACTCATTGCTGCAAAAGTTCTGGACAACTCACCAGCTACCCCACGACTACATGTACCAAGCACAGGACAGAGAGGCTTGGAAAACCATTGGGCAATGCTTCCTCGAATGGATGGGGTCTCCCCAGACCATTGTCAATGTGGAGATCCTTGCCGAAAATCCTTGGGAGTCCAAAGGGAGCCTACTCCGACAACAGACGCAATGGTTGCATACTGCTATCCTCACCGTCCACGGCAATTTGCTCATGATAGCTTGGCTTGACACAGCCGAAGGCTATTCAATGTTAACCATGGAAATGGACCAACCGGACCGAGTTGAAAGCATCATTGCAACATTCCTTCACCTCGAACGCACTCTCCGAATGGACTGCCAACCTTTCGTACAACAACTTGCAATTGCCCAGGGCCATGTTTGGGCCCTTTTCTGTGCTGATGAAGGCCTTTGTCACCACTGCTTCCGGGCGGGCACCACGGCATGGTATCAACTATTTCCACTCAGTCACCGTCATGCTCATTCGTATGTTTTGCAACCCCTGGTCACCTATCCTGTGGCGAAGTGAGTCCAATAGTGACATGGCATGTCCCGGGCAAAACCATTGGATGCCCTGGCAAAAAAAACAACTATCTACTCTGTAAATCCAACTGGCAGTTTGGTTTGAAAGTTTGGGCGATGTGTGAGCGTGCGTCAAGGATTTTGTGGGCCGCGCGAACTATATGCTGTCGTATACCTGGGGCTACACTGTTCTTTGCATTTCCAGCTCCCTGGAAGCTTGGTGTTTGCAAAGTGGGAATCAGCCCCAATTCACCTATGCCGAGCCCTCAGGCTGAGGATGCACGCTTAGCCCATTCCAGAAGCCATGCGCGGTCTGGTGTGGCAACATTTTTCAATACAAAGCGGTGTTGTGATGCACGCTTCTCTTGCTTCCCACGCTTCATAACATGTGACTCAGATTGAAAGTGAACATGTGATTCTCTCGGTTCCACTTGGAGCAGAGCTTGGATATAAAGAGATTTGCTTCACATTTTCTCAGGTGTGGACGTGCTTCATGGGCATCAATCAGCATCGAGTTCAGGACGGAAGAGTCTACACCGCTGTCGAATCACAGTTTCAAGATGCTTCCAGCCTTCCTAATGCCTTCATATGCCCTTATATGCCTTTATACATCTTTATACGCCTTCCTTGTTGAATCTTGTTGATCTGTGAAGGAAAGCAGGTCTTCGGGACGAGATGTTCCGTTTGATGATTTTGCCGGAGAGTTCAGCAGTCGTGTCAGCAGCATCGGATGCTCGTCAAAATGTCAATCTGCACCGCCGGCCGCGCGAGTAATTGCGCATTGGATCGCCAGTTCCATCTCATCCTTCATCACGATTGCATACAGTTGTTTCTTGTAGCCAGTCAGGTCATGTGAGTCACATTACGTTGCACCTTAAGATTCCTGACTTCTCCCTAGGGACTAGGGCTAGGATGGGCTTTGGGTGCTTTAGGCAGTTGCTTTGATGGAGCGAACTCACAGGTGCCAAGTCACCGGCTCCGGGAGGCCACGTCATCGCTTTGATGCACCCCTGGCGTGCGCCCAAGTACTGCCGCCGGGCCTGGTGCGTGTTTGAGCTCCATACGGCATTGAAGGCACTGCTTTGGGGGGCGCGTTCAGATGATTGGATCAGATAGCATCGGCACATGTTTTCAGAAAAAAGAAGATAGAGAAGAAAAACTAGATAAATGCAGACAAAACCAAGCAATGATGCAATGATCGATGATGCAATGACCTTGCATATTGCAGGTGGGAAAGCTGGACATCCTCATGCCTCCTTCTGAGGCCTTCAATTTTCTTTGTCAAGTCTCCTCAGGGCGTCCCCTATGATGTTGGCTCTTCCTATACACGCGTCCAAGATGTTTCATCAAGCTCCCATAGAATCCCAAAGTGAAGGTCTAGAGTCTAGATAAACATCACGGCGAGCAATGTCATGCTTGTGTCAAGGCGGAAGGCTTTGCCCAAGCAGTTTATGATGGTGCTGGATTGCAGGAGATGACGTGACCGGACATGACACAAGTGATTTCTAATAGTATCAAGAACGAATGCTTTTTCTGTGGTTTGCATTCTGGATTTCAAAGCTGAGTGACACTCGTTTGGCATTGTGTCAGGAATTTCCTGGGCACATTATTTTTTCCCCTTTGATTCCTGACACGCTGTTGCTAGCATTTGCTAGCGAGATGAAAATGATGTGCGCAGGACCAATGGCGAACACTCGCTGAGACCAAGCTGCAGCAGGCCAGGACCTGAACCATCAGAAACGCATAGACCGGGAGAGAGAGAGAGAGAGAGAGAGAAAAAAAAAAACAAAATGTGGAAGTATGAGCATGCAATATACATATAATTACATATATACACATATATATAAATATATACATATATACATATATATATATATACATATATTTACATTTATATACATATATATATCTATCTATCTATCTATCTATCTGTCTATCTATCTATCTATCTATCTATCTATCTATCTATCTATCTATCTATCTATCTATCTACACGGTTTTGAAGGCGCATGTGAAATAACAAACAAACAAACAAACAAACAAACAAACAAACCAAGACAAATGAAAACAAAACAAGGGAAGAAATTATCGCTTGGAAAAAGCTGGGCATTCCAACACCTTGGCGTTTGGATTGGCGATCATAATGTTGATTCGTTATAGATTGGTGATCTCTGTACTCTTAGTGGAGTTAGGAACCACGCATGAATATTTCTCGACATTGGCATATGTGTATGCCTGTTTGGTTGCATTAACACATGTAGGTACAAGCCTATGATATCATGATATCATATGATGCATTTTGTTTCAGTTAAGCTGGATCAAGAGCCTTCACCATGGCAAGGCCGAAGCCTCTGTGAAGACAGACAAGGACAACATAGCCCGAATGGTTGAAGAAAGCTGTGGCTTTGTCCAGCTCAACAGCAACCTGACAAGAGGCTGTCAAACTTGAAGCATGCGGACTCACAAGCTGAAAGCATCAGTAGTTTCTGAGATAGTGAAAAGCAGGTGCAAGCCTGTGCATGTTCTGCAACTGATGTTTTGTCTCTGTCAATGTCAGGCAAGTTCTCCACTGGATTTGTGTTTGAATGTGTGTGTGTGTGTGCAACTGAGTTGTTGCAGATTCCCTTCCCCTAAAATCAAATCCTGGGTGGAAAAAATACCGTGATAATGTTTGAGTCCGAGCTTTCTTGTCCTTGCGAGTACTGAAAATCACAGGGCAGCTGCTGGAACAGGTGTGTTTGCGTGTTGAACTTCCGTCTTCCTCAGCTGCTGTTCTGTTCCTGTGAGTGTTACCAGGGTAGCTTTTGGCAAGCAGACCCATTGAAATCACTTTCTTGAAGAAAATGGCTTGGCAGACCTGTGCAGTGTGGACTCAGACCCCCATATTCACCCCTGGGAGCAAGAAATATGTATTGATCGCAGGGTGAAGCCACCTTTGGTCACGCTAAGCAAGATTTAAAGAACCAATGACCACCAAAGGGTTGGAACTTCCGGAAAGAAATTAGAAACTCAATGTTTGGGTGGGTGATTTCACCCGGGAAAGGATTGTTGGACGGTAGATGTTGACGAGACTTGGATCCTGAAACAACCCACCAAAAAAAAAACCTTGCAAACATTTGAATACGTTTGCCAACTTGGCGGTTTTCTAAAACATTTGCATTACATTTGCCATATTTTTTCAATGACCAGAACTGCGGATAGCGGTTTCAACTTTTTTAATTGGCAACCACTGACCATGGAGAGCTTTAAGGCAGCGTGGTGTCAGAGCTACAGCGCTGGTTTGCTGGGGTGGCCTACGATCACGTGAAGACCCGGATGGGAAAGGAGACATCAGCCGATGTTGTGAGTGGTTGCTTACGAGTGCCGAAGCAGCACGTGAGTTGCTGGGTCAACGTGACACGTCACTGTGCTGATGTTGAAACTCGCAAAGCTGAAACGTGACCAGCTGGCAGGTGGCCGATTTGTTTCGTTCCCTGGGCCAACTTGACACAGCTGATAGCTTGCTCGAGTCACTCGGCAGTCGCCCATGTGCATGACACATGTAACATGATTGGATGAGGCCGCATTTTCTATGATCTTAGCATGTTCGCATTCATCGCCCAGTTGCAAAAACATGGTGACGTGGCAGGGATCGAACTAGTGTGAGCCGGCCTGAAGTGCATGAAAGGCGGCAACGCTTCAATTATGGCAAAGGCATGGAGATAAACAGGGATCAACACATAGCAGGGGACAAGAAACCAACGCAAGACTGAACAGGCATACGCGGCATACTATACTCCAAGTCGATCTCAGAGGAACCTCTGGTCAATGCTGGACCGCACAAGGACCTTACAGTATTGCATCACGCTAATTAAGCCGCTAAGGGTGTGTCCTGAATGTGGTTTCCTCATGTTTCCTCCTCCTTGTGCTTTAAAGCAAGCGAGAGAGAGAGAGAGAGAGTGCATTGTCTCAGTTGTTTCACTCGTTTCCTGTGTTTCCAAAGCCGTTTAAATTTTGTTGAATGGCCACATTGGCATTGATGCTTTTCTCATCGGGTTCTTTTCCAACTTGAGTGGTGACAAGTCATGACCAAGGTCAGCGCTTGAGATATCAAAGAGAATAGAGGAGCAACAGACGCCTTTGCATGCCTCTATTCTGAGCACCATGGGCCATGTAAAACGGGACACTTGGCTTGCATGAGCTCTTCCTAAGACAGTTCAGATAGTGTGAGAAGTAAAGGCAGAAGGCGCACAGAGGATTGTAATGTGAAGGCACGATGTGTCCAGCTTTGGCCTTCGACATGTTTTGTTTGAGGAACGCGGAGACTTGGATGGAGCTTTGGCGTTGCTACAGGAGGCATATCGAATACTGCAGCTGACAAACGTCAAATCTGAGGAGGGCGCTTTACTTCTCACACGGCTTGGCCACTGGGATCCAGGATGTGGGAACCAGTTCGCCAAAGATGCATAGTAGAGAAGATAGAGAAGGTGGTTATACACTTTGATAGCGCCAGCGATTGCTTATTTGCATTTGCATCAATACTCTCAGCATCTTTTAGCGGTGTTCGCCATTCAGTGTTCAGACACAGAACTCAACATGACCGAAACCGATCTTGGGCTTGAGCCACTCGCTGGCCGGAGAAATTGCATTTCTGAAGGGTCAGCTGAAGATAACGCACACATAAAACCAAATCAAAGCTCAAGGTCAAAACAAAATACCGCACTTGCAAACAATCGGTCCAGAACAAACTGGCTCATGCACCTTGAAGTAAGGGCCCTGTTCTGACGCAGAATGATTCAGCATGCGTTACATGCCGGTGCGCGTGCACATCAGACGCGTCGTGCTGGCTCAGGCCATGTGAAATTACAGCAGCGTGACCTTGAAGCAGCAAATGGGCACTTCAGAGAGGCGCAGCCTCCAGGGCACTTTGAAGACTACGACATACTACGACCAAGAATTGAGGTTTTCGGAATGAATGCTAAATGATCTAATCAAATATATGATATGATTACATATGATTACTTTTTATTGTTAATATTTGTTTGACATTTTGTTTGACATATTGAAACATATTTGGTTCCAGTGAGCTTTGCCAAGGCGCTTCAGGCACACGATGCTTGCCGAAGCCTCTGTAGCTTTGATGGAGCGCAACTCCTGCAGTCACTGGGATCGAAGAAACGTGAACCCAGGGAGGTCCCACGGAGGTCCCACGGAGGTCCCACGGAGGTCCCATTGTGTCAATGTGTCCGAATGTCTAAGATCTCCATGTGACATGCGTCCACATCAGTTAGGTCATTTGATCATATCCATAGTTACATAATGATTATGATCATCATGCTGTTGATTTACAGCATGAAGTTTGCGCCTTGTTGTTTTCCGTGCGCGGTCAAACTCAATATGTGCGGTTGACCGTAGGGGATTGCCGGGATTATCAGGGCTTCTTGGTTTGAGGTAGGGTTTGATGGGAAGGGTCAACAACTTTCATTGTTGCTTTTCTTCTCCGAATCCAAAGTCATCGTTTCCCTTGCTTTCCTCTTCTCTGTTTGGTTTTCTCAGCTTTCCAATTCGTTGCCAGGTCAGGCCACAATACACTGAGTGTGATGACAAAGCCGAAATATGTCATTTGCAGATACTATGATATGAGCGTTATTTTGGTGATGACAGTGCTGATACGATGACGGTGATCAAACAAGTATAGGGACGCTGACTGACAGCGAGCCAGTAGTGGAGCCGAGGAGATGTTGGCTGCGTGGGTGAGTATGGAGAGATAATGATACATATGAAAAAAGTGAGCCCCCACCACAGAACAATTATTGCTACAGCCGTGCTCCAAAAAAGACTCTCAAGAAGAATGCCTACTTTGCTGGTGAAAAAACACTGTTTCTTGCCAATGAAATATTGTGTGCTCTTCTTTTGCACCTGCTTGACAGAAACAAATGCTTGCTGAGTGACATCGCAACTAGTTGCGTGGGGTTCCTCACAACATCTCACAACAATGAACATGTCAAATCTGCCCCCGTTGCTGCGAATTCTGGGCAAATGTCAGCTTCATAGCACGATACGACAATCGGAGTGAATATTTTATGAGATTTTGTTTTGAATTTGTTGTGACGTGCTGTTATGCAAGGGAAGACATGCCTGCGACAGTGTGAAGATTGAGGTCTCTTGGTCACATTCAGCGCGAGCAGAAGGACTTGACAGGAGCCTTGTCAAGCTACCAGCAGGCTCGGTGGAAAGGATCTCGAAAAAGTTCTCTCACAGGGTTTCTCCTATGCTCGCAAAAATGGCCCTAGGATTCGGAGAGACAACTGCTTCGAACACAAAGAAAGCTACTATTTGAATTTATGTATTTGATTTATACCAACTGTTTCAAAACACTAAAGAAAGGACGCAAAAAGAGAGAGATCAAGTGAGGAAATTCGAAGTGCGGCCAGGCCCAAGAGATTTTGTGCAGCTGCGAGCTTCTGCAATCCCCCGCTGGAGCTGCACTTGTGGCCAGCATGGGGCACCTCCAACGAGAGCAAGGCAATCTCCAAGGACACCATGGAATTCCTATGCCAAATGTGTCAACAAAATGTGTCAACAATATTTCGATATGTTTCAACTGGCATTCCATGCATTTCCATGCTGTACTTTGTCCTTGTGTGGCGGGTTCAAGTTCTCAGTGGATGCAACACATGTTTTCAGATTTGGCGGGATGTAATTCTGATGTCAGAGGAGCCATGGAGCTCTACATGGAAGCACGTGAGATACTGGCGACTTGGCACTCAAGTCTCACCAAGGCGACAGTACTGCGTTTCAACAGGTTTTCATATGCTGCATCATGTTGCATTTGTCAATTTGCTTCGGCATGTCATGTTTCATGACCAACCTGCGCATTGTGAGAATCAGGAAGCCGTGGCATGCTTGCAGACGGCAAACGGTGCTGCACTTTTGGTCAATGTTGGCCACGTGCAGCGGTCTTTGGGTGATCCAGACGCAGCCTTGACTACGTACAAAGAAGCTCGTGGTCTTTTCAAAGCATCTGGATCTTGGGACACTCCTGCTGGTGCTGAGTGCAGACGTCTCATTGGAATGCTCTCCGCGTGACATGCAACTTCCCCGCACTGATTTTGCGTGGCGGATGCGTAGTTCTGGATCGTTTTTTTCTACTGTACATACGGCCGACTTTCATGTGCATTTTTTTGCGCATGCACTTTAAGCAACGTCAAAATCTGGAAGATAGGCAAAGCCTTTCTTTTGGCAGGGCTTCCAAGGGATCTGATTAAATCATGAGCCCCGATTGTGGTGGTGGGGAGTCCCTGTGGCTCCAGCATCCTCCGGAAAAGATTGGAAAAGGGACAGCAGCGCAGTGCAGGTGAATTTTGGCCTTATTGTATCTTATTATCGCCCAGACGGTTTGCCGTATCAAAAATGGGCGGACATTCCATCAGTCGCGTCGATAATGCATCGGTGGACAGACCGGCTGGACTTCATTGAAGGGACTCTGTGATCAAAGATGGTTCCAAGATCCCACCATCACCGCTTCCAAAGTAGCTCAAATATTAGGTCAATGGAAATTTATGCTTACCGGACTTGATGGATGCGGGCTCCACACTATGAGATGGATAGAGCTCCTCGTATTTTTCTGGCACAAGTTAGATGGCCGGACAAGTGGAAGAACTTCATGATTACCGGAAAAGAATTGTCAGCGTGCAAGCATATGCAAAGTGTAATATAGTATCTAGCCTATCGAGATAGTGCGTAGAAGCCGTTCTCGCACGCGCGCACTCGTGGAGTCATTCATGCATCAGGCGCAGTAAAACTGTGCCTCTCTGAAGGACAATGGAAGACAGCTGATCTCACGCAGAAACTTCTGCCGCTTATTGAAGACAGAATGGGGCAAAATGCGCAAATAATTGTGATGCACTGGATACAAACAGAACATATGGGAAATATTGACTCATGGGTCAGAGAATTTCAGAGAGCGGGAAAAGAGAAAGAAAAAAGAAAGCGGAGAGAAAAGCCGGGTTGGGAACCCGGACATGGCGCAATGAGTTTGCACAGAGAGCTCCACACGTTTTTTAAGCGCTCACGGCACCATGCCAAGACACCTCCAATTATGAATTTCTGAAGTGTTCTGCCGAGGTGGAGGCTGCCACCCTGTTCCGAAGTCTGGATGTTAGCGGTGCGAACCCTCCTTGCAGACAAGCAGAACACAGGGGAACATTCAGAAAGTGTTTGGCGCAGCTGTCTACCACACGTACTAGCCGTCAGTGCTCCTGTGTCGGGATGCCCCGCTGAGCAGCCAAGTCGGCAGTAGCAAGATCGAATACTGAAAATACGCCCAAAGCTGAAGTATGCTGAAGTCATATCTTGGCTCTCAGCTAGACACGTTGACTGCTCAATAACAATTGTGTATGTCTCGCCTGTTTTGTTGATCCTTTGAGTAGGGGCTGCATACAGTGATCGAACTTGGACATCATGAAAGCAGCTTCCAGCCTCCTATGCTGATTGCCGGGCTGAATTTGATAGCCTTGCTGGTGAGGAGCTCAGATTTACAATGTTCATGGAATTGCAGTTGACACCGGGGCCGCGGGGGGACAGAGAAAGCTGAAAGAGTTTGGTTTTGGGGACTTGGCACTAGGATGCACTAGGCAGAGAAGTCCTGGCATCGTACAATTGACTGGAATAGTCTTACGATATTTTGCGATGTCTTACGAGTCCTGAGTTCATTCAGAGCACGCATGGGCCGCCCAGCTATTCAAAGAGGTATTTGCAATAGTTGCTGACATGGCTGTGAGTCAAACTCTGTACCCTTGGTGCATCCCAAAAGTGAACGACTTAGTCTTTGTTGGGACATTCAGCTACATCTTTCATTTTTTCGATTGGGAATGACGCGACACCACTTGGTATTGTTGGGTGATATGGTATGCTCAAGTCCTCACATCAACCACTTGTTGGAAAGCATCATTGAACCCGATTCTGGTTTCAACAGAGATGGTGTGTGGAGATGACTGCATGTTTCATATTTTGTTTGCTTTCCTTGCCACAAGCGAGGTTTGCCTCGCATCTCTTCATCTCTGTCTCTTTACAGCTTGGTACTCTGGTTTGCGTGGAGCCTTCACACGATCGGAGAATGTACACTTGAAGGAGTGGTGGCCACCAGGAATGCTAAAACATGCTAAGGCAAAGAAATAGAAGAAATGGAAGAAACTTTCCGCAATCTTTGGGTTCCAGCCAAAGCAAGACCTTCAGATTGAATTCCTGCT